>JANUWF010001205.1:3035000-3635000 GCA_026120185.1 Voacanga thouarsii
AAATTAACCTAAATAAAACCTTAGGTTAAAGTGAAATTTTAATTTGGCTCATTGGACTCTTAGTTTAATCTCTTGAATCCAATTAATTATTCTAATCAGAACCAAATAAATGGCTCAATAAATAATTAAGTTTTTAGCCCAAATAAATTAGTCCAATTAACAAGACTATGTTAGTTTAGTCCTAGGTCAATATTTAATTATTGAAACTGGGCCAAAGCCATGAATAATTAATTAATCCACCAAACTAATTTAATTAATTCTCTCTCTCTGTGGACCTTTATTTTATTCTAGCTTAATAATTAAATCAGGCTACTTAAATAAAATAAATTCTATTTAATTTAATTTAAGATCAATTCCTTAGCCTGTATATAATTAGGACTTACGGTCTATACTGGGGACCAAAAGACACACCATCTTGGCTATTAAAATAACCAAAATACCCTTGCCATATAAATAGTTGTATTTTGTATTTTAAATATTTCCTAATATCGCCATAAGGAAATATTGACCCCAAGGGCAATGCCGCGTTAACAAAGTCTATGACCTACAGGTGAAATGATTAAAATACCCCTCTATATATCGCCGTGCATTAGAGAGGAAAAAATGTACTAACACCTCTTTAAATGACATCTACCATCTTTAAGCTTCTAGTCCAATGATTCACGACTTCCTACATTGTTTCCGCTTTCCAAGAGAGTTACCCTAAAGCAAACATCCAAGTTATGCTTCTCAGGGCCCTGGATATTTAGATCATTCAGATAACCACAAGGGGAGATATAGTATAGAAATTATCTTGTATAAATTTGTCTTAACTAACTAGTCATATATACCCAACATGCAAGTATATTGGTCATACGATAGAACCTCAACTAAAGCATATCAAAGTACATGCTTCCAACTTTGTCAGACCACCAACTCATACTCAAGTCGTAGAGTATTAGTCCATACTGTAACAGTAATAGTCTAGGTTTCTACCATATAGTACTTTAAGAAATCACTACTACAGGTCTTGTTCTACGTATTCGAAATATACTTATGTCATGAAGTGAGTGAACTACGCACTAACTAAAGGTAAGCTATTCCCTATTTGGAATTCATAATATAATAATTTAGACATGATGAGATTCTCATTCTCATCAATTAATTAAGAACAAACGTTTATGTGTTAAGTAACCCGTGATCCATACATTCCTGAGAAAGACTACTATTCACATAGACCACTTATTTAAACATAATAGGTCTTTTTCAAATGTAATTGTGGATAAATAAAATGTAAATTCACAAACAATTCTAAGAATAAATTCTATTATTAAAACATTCGATGTTTACATTAGAAACCTAGTCTAAAATGGCATATTTCCCAACAGCTACATCACATTGTCTCAACCATAGTGATACGTAATTTTTATATATAAGACATCTGTAAGAATTCTGCAAATGGTGTTGATACCGGCTCTGTCAGAAGGAGAACAAATTAACTTTGGGTTTCTGGTTGTGAAATTGATGACCCAATCTCGGAACACATCAAGCAACGCCCTACTTTTTGGAAACCTTCTCACCAAGCTATTCAAGTACTTCAATGTTGATTTAAGTACAGTTGCCCCTGAGCACTGCAAAGTAAACATTTACAACAGAGATTCATTTGAGAAAATATGGTGAAGATTTAAAAGGGAAGCAAAACGCAGGGGAAGCAACGAATTGAACAAAAAAAACACGCAGTAGAACTCTAGACTAGAGCGGGGCCGGTTCCGGTGGCCTTAGCCGATGCCAATCCTTAGCCGGCGCCAATCACAGCCTGGAAAGACTCCAAGAGGGGAAAAAATTTACGTCTTCTTCATGTTCTTAAAGTTGGTTGGATCGAAATATGTGGAACCGGGGTAGGTGCGTTGGTGAAAACCTCTTGTGCGATTCCTACAAGCCTCCTACTCCGTCTATGCATGTATATGACCTGCCTAATCTATGTTTGGTGAACAACTCACAGGACTAAGGAATTTTTCAGATAGAAGAGAAAGCTATCACGTTTTTTCTTTTCTCGGAGAAGAAGCAAGAAAAACAACGTTGTAAAAACACGTACGTCTTTGTTCTCCTTTTTAACCTAAATAAAACCCTAGGTTAAACTGGATTGGCCCATTAGACTCTTAGTTTAGCCTTTTGGACTAAATTAATTATTCTAATTAGAACCAAATAAATGACCCAATAAATAATTAATTTTTCAACCCAAATAAACTAGTCCAATTAACAAGACTATATTAGTTTGGTCCCAGGTCAATCTTTAATTATTCAAATTGGGCCAAAGCCCTGAACAATTAATTAACTCATCAAACTAATTTAATTAATTTTTTTCTCTCTATAGACCTTTATTTTATTCTAACATAATAATTAAATCAGGCTACTTAAATAAAATAAATTTCATTTAATTTAAGATCAATTCCTTAGCCTGTATATAATTAGGACTTACGGTCTATACTGAGGACCAAGAGACACACCGCCTTAGTTACTAAAATGACCAAAATACTCTTGTCATATAAATAGCTGTATTTTGCATTTTAAATATTTCCTAATATCACCATAAGAAAATATTGACCCCAAGGACAATGCTGCGTTTAGCAAAGTCTTCAACCTACAAGTTAAGTGATTAAAATACCCCTCTATACATCGCCGTGAATTAGAGAGAAAGAAATGTACTAACACCTCTCTAAATGACATGTACTATCTTTAGGCTTCTAGTCCAATGATCCACGACTTCCTGCATTGTTTTCGCTTTCCAAGAGAGCCACCCTAAAGCAAACATCCAAATCATATTTCCCAGAGCTTTGGATATTTAGATCATTCAGACAACCACAAGGGGTGATCTAGTATAGAAACTATCTTATACAAGTCTGTCTTAACTAACTAGTCACACATACCCAACATACAAGTATATTGGTTCGACGATAGAATCTCAACTAAAAGTAAATCAAAGTACATGCTTCCAACTTCGTCAGACCACCAACTCATATTCAAGTCGTAGAGTACTAGTTCACGCTGTAACAATAGTAGTCTAGGTTTCTACCATATAGTACTTTAAAAACCACTACCACAGGTCCTATTTTACGTATTCGAAATACGCTTATGTCATAAAGTGAGTGGACTACTCACTGGCTAATGGTAAGTCATTCCCTATTTAGAATTCATAACATAATAACCTAAACATGATGAGATTCTCATTCTCATCAATCGGTTAAGAACAAACGTTTATATGTTAAGTAACCCGTGATCTATACCTTACTGTGAAATACCACCATTCACATGGACCACTTATTTAAACACAATGAATCTTTTCCAAACGTAATTGTGCATAAATAAAATGTAAATTTACAAATAATTTCTGAAAATAAATTCTTTTATTAAAACCTTCAATATTTATATTAGAAACCTTGTATAAGAGGGCATATTTTTCAACAATCTCCCACTTGCACTCTAAGACTAAGTAAGTCCGTAGGTGCCCACCCCTATGGCGTCTAAGTGTCTCTTGAAGACTCTCTCAGCCAAAGGTTTGGTGAATGGATCTGCTATATTATTCTCTGAGGCAATCTGTTCCACCACGACTTCTCGTCTCTGGATGAAATCCCAGATCAGGTGGTACTTCTGCTCAAGGTGCTTCCCCTTCTTGTGGTTCCTGGATTCTTTGGATTGCGATACTGCTCTAGTATTGTCACAATACATCAAAATCGGCCTATCTATGTGTGGCATGATTCTAAATTCTGAAATGAACTTTCGGAGGCAGATTGCTTCCTTGGATACCTCCGAAGCTGCCACATACTCAACTTCTATGGTTGAATCAACAATGCAAGATTGCTTGATACTCCTCTATGAAATGGCTTCTCCAGATAAGGTGAAAACATATCCACTAGAAGATTTTCTTTCATTCTTATCTGCCTGGAAGTCTGAGTCTGTGTATCCTATAGGAACCAAGCCATCAGCCTTGTAAACCAGCATATAATTTCTCATTCCCTTGAGATACTTGAGAATATGCTTTACAGCTTACCAATGAACCTCCTTAAGGTTTGACCGATATCTGCTAACCAAATCTACGATAAAGCAGATATCTGGCCTAATACATAGCATGACATACATGAGACTACCCACAGCCGAAGTGTAGGGAATCCTTCTTATTCTATCTTTTTCTTCTTGAGACTTAGGACAATCTCTTGAAGAAAAAGACAACTCATGTCTGCAAGGAATTAGAGCTCTCTTGCAAAAGTCCATGCTGTACTTGGCCAGCATTTTGTTAATGTATGTCACTTGAGATAATCCTAATATTCTCTGCTTCATATTCTAAGAAGCTTAATACCGAGAATGTAACTGGCTTCTCCCAAGTCCTTCATACTGAATTGACTAGACAGCCAAACCTTTGTAGATGACAATGACCCTACATCATTTCTAATGAGTAGAATGTCATCCACATACAAGATAAGAAAAACCAAATTAATGCCTTCAAGTTTCCTGTACACGCATGATTCATCCTTATTTTGAATAAAACAGTAAGACTTTACAGTCTCATCAAAATGAATGTTCTATACTCTCGAGGCGCTTAAGTCCATAAATGGACTTCTTAAGCTTGCAGACCATACGTTCTTGGCCTTGAGCAATAAAGTCTTCCAGTTGGGACATATAGATGTCCTTACTAAGATGGCTATTTAAAAATGTCGTCTTGACATCCATTTGCCATATCTCATAGTCATAATGACATGCGATGGCAAGGAGGATACGGATGGACTTAAGCATGACTTCTAGGGAAAAGGTTTCCTCATAATCGATTCCCTCTTTTTGAGTATACCATTTCGCCACAAGCCTAGCTTTGAAGGTTTTCACCTTCCCATCCTCTCCATTCTTCCTCTTGTATATCCACTTACACCCAATGGGTTTTATTCCTTCAGGTGAAGCTAAAAGATCCCAAACCTGATTGAAGTACATAGACTCAATCTCGGCTTTCATTTCTTCATGCCATAGATTTGTATCGGCATCAGCAATAGCCTCTTCGTATCTAGTGGGGTCTTGTTCCTGATGGTCGGAGACTAGCTCGAAAGCTTCTCCAGTCTATCTGTCCGGAACCCTAGACATTCTCCTACTACGACGAGGCTCCAATTGTACAGATTCCTGAGGCTGTGCCTCTTCTTGTTTCACAAATGGGTCAGAAGAAGTTGATTCTGAAGATAACTTCTCCTCAAGTTTCAACCTAGTTGAACTTTTAGTGGAGGTAATCAGAATTATGCTAGGTACTTTAATCATCCGTTAAGTATCTAGCATTGGTACTAACCAGTACTTTCTGCTTCTTAAGATGATAAAAGTAACCGCCTTTTGTCCCTTTTGAATACCCAACAAAATAGCATAATTCTGATTTTGGTTCCAACTTATCTTCCTTGACCAGTACATAAGTTGGAAAACCCCATATCCTGAGATAATTCAGACTCGGCTTACGTCCAGTCCACATCTCATAGGGAGTCCTAGGTAATGACTTGGAAGGCACCAAGTTCAGAATGTATGCCACTATTTTCAGGACATATCTCCAAAAAGATACTCGAGGAGTAGCATGAGACATCATGTTTTGGACCATTTCTATTAATGTCCTGTTCTTTTTCTCAACTACTCCGTTTTGCTGGGGTGTCCCTCGTGCAGAAAGTTAGATACTATCCCATAATGTACACATGTAGTCATTGAATTCACCAAGGAGGTACTCTCCACCACGATCCAATCGTAAGGTCTTGATCAATTTAGCTGTCCGACGATCCACTTCAGCCTTAAGCTCCTTGAACTTGTTAAAAGAGTCAGACTCGCATCTTATCAGGTAAATAAAACCAAACCTTATACAATCATTCGTGAAAGTGATGAAGTACTCAAAACCCCTTCTAGCTGGTGTAGACAAGGGACCACACACATCAGTGTGAACAAGACTGAATATCTCCTTGGCTCTATCCACCTTTGGGGTAAAAGACCTTTTGGTCATCTTTCCCATTAGGAAGGATTCATATCGAGGCCAATTTTTCAATCTCAATGAGCCCAAGGGCCCATCATGGATTAACCTCTGAATCCTGGTTGAGTTGATATGACCTAACCTTAGATGCCAAAGATATGAGTCATTGGCATTGGTCTTTTTCTTCCTAGTTAAAGGTTCAGATTGAGTGTTATTTAATTGTTTGTTAATAGGGTTTAAGAAGAATAGATTTTCATACATGTGCCCAATACATAAAATTTCTCCATCTCTACTGATAGAAATACCAGAATGGAAAGATACAAAATATCCTTGATTTATTAGTTTCGCAACTGAAATCAAATTCTGTCGAAATCCAGGTACATATAAAATATCTTTCAAAACCACTATTCTATTACAATAAAAAATAAGATCCAACTCTCCCACCGCAAGGCCCCAGACTTGTGCTCTATGTTTGCCCTTCTTGAGTCTTCTAATATTTCTAAACGCAAGGAGTTACAGATGTGATCAGTGGCTCCAGAATCAACAATCCAAGTAAAAGTTGATCCAACCATTGATATAGACTCTAGATAGAAAACATTACCTGTGGGGTTTTTTTGGCTTGAACATCCGGACATTCCTTTTTCCAGTATCCATTCATTCCACATTTGAAGCACTTGCCCTTTGATTTATCTTTGGGCTGGGCCTCTGTGTTTCCCTTCTTCCTTTTGAACCGTCTGGGCTTGGGCCCCGTTCTAGAGGAAGAAGCCTTAGCAATCATAGATTTTGATTGAGGCTTCATGACCTTCTCTACCATCTATAGTTTCTTCATTAACTCAAGTTTAACTTGTTCATGTTGTAATTTAACTTGAATTGAGTAAAGAAACTTGGTAGAGATTCGAGAACCATGTCCATTTGGCTCTCGAGGTCAATGAGAGCCCCTAAGATTTCTGCTTCCTCGAAAGCAGTAATTATCTTGAGCATGTACTCTATGACTGATACTCCCTCAGCCATCTTAGTGTTAATGATAGTTCGAAGAGCCTCCTGTCTTGCAGGCCGACTCTTATTCGCGAACATCGTTGCTAATGATTGACTTATGTCATACGTAGAAGTCATGTGCTCATATTTTGACTAGACCACACTAGACATGGAGGCTAACATATAGCAGCGTACCATTTCGTCAGCCTTCTTCCACGCCTTCTCAGCCTCTCGCTCTTCGGCGGTGGAACCTTCCCCGATAATAGAGCAGGTCTCGTAAAGGACATACTTATACTCTTCCGCTGTGAGTATTATATCCAGGTTCCTCTTTCAGTCCACATAGTTTGGACCCATTAGATTATTCTCTCAGAGAATAACTGCCAAAGGACTAAAAGAACCTCCCACTATTTCTGAAAAAACGAAAATAAAAGAAACGATTTAGTTTGTGAAAACAAAATAAATTTGTGCACTTTATCCTTATATCAAAACTAAAAATAATTAATTTGGCTCTTAGGAAAACTGACATAGCTTTTTGGGAAGATTAACAGTTCCCTAAGCTAAGTGTGTTAACCACCACAAATTAATTTCCCTTCTAGGTAATGATCTAGAGGATAACTCCATCGAAGGGATGGCCATTTCCTCTCATTTCCTATAGACATACCTCGCACTATAGCCTCCAACGAGGGGTTGGCCGATTATAGTACGTGTCTCGGGTTATTAATTATATCCCTCCATTAGATCTAGATTCTTGTGGTATCCCCATCCTATACGGGTTCACTCCCAGGATGACGCAAGAGGACCCACGATCTCTAATGAGGATCGTGATGGAAGCTATGGGGCCATTGGAACTCCTCTCCTACTTAATCTTTTAAAATGAGGGTTTTTCTGAAAAATATCATTTTGAAAATTATCATTAAATTTTCCTTTAACTCAAAAATAAAATATCTAAATTCATTAAAATCTCTATGTCAAGGTTTATATCATTTGAAAAACTTTTCCATGGACTAATTTTATATAAGTTAAAAACTTACTGATTTCAAAAATTTTCCAATTAAAACTTTCTAGAGACTTTAGTTTCAAGTTTATTTGATAAAACAATTTTTCTTATGCAAAAATAAAACAAAATGGCTTCCTTTTTCTAACTTACAAAAATATATAAATCCAATATATTTTCTATGTTAAGAATTAAATCCTTTGAGAAAATATCTAAGGATTAATTTTTGTTCAAATTAAAACAACCATTTAATTTGTAGAAAAATATTTTCTTGTCAAAAATATTCCTAAAGATTTTGGTCTTTGAGAAAATGCGCACATAGGTACTCAAAAATAAATAGTATGCTAGAAAACAGTAGACATTTTCATACTTTTCTATTTTTAAACCTAAGTGCCCAAATAATAGAATTAAACATGTTAATTAATTAATTATTTGTCTTATTTAATTCTAAAATCCTTTACTAATATTTTTTATGCAAAAATATTCCATAAATATTAACTATTGCAAAAATATTAACTTCGCCTGGTATGTAACCTAAAACAAAAAAGAAAACGCAAGAAAATTTTAAGGAAAAATAAAAAATTTCTCCTCGGTTCATTGCACCCGCTGCACTAGATCAAGCACCCCATCCTCATTGCGGTCCACAACACCTGCTGCACTGAACAAGGACCCCCTGGACGACCCAAGATCCAGATCCATAGCCCGCGTGCAAACCTGAGCCCAGACTCGAGCCAGCGTCGGTCCAGGTCTGACCGGGCTTCTTCTTTGATTTTTCTGCCGCGATTTTCTGCAATGCATTCTCTGGTTTTTTTTCTCTGCAACTTTCTTCCAATTCTTGACTCTCCGATTTCAACCCAAAATCAACAACACTAAAAACCAACAATTGCCTATACCCATTAAGATTGGGTTTACACGATTTGCTAAGGAAAAAACCAGATTATATATGCACCTATACCTCCATCTAAGAGGTTTAACAATCAATCTATCCATACCAAAATAGTGAAGGATCACATATTATTCACACATATGTGTCCAGTCTTACTTAACTAGCATGCATGCTTCCTATATTTGTACAAAATCTTCATACTCTGAAACCAATTGAAGATTTAAACGGGAAGCAAAACGCAGCGGAAGCAACGAACTGAACAAGAAAAACACACAGCAGAACTCCAGATTGGAGCTAGCGCCGGTTCCGACGGCCTCAGCCAGCACCAGTCACGGCCTGGAAGAACTTTGAGAAGGGAAAAAATTTACCTCTTCTTCTTGTTCTTAAAGTTGGCTAGACCGGAATATGTGGAACCGGGGTAGGTGCGCTGGTGGAAATCTTTGGTACAATTTCTGCAAGCCTCCTACTCCATCTATACATGTATATGAACGCCAACCTCTCAATCTTCCAATATATGGCCTGCTTAATCCACATTTAGTGAACAACTCATAGGGCTAAGGAATTTTTCAGAGAGAAGAGAAAGCTATCACGTTTTTTCTTTTCTCAAAGAAGAAGCAGGAAAAACAACATTGTAAAAACACGTACATCTTTGTTCTCCTGTTTAACCTAAATAAAACCCTAGGTTAAACTGGATTGACCCATTAGACTCTTAGTTTAGTCTTTTGGACTAAATTAATTATTCTAATTAGAATCAAATAAATGACCCAATAAATAATTAATTTTTCAACCCAAATAAACTAGTATAATTAAAAAGATTATATTAGTTTGGTCCTAGGTCAATCTTTAATTATTCAAATTTGGCTAAACCCCTGAACAATTAATTAATTTACCAAACTAATTTAATTAATTCTTTCTCTCTGTGAATTTTTATTTTATTCTAACCCAATAATTAAATCAGGCTACTTAAATAAAATAAATTTCATTTAATTTAAGACCAATTCCTATATAATTAGGACTTATGGTCTATATTGAGGACCAAGAGACACACCGCCTTGGCTACTAAAATGACTAAAATACCCTTGTTATATAAATAGTTGTATTTTGCATTTTAAATATTTCTTAATATCACCACAAAGAAATATTGACCCTAAGGACAATGCTGCGTTTAGCAAAGTCTCCAACCTACAGGTGAAGTGATTAAAATACCCTTCTATACATCGTCATACATTAGAGAGGAAGAAATGTACTAATACATCTCTAAATGACTTCTACCATCCTTAAGCTTCTAATCCAATGATTCACGATTTTGTGGATTATTTTCGCTTTCCAAGAGAGCTATCCTAAAGCAAACATCCAAATCATGTTTCCCAAAGCCCTAAATATTTAGATCATTCAAGCAACCACAAGAGACGATATAGTATAGAAACTATTTTGTACAAGTCTGTCTTAACTAACTAGTCACACATACCCAACATGTAAGTATATTGGTCCTACGATAGAACCTCAACTAAAAGTAAATTAAAGTACATGCTTCCAGCTTCATCAGACCACCAACTCATACTCAAGTCGTAGAGTACTAGTCCACTCTATAGCAGTAGTAGTCTAGGTTTCTACCATATAGTACTTTAAGAAACCACTACTACAGGTCATGTTCTACGTATTCGAAATACGCTTATGTCATGAAGCGAGTGGACTACTCACTAACTAAAAGTAAGCCATTCCCTATTTGAAATTCATAACATAATAACCTAAACATGATGAGATTCACATTCTCATCAATTGGTTAAGAACAAACGTTTATGTGTTAAGTAACCTGTGATCTATACCTTACTGTGAAAGACCACCATTCACATGGACCACTTACTTAAACACAATGGGTCTTTTTCAAACATAATTATGCACAAATAAAATGTAAATTCACAAATAATTTATGAAAATAAATTCTTTTATTAAAACATTTGATATTTACATCAGAAACCTAGTCTAAGAGGGCATATTCTCCAACATGTGATCCATTCAAGCAGATAATCAATGGATATTACTTAGAAAGGTTACTGAAGAAAAGGAAGGAAAATTAGTGAAGGCCAAGGAAAATCTGCTACATCAGGACAAACAAAAAGAAAAGTTGTGATTGAAATTTAAGAGGAAACATCAAGTAGAGGGAAGCAGAAAATTCAGGAAAGTAGAATAACTTAGAGTATTTTGGATGCAATAAATCTGCTATCTACCAAGCCAGATAGTCTGAGTGCTGAAGTTAAAGGTGAACTGAAAAAAAAATGGAAATAGACTGACAAATGTGGAAAGAAATTAATATAAAGCTGCATGAAATTCGATTGAATCTGTTCCTCCACCCGTGCCAGAGCCTAAACCTAACATTCCTTTAACATAGGAAGAAATTGATGATCAGTTAGAGAAGGAGAGTAAGAAAAAGAACGAGAAAGAAGGGTGCCCACTATTGAACCCACAACCGCTACACTCATTGTTGACAAGGAAGTTCCCAAGCAAGACAAACAAGTTGCATTTAGGAGCTCATTCCATGAGATGTGACGCATGACGACCAATGACTGATGACCTCTTCTGCTAACTTATATTCTGATGACACAACTTTATTCTGCCAAATCTCATGTTCTCTGCACTATATTTTCATGAACACCGTTATTTTGGTCTTTAACTGATATTACTGCTAGTTTTCTACTGCTTATTGTTATTTTTGATTGATGACAAATGGGGAGAAATAAATATGGATTATAACTATATGATTAGGAGTTGAATTTGCTGGATATCTCTCTTACTGGTTTTGCCCTTATAAATATGGATTGTGAACTTGAAATGTGACTATATGATTATGACTATATGATTAGGAGCTGAATTTGCTGTAGTGTTGTGCAAATTTGGATTTCTATCATGATATCTCTCTCACTGATTTTGCCCTTATAAATATCGATTGTGAACTTGAAATGTGATTTGTGATTTAGTAGTGACTATGATTGTGGCTTTGATAACTATTATGCCTTAAGTAAAGAAAAAATTATTCTATGAATTATTTTTTTGAACAACATAACTGTTGTCTGAATTGTGTGATGAGAAAATTATATGACTATCGTGATGGGTTTATGTTGATAGATTATAATATGACTAGTTTTGAATGTCTTTTGTCTGTTGAATCTGGAAAACTGTTTTGAGAGTTTTAGATGTTTGTTTGAGTGAATTTGATATAAATTTTTTAAAAACTTTGATGTGATTCTATGGACAAAGGAAATTGAATTGTGGTTATGGAGAACATTGTGCTTATGAATTTGGTGTGCATTCTGCTGTGATTCGGTTGAATGCTTTCTCTCTCATTTTTTTTTCTCTCTTCAATATGGATTGAGAACTTGCAATATGTTTTATTTCACTTAGCACTGTCATGTAATTATGAAATTGGTTGTGATGCGCATTATGCCAAAATATTTAGATGACGAGGATATTTATATTTATGAAATCTGTGTTGTTTTTTTTTTTAATTGCACAGAAAATTTCTTGTGTTGAAATGCTTTTAAAAAACTGGGTTAGGTTGAAAACTTCTGATATATCTTTGTGAAAATTCTTTTTCTACCTTGCACATACATAGGGGGAGTTTTGAACTTGCATTTTTTCAATCCAAAATATTAGTCCTAAAATGACTTTTTAAAAGGCTATCTTCTACCACATTTTAATCCATTTGGACGCACGTTTTGGAAGTCCAAAAACTTTGGAATCCAGTCTTATTTTCAAACACACTTCATAGCTCTATATCAAATGTTTATATATGCACATACATAGGGGGAGCATTACATCTTAAGATTTATCTTCTACACCTTCTCATGTACATATTTATACATTTTTTTCTGCTATTTGTGGCTATTTCTCTGTGAAATAGTCCTTTGATGGAAGAAATAGGGATATGGAAGTAGGTTGGTGTTGGAAAGTATGCCCTCTTAGACTAGATTTCTGATGTAAATATCAAATAGTTTAATAAAAGAATTTATTTTCAGAAATCGTTTGTGAATTTACTTTTTGTTTGTACATAATTTCACTTGGAAAAGACCCATTGTGTTTAAATAAGTGATCCATGCGAATGGTGGTCTTTCACAGTAAGGTATGGATTATGGGTTGTTTAACACATAAATATTTGTTCTTAACCAATTGATGAGAATGAGAATCTCATTATGTTTACGTTATTATGTTATGGATTTCAAATGGGGAATGTCTTACCTTTAGCCAGTGAGTAGTCCACTCACTTCATGACATAAGCGTATTTCGAATACGTAGAATAGGACCTGTAGTAGTGGTTTCTGAAAGTACTATATGGTAGAAACCTAGACTACTACTACTACAGCGTAGATTAGTACTCTACGACTTGAGTGTGAGTTGGTGGTCTGACGAAGCTGGAAGCATATACTTTGATATGCTATAGTTGAGGTTCTACCGTAGAATCAATATACTTGCATATTGGGTATATGTAACTAGTTAGTTAAGACAGACTTGTACAAGATAGTTTTTATACAATATTGCCCATTGTGGTTGTCTAAATGATCTAAAATGTCCAGGGCCCTGGGAAACATGACTTGGATGTTTGCTTTAGGATAGCTCCCTTGGAAAGTGAAAACACTCCAGGAAGTCGTGAATCATTGGACTAAAAGCCTAAGGATGGTAGATGTCATTTAGAGGGGTGTTAGTACACTTCTTCCTCTCTAAATGCACGGTGATGTGTAGAGGGGTATTTTAGTCATTTCACCTGTAGGTTGGAGACTTTGCTAACGCAACATTGTTCTTGGGGTCAATATTTTCTTATGGTGATATTAAGAAATATTTAAAATGTAAAATACAATTATTTATATAGTAGGGGTATTTCGGTCATTTTAGTAGTTAAGGTAATGTGTCTTTTTGGTCCTCAGAATAGCTCGTAAGTCCTAATTAATTTTGGATTGAGGAATTGGTCTCAGTTAAAGAGGATTTTATTTTATTCAGGAAGTCTAATTTATTATTGGATTGGAATAAAAATAAATTGAGAGAAATTTATTATCTGGTTTAATTGGTTAATTAATTATTTAGGGCCAGGGTCCAGTTTGAATAATTAGAAAATTAACCTGGGCTTAAATTAGAGAGAAATAATTAATGCTTAATTATTTATTTGGTTATTTATATAAGCCTAAGAAATAAATAATTAAAGTTTAATTTTTTTTTTGTTCATTTGGGCTCATTAATTATTTATTGGGTTATTTCTACAAGCTCAGGAAATAAATAATTAATGTTTATTATTTTAGGCTTTTTGGGTTCAAGAAAAATAATAAATATTATTTTGGCCCAATAGCCTGGACCATAGGGTTTTTTCCAGATACGGTTCAGAAGAATCTAGGATTAAGCCAAATTTACTCTGTTGATAACATCCGGATATTTGAAATATCATATCCCGGGGGATATTGTTATCAAATATCAGAGACCTAATTTTTGGCTTAAGAACTCACGCCTCTCTTGGTGGAAAGAAACCTGATTTTTCCCAAGCTTTGCTCTCTCTCTCTCGTGACCTCTCTTTCTCTTGTTCTTGATATTGTTAATCAATAGCAAGATAATCAAGAACGTTGAGACTTCTCCTCCTCGCCTTTGTTTCACCAACAAGGATTGAGGCAATGGAATATTTTGAAATCCGAAAAGCTTGGTGTTCATGCAAACAATGCGAGTAGGAAGTTAGCAGGATTTCAACCGGAAGCTTCATCGAGTGGGGTAGAAAGAGCTGTCCCTGTGGTTCAATCCATTCTTCCACAGCCTAAGAGGTTTAAAGCACGCAGAGGTATGGTCTAAATGCTTCCATGGTGCTATTGTTCTTCGGGTTTTTTTTCTCTGTTTTTTTTCCGTTTCCAGAAGCATGCTCCTCTATTTTTTTTCAAACAAACAGTTGGACCACAGGCTTATTGAGCCATGTTTATGAGTACATGTTTAAATTTTTTTATCTTAATCTCATAGGCACTCTTTAAGTCCTATAATGAGAAAATACTTTTCTGTTAAAAATATTCTTATTTCTCTCGGTCTAATATGCCCGTACTGTATATATCATTGTTTTCATGTCACAATCCCATCAAGTTTGTCATCACTTAAAAAGGGAGAGATTGTTAATCATAAGGACATTCTCCTGTGTTTTGACTTATAACAAATATTGATGAGGACTAACTTATGTGATTTGTATATGATAGGACATGTTTGACCTTAGTTCTTCGAAGGCGTGCAAATATGACTGCCAAACAACTTTTAAGCAAATGGAATCCAAATAGGTGATTGATCAAAGTACAACTTCAACTTAAAAGCTTGCAAGATCATGAAGTTCTTATGAAAGAACTTTAGACTAGGAATCATTGTTATGGTATTTCTTGTAAAATTCCTATGTCTCTTTACCTTATGATTTAATTTATTTCTATCTTGAAGCACACAAATAAAATGATTTCAAAGAGTAAACTTTCAGATATTTGGATTGAGTAGTTTGGATGGACTCTGCATCCAAAAGCTTTGTCCAAAACTCTGGAACAATGTCTAAATGTTTCTACCTAAAAAAAGTATCATTAGGGACTCACCTTTTAGACACACCGTCTTCCAATCTTTGAGTTCAAAATTCTGAAAAATTTGACAGTGAAAAACTAGCCGTTAGTAGCCGTTGCTGTCTTACTTTTTCCTACTATAAAAGTTCTCAAAACTCGATTTTGAAATAAATTTTTGTGCTATCTTTCTCAGAAACACTCTTACACTTTAGAGTACAAAAATCTTCCTTTTCATTATATTTCGAAGTGAAATCAAATCACTCTAAAGGTAAAAATGTATTTATGCTTAGCTGTTCATATCTACTCAATCTGTAAGCTATTTCTATACTCTATCTTTTATCAGTTTTGTATCAAGGTTTTAGGAAGTAAAACCTGGTTGGAGTGGGCCTTGAATTATTGTGTATCAAGGTTAAAGAAGTAAAATCCAATTTGAGTGAGCCTTGATTTGTGTGTTTAAGAGGTTGTGTGTAAAACTAAGTGTGGTGATCCTCTTGTGTAAGATTGGTATAGCCTACCACCATTGATTTGGGAAAAAAGTTTTAATAATTGTGTTGAAATCTTTAAGTGGATACTTATAGTAGTCGATGTAGATTAGTTGTGGATCAAACCGCTATAAATCATTGGGTCTTTTCTTTTGCATTTCATCGACACTTTATCACTGCATTTTTGCAGGTCATTGATCAAAGAACGTTATCTTAATCTCTGCAATTGTAGATCAGTTTTAAAGACCTTTGTATTCTATAGAAAGTCCGTCTCTAATGCATCAACTGCTCATCTTTAAAATAGACCATCTTCTCGCTATTTAGTGGTGTTTCAAAAGATTCATATCTGCACTCCTGCAGCTGCGAAGCTAATGTGATATTTATATATACATTTTTACTGTTGATTCAACTTGAAAGCTTTATACTCCTCCTTGCATTCATTGATTTGATCAAAAACTTTTATGTAGTTAGGTAAAACTGTTATTATGGCTTTATCTACCCATCTTAACTATAGATCTTCTTTTCATCATTTAGCGGAGTTTTGAAAGTTCTTTAGTAGCATATTCAAGTTTGCATTTTTTGAAATCACACTTTATTCGGCTTTTATAGAAAAGACATCAAAGAATTTTCTTTTAAATCACATTTGTTTGCCATAAACCTTATTCACCCCCTTCTAATGTTTATCAATAAAAATATAATATGTTAAATTGTCTACGTTAAATTTCAAAAGGGAGCCTTTGAGTTCTACAGATGAAAATGGTACGTCGAAGCATGTGTCACTTGAAATTGGCAGTGTTAATCCTTTTAAATTGATTTCTTCTATTCAACAAAGTTTCGTATAGGTATCTGTTGCCTCTGATGAAGCTGTAGTTTCCAATGAAGAAGCTTAAGAAAAAGAAGAGAATTTCATAGCAAAAAATAGACCAAGAATAGAGGTTTGAACACCGAAAAGATATGCAAATTTAGTGGTATATGGATTGTCAGTTGTAGAAGAAACATGTGCAGTTACTAAGCTATTTAAGGATTACCTGGACTTGGATGGTATTCATTATTTGTGATTGATGGTCTCTGGACTTTTGTGCAGAAGATGGAACAAAATTGCTATGTTTGAGTTTGGGATGGAGATTTGTTAAAAAGTGTCTTGCATCCCAAATCGGATGCCAAGACAACTCCTACAACCTAAGTTGCCTATATACTTAAGCTTTGCTTCACTTTGTAAAAATAACACAACACCAACACAAGGGCTCTTTTGGCTTATCTAAGCTTTGTTTCTTTGTGGTTCTCTTGTTCTGTATTATTAGTATTTATTGGCTTAGGAACAGTTTCCTAAAGCTTTGTATATTATCTTCTTCATATTGAAATTTTGTTCCTCCTCCATCCGTGGATGTAGGCTATTTGACCGAACCATGTAAATTCTTATGTCTCTCTTTTATTTTCTTTCTCGTTATTTTTATTTTTTTATGCATTATTGTTATTATTTTTTCTCGTTGTTACTTTATCAAAGACTTGGAAGGCCATACTCGCTAATTCATGTCTCATTTGGATCGATCCAGGTGATTAGGTTAAGATGAGCCAACATTGGCAGGCCCCCGAATATCAACAGATTATGCAGTCTATTAGGGAGAACCGGTCTCTTGGCAGCACCAGTCACACAGAAGAGTCAATCTCCTTTACAGAGCACGAGGAATGTCTGGTAAATTCAATTGTTTCAACATTTGTGTAATTGTCTTTGTTTCAATCTATTTACTTTATTTGAAATAATATTTTCTTTTATCAATTTAACTACAGAGAAGGGATCGGGAGATGCTTTCAACTATTTGAAGATTTTCAAAAAAACTGCACATGTTCCAAATTAGGGAGAGATAGTCCAGTTTCTAGGCAAGCATTCGCAAAAGATCTTGGTAATGATAATTTATTCTCATATTACTTATTATAATTTTCTTTTAATCTTTATAAACTCATATTTTATTTCAGGAAGACACAAATGCTGCAAAGGATCGTTATTCTCAGTTGAAGTCCAGTTGTTACATCAACTCCTCTGCTGAACCAAACGACAAGGCCATTTTCCATTGAGGTAGCTAGCTGATTAGTAGGGTTTATGTCTATGGGATGGGATTAGAGGCCAATCAAATTATAGACCAGATGCGAGCAGTGTCAGTTGCCATGATCCTTTTCTTCCACACATGCTGAAATTGATAAGATCATTGAGACTAAGGTTCAACAAAGGATTCAAGAGGTTGAGGATCAATAGAGGAGTCGAAAGCACATGTACAGGCAAAATAAGGAGAGGATTAGGAGGGTTGAGGTGAGAGATGCAAGCTTCTCTTCTTAGATGACAGCTATGTTTGAGAAGATAGGGGTGACTGTACCAAAGTTATTATCGGTATTTGATGATGATGAGGACGGCGACGACGATATTCATTTGTTTCCCTGCCTGATCATCATCTAGCTCCTAGTACCGAGTTTAGCGGTCCTCCCCCTCCTCTTTAGACTGGTGATTGTGTTCTTTGTATTATTTACTTAGTACGATACTTTACTTATGTATGTATACATGTTTGGATTATTATAGTTAAACTTTGCAATTCATATTTGTTGTAATTTATTATTGGTTTTGAAATTGTATCAGAATTTAATTTGCTTTGCTAGATTTATAAATGTTAAATAATATTACGGGTTCAAGATTTAAATGGCTATTAGCGGGGGAAAAAATGTTTAAAATGGGCGACATATTTACGATGGCTTGGAAAAAAGCCATTTCAAATTGGAGATGGCTTTGCAATGGCTTATAGATAAGCTGTTGCAAGATCACCTCAAAATTTCGATGGCTTTTCAATAGTACATAAACTAAAACTTGGTAAAATAATACATATTGTGAGAACTTACCGACAGCACCATCGCAAAACTATCACTATTTACGAGGGCTTTGGAATGGTTTCAGTAGAAACAGTCACTAAAGTGTTGCAAATAGTGACAATTTAGCGACGACTAAGATTTTTATACAACTAAAAAACTAAACCCGTCGCAATATACTTATGATGGATCGGTGATGGAATAATTATATCTTAAATAAACTAATGAACTAAGCTATTGCTAAGTTCTGGCAATTTATGAGAACTTAGCGATGGTTCTGTCACAAAACTGTCATGACTTTAGAGTGCTTTGCGACTGCTCCAGAAGAAGTCGTCTTTAAATTCTTGCAAATAGCAAAAAATTAGTGATGACTAAAATTTTTATAAAAATTTAAAAAATTAAAATTGTTGCAAAGTCATCATTACTTCTGATGGATTAGTGACTAAATAATTATATCTTAAATAAACTAGCCAAAAACTCTGTCAATAAGTTCTAACAATTTGTGAGAACTTAGTGATGGTACCATTGCTAATCTGTAACTAATTTTTTACACCATCTTTATTTGACCAGACAGTTGCGTAGTGTGCACCTTTGCAAATGTGTCACTAATTGCAACCGTGTTGTCTTCTTATCACTATTCACAACCAAGTTATTTCCAATCGGGCTAGTTATCGTAAAATCGTCTCAAATATGCATCAACAGTGGCTTTGCGATGAATTTGGCCATCACTAACCACAAGTGTTTTTTGCAATGCTAATTTTGTAGATTATTCTAGAGACGAGTATAAAGTAGATTTTTGCATTGATCCACGAAAAATAAGGAAAAACAAACGCCCCCTAAACATAGAATGTTTATTAGGCAAAAAATACGGGAATTTTGTATAAAATTTTATTCTTAATACACAAATAACTTTATATGTATTTATATTACTTTATTTATATGAATAGAAATTGAGCTACCTTTTGGTGGTTAAAAAAAAAATGGTTTAGCAGGTGCATCAAGCAGAATAAGTTTCCAATCAAACTTTAACAAGTTGATCAATGGTGGAAGAGTGTAAAATCTATAGGCAGTATCAAGAATACCATCCAAATTTGGACCATTTCCTCTTAGGTGAACCATTCAATATATGACTTAGCAAAAAAATTTTAAAAAAGAAATATTCAATAATCTACTCGTAAGATGGAATAAAATTAATATAAATAGTTAAGTACCTAAAAATATACTACTCCGTTCTTTGAAAAAAAAAATGAGAGTATTTAACTTGACACAAGATTTTATGTAAAAATAAATATTGTAACATAATAGTAATATAGTATAATAAAATTAAGAAAATATAGATCTTGAAATACTTTTTATCAAATATAAATATAAAAAAAATAATATATGAGAGTTATATTGATTATTTTGTAATATATAATATATTAAAAACGAAAGTATCAATTCTTTTGAAACAATTTAAAATAGTAAATACATTAATTTTATGTAGACAAAAAATAAAATTGTTAGGATTTTTGTTACCGTAACTTCAACAAGACCCTTTGACATACGGGTGATACGCTAAGTACATTTAGGAAATACCATTATTGACACAATTTAATGCTATATGAATTTGAGATTCTGGAAGACACTATTGCAAAGATCTCGAAAAATATTTACCGAAGATTTTGAAGAGAATCTTTGAGATAAATCTAACGAAGATATTGTTCTGTAGACGACAAATTTAAGAAGAAAAAGAACTGCAATGTGTTTAGGAAATCAATGAAGAAAACACAATTTTAGTAGTTTTTTAATTCAATGAAACTACAATACCTCTGTTATATATATAGAGCTGACTCAGAAGAAAAGATGTCGATGAATTTAGAGAGAAATTTCTTCCTTCGGTGAGTCAAGCAAAAGATAAAGAGTGAGATTCATGATTGTATATTGCAAAGGTCTGATGTAAACAATTACTAAGATCAAGGGCGAAACCAAGCACTAGGGGTTGGGGGAGAGGGGGCAAAGTTACACTAAGAGAATCCTATTAAATTTTCTGAAAATTTTGGGGGAGGGGGGCCCTAAATCCATCTATGGCTACGATGCTACTGTGATTCTCTATTAAGAGTTTGTATTTGGGATTCAAGTTTAATTATTTCAATATTGTTTATCATCGAGTTGAAATTTGAATCAAATAAATCTCTTGAAAACGATTACTTCACTGGAGAGAAGTTTTTTGAAGTTAAACAAAGACCCATGGAGTTGCTGCAATAATAGTTGATGGATGTGCAATCATGTTAGTTGAATTCAATAGTAATCTTCTCCAAGTTTGACAAAAAAAAGTACTGTATTGTATTTTTGTTAGAATCTTCTAAGAATACTTAGTAAATTGAAATAAGTGTTATCATTGTAACTTTTGTTAAAATTTAGTGGATTTTTTTTTCACTGATCGTGGATCTGCATACATAGGCTAGTTAATAGTCGAATTGTGTTATCAATTTGTTGTGTTTGTTCGACTACTCATTTTACTATTTGTCAAATTAAAATAACTTTATCAGGAAGTTTAACAAAATTATAAGAAATAGATAATTCAAACTTAACAATAATATTATATAAAATTAATTAAATAAAATCAATATTTTATTCTTAGTACATTGGCAAATACGCAATCCAATAATTGTAGGAATTAATTCACAAAAATAATATGACAAAATACGATTTTCTCGATAGAAAGATATTCTTTTTTAGAAAGAGATAAGATAGCAGTCAATAAACTATAATTTCTAAATTGATTTGGTATGGACGTAAGAAAAAACAAATAAGAGAATCAATATATTCCTTCGTCCCGAATCCAGGTACAACTGGATCGATTTTTTTTTTTAATAAATGATTTGAAGTGAATATTTTAAAATTTTTTATTCCGGCAAAATTTTGCACCAAACACATTTCAACTCCAAAACTCTGTTGCGCACTCTGTCACCCTAATTAGACCGCCCAATCTTGTAGGGCAGTAATCCATCCCGAATAGCCTAACGGCCTTTCCTCTTTACTATTTATCTAGTGGATTGCGAAAATGGTCTAAACACAATTTACTCAAACATACTACTCTTTCAAAGTAATAAGCTTTTCAAAAAGAAAATAATTATATTAATTCAATTTTCATCCACATATTTTACATTATAAAAATTTATATCTCCATAAAATATATAACATACAATATACACATGATATATAAATTTATAAATTTTTAATGCAGTAATTTATTAAAAGTGAATAAATATTCTCCAAGGGAGAAAAAGCTGCCCGTGTTGAATTATATGATTCCATAGATTTTCTTCTTCCCAATTCTCCACCTCCACCTACCCACTAATATGTTTGCGTAAATTGCTTTTTTATATAGCCAGATGTTTTAACTACATTTGTGGAGGAAAAGGAGAATAACCGAGGGGGAAAAAAATTCCTACTATGCACATACCCTCCTGTCCGTAGCGGAGGTATTTGAAACCGTTCAGTTTGATTATATAAATTAAAAAAAGATTAAAATTTGATCATATGTGAATATATTGTGTGTGTTAATAAATTTTTAATTAAATAATATAATTTTATTGTATAAATTTTGTGTATAAAATTATATTTTATGAGTGTAAATTTATTTTTTTGTTTATAATTTATAATGATAATTTTTTAAATTAAAATTTAAGTTAAATTGAATACCAACCAAAATACAAATGACAGTAAATTAAGAAGTTAGAGACCATACATGTGCAAATAGTCATAGAGTTGTCAATAAGTCCAACAGCAAATGCCGCTCTGTTGAATCACCAAGCCCACCTTCTTTGAACACCAGGGTTATACTTTTCAATTCCAATCAACTATATCATTTTCTTTTTTTTTTTTTGTTTTGTTAAACCTAAGCCACAAACTATTCACGTGTAAATATTAATATTCAAACACGTGTGTTGATGATATTTTTTTTTTTAAAGGCCAAAGCCTAATTTATTGAAACAAAGAAAGTGTTGTGGGAGGTGCTCCTCATCCACGACATGCATGTTTTACACGAAGAGTGGGACTTGCAACCTATTTAACGTACAAGGCCCTCTTGCTTCTGTAAAGGAAGTGAAGCAAAGTTAGGTAAAATATGCCGGTCCCGGAAAAGCGGAAGAGCGGACCCCGTTTAGACTAAAAAATATTTATAAAGATTTAAAAAAAAATTATCTTTAATATATTTTTATTAAATTTTTTTAATTATTTAATAATTTACGTATTTATCATATCACTAAATTAATAAAAATAAAATTTATAATTTATAATTTTTTTCTCTTCTTTTCTATTTTATTTTATTTTATATACATATATAATCATATATAATATATATATATATATATATATATATATAATGGTATGTATACATATATAATATATATATAATTCATATAATATATATACATATACAGTGCATATATAATCCACCTCTATATGTGTGTGTATATATATATATATTTACATAATCTATTTATATATATATAATGTATATAATATATGTATAATATACATATATATATAATACATATAATAAAAAATATATATAGAGTGGGTTGGGCAAGTCGGGCCAAAGGTGGGGATTATACAATCACTGTTCCCGACCCATTCTCGATTGGCGGGCCAAGGAATGAAGCCCGCCCCTACCCAATTCCCGTTTAAATTAGGAAATCTCCGGTCCAACCGTACCTGACTGAGTTCCGGATTTAAGTGAAAAAATTACCATCCCGAGTTTCAAACTAAAATTTCACTTTAATTCAAATATATTATTATTAAAAAAATTAACATATTTGATCCATAAAGTTTTGTGTTTGTAATGTCTTCGTTCTCAATATTTTTTTTTATCATAATAGTTTCTAATAATTTTTGTTGGCCATTATGGTCCTTGACACTAAAAATTATTAGGGACTATAACGATAGAAAAAAAAATATTAATGATGAAAATATTACAAATACTAAACTTTAGAGACTAAATAGATTAATTTCTTTTATTAATTATTTTATGAATTTTCGTTTTTTGAAAATTATTATCTACTCCCAAGTCACAATATATCATATTCTCTCTTTGAACTTACTTGACTCACATATTAAATAAATTTTTACAAAATTTATCTTAAATTAATTCTTGATGTACTTGCATGCAACTTGCAAGTTACTGTATAAGAGGAAATTTAAACAGCTCCCCTGTTTTATATATATATATATAGATTATATATATATATATATTTATTTATTTATATATATATATATATATATATATGAAGCTTTACAGAGAAAGAGCGTGGCAAGATACAGAAAACTAAGAAATGTTTGCAGAAGTCTCCAAAGTTCTTTCATGTTTCTGCTTTCTTGTTCTACTCTCAACATCGCATGGCTTGATTCCTGAAACTTTTATCAATTGTGTTTCCAATAAATTTGTGTCAGATCAAACTATTTTTAGCATTCTGCATCGTCCCGGCAATTCTTCCTATCAGTCCGTGCTGCAATCTAGAATTCAAAATCTTAGATTTCTCAAGTCACCCAAACCAGTGGCTATTATCACTCCGCTACGTTACTCTCATGTCCAAGCCGCTGTCGTTTGTAGCAAACAGGTCGGACTACAAATTAGAATCCGCAGTGGAGGAGGTGACTATGAAGGGTTGTCATATCGTTCTGAGGTTCCTTTTGTCTTACTAGACCTCCAAAATCTTAGATCCATTGCGGTTGACATTGAGGACAACACCGCTTGGGTTGAGTCAGGAGCAACCCTTGGCGAACTGTATTATGAGATTGCTGCGAGAAGTCCGATTCATGCCTTTCCTGCAGGGGCCTCTGCAACAGTCGGCGTTGGCGGGCACTTCAGCGGCGGTGGTTTTGGTACGATGCTCAGAAAATATGGATTGGCATCTGACAATATAATTGATGCTCATATTGTTGATGCCAAAGGTAGACTTCTGGATAGGGAATCAATGGGAGAAGATTTGTTCTGGGCCATCAGAGGGGGTGGAGGAGAAAGTTTTGGCGTCATAGTTTCGTGGAAGATCAAACTGGTGTATGTTCCTCCAGTGGTCACTGTTTTTGACTTGCCCAAGACTTTGGAGCAAGGAGCCGTAGATCTTCTTAACAAATGGCAGTATATAGGACACAAGCTAAGTGAAGGTCTATTCCTTGCTGTAAGTGTCATGGCCGATACATCTGGTGGAAATAAAACACTTATGGCGGGTTTCACCTCGTTGTTTCTTGGTACAGCTGATCAGCTTCTCAAAGAAATGCAGGAAAGCTTCCCAGAGCTTGGCTTGAGAAAAGAACATTGCTCCGAGATGAGTTGGATCAAGTCAACAATGCATTTTTCTGGATATCCAAGTGTAGAAACCATATCTGCCCTTAAAAATCGAGAACCACCTCTACCCAAGACTTGCATTGCGACCAAGTCAGACTTCATTCAAGAACCTCTACCCCTGGCCGCATTAGAGAAGTTATGGACGTTCTCATCGGACGAAAAGAATACTCCCATTATTCTCATGCTCCCTCATGGCGGAATGATGAGCAAAATATCAGAATCTGAAATTCCATTCCCATACAGACAAGGTGTGATTTACAGCATGATCGAAGAAGTAGTTTGGGATTGTCAAGACGATTACTCCTCCGATGAGCACGTTAGTAGACTGAGAAGGCTTTATGACCTTATGGAGCCTTATGTGTCGAAACAGCCAAGAGGTACTTTTCGAACCATCAGAAACCTTGATACCGGTAGAAACAGTGATTCCGGCACAACTTATTCAGCGGCAAAGGAATGGGGTTTGAAGTATTTCAAGAACAACTTTCGAAAGCTAGCCATTACCAAGGGTGCAGCTGATCCAGAAAACTTCTTTTATAATGAACAAAGCATTCCACCTCTAACTTTACATGATGAATTGTAATCTTGAAGAGATATGTTACAATGGCCTAGACCAGTTTTAATGGCAGTGTCTGCCTATTTCGTTAAGTGGATTTCGGCTGCACAATTTGGTAATCCTGTCCCAAATTGCACGGCTCTTTTACGGTGTGATTTTTTTTTTTAATTTCTTTAGAAAAATCTACCGGTATTTTTATAAATTTGTCTAACTTAGATCACTTTTGATTTTTCTAAATTTGTCTGTCTTGCACATATTTTTTTTCATTTTTATATTTATACGTATATTTGTGATTCATATAAATAAAATTATAAAGTAAGTTGAAAATGTCAAATTGTATTGCCTCAAATATTAGTTCAGTAGGTACCGGAACAGTACTTATAATTTAGTGTTGGAGTGGTAAATTATATAAAAAAATATATTACAGAATAATATTATAATTTTTTAAAAAATTAAAAAAGACAAACGATAAAATTTAATTTTATTAAGATAAATATAATATTTTTAAAAATTTTGGATATCCCCATCGCTGAGTAGGTAGGATGTTTTCAAACCCTTACACTTCCTTCTTCAAAAACATTGGAAGGTCATGTCATGGGCAATATCACGGGGAGCTTCTCTTACTTCCACTCTTCTCTCTTTGTTAAAAATTCCATTAGTCTTGCAAGGAGTTGGAAAAGTTGGAGAATAAATAAATTTCTTAACTTATGATCAGAGGTGTATTCGAATATGAACATGAGTATTGAATTTTTGAGTTCGAGTTCGAATTTATTCGAATACTGTTTGAATTTGTTTGTTTATTCTATAATAATATTCGTATTCGTTTTAGTTCGAGTTCGAAAAACTCAATTAGTATTTGTATTCTAATTGTTCGTTCATTTATTTTGTATTTTTTATTTTAAAATTAAAAAAATAAAAAATTCATTCAAAAAAATCAAATCTAAATCCTAATTAATAAGAAGTAAGGTCAAAGTGGTGTAATAATAACCCTAACTAATATTAAAAATTATAATATTATCAAAAAATATATAATTAATATAATATAATTAATTTTAAAAAATATATTATATGTTCACAAATGTTTGAATATTTTCACGAATATGTTCGAATTCGTTCGATTAATAAATGAACGTAATATTTTGTTCGAATTCGTTCGTTTATTAAACGATACGAACGAACTCAAATAAATTTTTATTTGCGAACGTTCAATTTATTTACAATTCTATTGATGATTCAAGTTTAATTAATATAATATAATTAATTTTAAAAAATATATAATTAATATATATATGTTCACAAATGTTCGAATATTTTCACGAATATGTTCGAATTCGTTCGATTAATAAATGAACGTAATATTTTGTTCGAATTCATTCGTTTATTAAACGATACGAACGAACTCAAATAAATTTTTATTTGCGAACGTTCAATTTATTTACAATTCTATTGATGATTCAAGTTTAAATTTTTCTTAAGATATAAATCTATTACACAGAATCAGAAATTATATTGCTCGCTCAAAGAAGTTGTACTTATTTGAAAATTAATATAAAACACGGTCACAACCGCCGATCCTGTGAACACCGCTCATAGAGAAACATTGTTCTTTCTCCCTTCGGATTCGCTAGAAAGTACAAACATTTAATAGGAAACTAGTATTCTTTGAGAAAATATTCTCTGTATCTTAACTGTATAGTCTTGTATAGGCAAGAGAATATTTGCTTAATTAAATAGATATTATGAATTATTGGAATCTTTATTAATTAGTGGAGGCTCCACTAATTATGGATTTATGTGAATTATTAGAAGATTTTTATGGATGTCCACCATTTAGTGGAGATACCACTAATTAAGATTAGTGGAAGATGATGTATGCCATGATGTAATCCACTAATTAGAGCTCTATAAATAGAGCTATTCTCTAAGCTTGTAATACACCATTATTTTGTGAAAGAAAGATTAGTGAAAGAAAGATTAGAGAAAATTGTGAGAGAAAAGAAAGAGAGAAATTCTTGTGCAAAATAGTTAGAGTTTTATTAGTGTGTAGTGTGAAGATTTTATTCTAACACTACCATAATTTTATAACACGTTATCAGCACGAGTCTCTGCCGTTATTAAAGCCAAGAGACAAGTACGCATTTATTGATCTCGCTAAATTCGAATTTGTAACCCTTGATATTTACGAAAAAAAAATTTTATATGTCATACAAAAATGCATCTAAATGCTAAAAAAAAAGGAGATCCATATGTCATGTGGATAAAAAGAAAGATTTGACCACCGAAGATGGTCGTACTACCCATTGCACGGTATGAATGGTTGCACTGAAGTTGCAAGATTGTAAAACCGTGAACTCCGTGATGTATAAAACTACATCTTAGTTAAAAATTTTACGGAGAAAAAGTTCTCGATGAAGTTATATTGGAGAAGACATTCTCCATTTTTCATGTTCTACGAGTAACAATATCGAGAAAAAGGGTATCCAAAATTGACGACTTTAACATGAGTTATTATTGAGAAATCATGAAGCGGATGAAGCGGCTCAACGAGCACTCCCAATAGTGAATGCTGTTGGCTCCGATGAGAAGCCATCGTTATAGTCGTAGTTGTGGCGGTGGCCGTGGTTATGGTCATGGACACACTCGATATTTCCCTTATCACGGAGAAATACGGCCACCGAAGTGGAACGAGAAAAGATAATAAGGGAAAAAGATATTTCCATTAATAATAAGTATCACATCTTTTATTCATAGCACTAGTGTTCATATGAACTTGATGATACATGCTTATAGTTGCTCTTTTGTAATTGAGTCGACAAATGTAAGATGAAGGTTTGTAATTGTTCTTTTTCAATATTTACATTAGAGGACGATAAACAATTAGTAATTATGGACTTCGACTCCTCTTTTTCGACATCCTCCTCATTTTCTTTCCCTTTTGAGCCGACATCGAGACTAGCGGCGAAGTAGCAGTAAAATTACTGCGAAATGAGTCTTGAGATTTTATGATCTCCTTAAGTTTATTATATTTCTTATTATATTTGGCCTTGAAGCATGCTTGTCTCAATTTACGTGTTTGGTCCTCTAACTGCGTATTAGGACTTTCTTCCACCAGCTTGTTTTTCACATTCCGATATCGCAATGGCTTCTTGTAATTTCTTCTCGACCATATGTCCTCCTTCTTCTTTATTTTGCATATCCTGTAAATCGAAGTGATATCATCGGTTATTTACTTATAAATCTTTCATAGTTTCATACTTACAAATTATAAGTATGTATGAGAGAGAACACGAACATTCTTGATTATGGTCTCCAAGCTCACCAATTTCTGTGAGGCCATCGACGAATTCCTAACTCCCTACATATTTTCTTGAGACGGGTTATGCCAATATTCGGTTCTTTGGTTGCGCTCATGATTGGTAGGTAAGAAATCTTGCGAAATTGTTTCTCTTGATAGTGTTTGAGAGTTATTGCCCTTCTTCTCTCTCTGCCTCTTAATCATCTTCTTCTCCCCAGGAATTTTGTCTGCAATAATATCTTGAACTTCGATATTATGCATTTCATGAGTACTTACTCCGACTTCGTCTGCCAAGACCACTCATTATTTCTCCTAGAAAAAGAAAATAATATCGATAAAGGTAATACCATTCAAAATCCATGTTTAAATGTATAATAACACTGGAAACATATTCGACTTTGTTCAAAATCCATTAGAGAGTAGAAAGGATCATGCACAAGCATATCCTCATTCAAAGGAATAGTATCAAGAGGAACAAGTATCAAAAGCGAGTCTCTTGTAGGAGCGAGATCAACTTAGTCCAAAGCAGTATGTTCAAAACTTCCACTGATTTACATAAAAAAACAAACCAAAAGAGAGTTTAATTTCATTATCAAGCACACTAAAAACAAATGGAAGCCATCAAAGGTATCTCACCTGAAATTAGGAGGAAGTGGTTGGTTTGGAAAGGAAAACATATCAAAATCTTCTGCGTTCGAATTAGACAGAAGCGGTTGGTTTGAAAAGGAAAACATATCAAAATCTTCTGCGTTCGAATTAGGCAGAAGCGGTTGGTTTGGAAATGAAAATACATCAACATCTGCTGCAGAAACTAAGTCAAAATTTGACCATGTCTCACATGAATTACGAGTCTCCATATCTGCTTTGTGATTTTTGTTTTTGATGTTTACTAATGACTGATAACTGAGATATATATCGATACATATATATATATATATATCTGTATGAGGAAGAAGAAGAGGTAGATGGTAGGTAGAGGGTCGGAGGAGAAGAAAAGACAAGAGAGGAAGAGGAAAAGTCGGTACCGGGAAGAGTGAAAAAAAAAAAGGGAGATATTTTTCTTGGCATTTCCTACTTGTCATCATTTTCTTATATTTCTTTTCTTATTCTCTTGTGAAATCATTATTCCCTAAATTAGGGGGAGAATAGAAACAGTACAAGAAAGATCGTGATTGGACAACATCATTAAATTATCTTGATCCACATACAAACGCGTGTGAACTTGAAGTTCAAAAGATAATTCATTTGTAAAGTATTGCAAATCAAATGCCAGACACTTTTGTTGACTCTAGAAGAGTAACAAAATCGCATATGCCAGTTATAAATGCTCCTATTCTAATTGAAGTTCCAATAGAACAAAAGATTTTACATATAGCTGCTGAGCCAAAAGCATGCCAGAAGCATGGCCGACCTCTTGGTTCTAAAGATAAAAATCCTTGAAAGAAAAGAGGATTAAATGATCCAGAAGATCATATTGAAGAAAAGAATGATAAAGACCAAGAGAGAACCGATGACAAAGAACCGGAAGTTGATGAAAGTAACACTGAAATTTCTATCAATTATACCACTTCGGTAGAAGTTGGAATCGGATAGAAGCTGTTATTGATAATATATTTGCATACAATATATCTCTTGATGTTACACAGGATAATGATGATCCTGAACCAATATCGATTGATGAATGTCGGCATAGAAAAGATTGGCTGCAATGGAAAGATGCGATTCAATCGGAGTTAAATGCAACGGCAAAACGTGAAGTCTTCGGACTGCGGTCCGAACACCGGAAGGTGTAAAACACTGTTGGCTACAAATGGATATTTGTGCGAAAGCGCAATGAAAAGAGTGAAATCGTTCGATATAAAGCGCGATTAGTAGCCCAAGGTTTTTCACAAAGACCGGTATTGACTATGATGAAACTTATTCTCCTGTTGTTGATGCTATTACACTCCGATATCTTATCGGTTTGGCGAGTACATGAAAAGATAGATATGCGCCTATTAGATGTTGTCACTTGCTTACTTGTATGGAAATTTAGAAAATGATGTTTACATGAAAATCCCAGAAGGATTTCATATGCCCGAAGCATATAAACATTATTCTCGTGAAAATTACTCCATCAAGTTGCGAGAAATCATTATATGGCCCGAAGCAATGCGGCGCATGTGGTTCACACGTCTTAGTGAATATTTATTGAAAGCGGGATTTAAAACTGACCGGGTATGTCCATGCGTTTTTATTAAGAAATCTGGTTCTAAATTTGTGATATTAGCTATATATGTTGATGATATTAATCTTATTGGAACTCCTGAAGAGCTCCAAGAAACAATTGATTATTTAAAAAGAGAATTTGAAATTAAGGATTTTGGTAAAACCAAATTTTGCCTTGGTTTACAAATTGAACATTTGGAGAGTGGAACATTTATTCATCAATCAACATATACAGCAAAAGTGCTAAAAAGATTTTACATGGACAAAGCACATCCATTGAGTATTCCAATGATCGTGCGATCATTAAATGTGGATAAAGATCCTTTCCGACCTCAAGAAAATGATGAAGAACTCCTTGGTCCTGAAGTACCATATCTCGAGTGCAATTGGTGCATTGATGTATCTTGCTAATAACACACGGCTCGATATTGCTTTTGCTTGTCAATTTATTAGCAAGATTTAGTTCTTCACCAACACGACGACATTGGAATGGAATTAAACAAGTCATTCGATATCTCCAAGGTACAATTGATCTCGGATTATTTTATTCAAATAAAACCAGTCCAACATTGATAGGTTATGCGAGATGCTTGGTTATTTATCTGATCCACATAAAGCACGTTCTCAAACGGGCTATCTATTTACATGTGGAAATACTTGCTATATCATGGCGTTCTACGAAACAATCTATAGCAGACTACTTCTTCAAATCATGCTGAAATTATAGCCATTCATGAAGCAAGTCGAGAATGTGTATGGCTAAGATCCATGATTCATTATATCCGAGAAAGTTGTGGATTATCATCAATCAAAGGTATACCAACTCCTCTTTATGAAGACAATGCAGCTTGCATAGTTCAATTACGAGGAGGATATATTAAAGGAGATCGGACAAAACATATTTCACCAAAATTCTTCTTTACTCATGAACTCCAGAAGAAATGTGAAATTGATGTGCTACAAATTCGGTCATGTGATAACCTTGCAGATATTTTCACGAAGACTTTACCGACTGCAACATTTGAAAAGTTGAGATATAAAATCGGTATGCGTCGGTTTAAAGATTTAAAGGAATCATCTCATCAGGGGGAGTAATAAATAGACATATAGAATAGTGTACTCTTTTTCCTTCACTAGATTTTTTTTCCCACTGGGTTTTTATCTAGTAAGGTTTTAACGAGGCATATTCTTTATGTAATGGATGGACATCCAATGGGGAGTATTATGAATTATTGGAATCTTTATTAATTAGTGGAGGCTCCACTAATTATGGATTTATGTGAATTATTAGAAGATTTTTATGGATGTCCACCATTTAGTGGAGATACCACTAATTAAGATTAGTGGAAGATGATGTATGCCATGATGTAATCCACTAATTAGAGCTCTATAAATAGAGCTATTCTCTAAGCTTGTAATACACCATTATTTTGTGAAAGAAAGATTAGTGAAAGAAAGATTAGAGAAAATTGTGAGAGAAAAGAAAGAGAGAAATTCTTGTGCAAAATAGTTAGAGTTTTATTAGTGTGTAGTGTGAAGATTTTATTCTAACACTACCCTAATTTTATAACAATAGAGATTTTCTTTTTTATTTGTAGGCTGAATTAGTTCCTTATTTTGAGCACTGTACTCCTATATACATAGGTATGTGTGGCTTCTTCACAAGAAGGAAGACAAGACAGCTTTCTCTCACAAACTTTGTTCTCTTCTGGTTTATTTTTTCATGGTATAAGAGCCATGAGTAGGAACATGAGTGGTGAGAAAAAGAAGGGCAATGATGCCCGACCAAATTGACGATGTCTCCATATTTTCTTTCCGTCAATGATAATCCTAGAAGTATTATTTCACAAGTTCAACCAAAAGGAGAGAATTTTGACGAATAGACAAAAGCGATAAGAACATTACTTAGAGCCAAGAAAAAGTATGGGTTATTGATGGTACAATGAAGCAGTCTTTAGATGATTCTTCAAAACTAGAAGAATAGTGAACTGTTAATTCCATGCTGGTCTCATGGATATTAAATACGGATTTTTGATCAAAATGGTAACGTTTCAAAAAGAAGTTCTAGATGAGGGAATAATTTGTGGGATACTCCCCTAATGGGGCTACCTCGTGTCTGATAGACACGAGGTCTAATTCCCCGTTCCCATGCCCCTCATTGCATGCATCAATTTCAGCGTTCAAGCAACAATCGCACCTCGTGTCTACCGGACACGAGATGCATGTATTTTATCAAATTTTGTGTCTGGTACACACAAGGTTTACACGGTTTCTCTTCCTCTTATTTACAAAACACTGTAGCAATTTTTTTTTAATTCTCACATTAATTCTATAGTATAAATATTATTATATGTAGATATATAATTTTAATTCTATTTAATTTAATTTTTTATTTAAATAAATAATTATATTCAATAAATTTTTTTATTTAGTCCCGTTCACAGTTATTTTTAATAAAATTTTAATTTATTTTTATCGTAAAAAAATGGCAATAATTTTTAATATTTTTAATATATTTTATTATGTATCTTTAATCCGTTAAACATAATAGTTTTGAAATAATAAATTTTTAATTTTTTTAATTTTGTTAAATTTAAATTTAATTTTTAGATACTAAAATGTAATTATAATTATGTATAATTAATTTTAAATGTGCACGTTAAAAACATGTAGCAATTTTTTTTTAATTTCACATTAATTCATTAGTGTAAATATTATTATATGTAAACACGTAATTTCAGTTCTATTTAATTTAATTTTTATTTAAATAAACGATTATATTCAATAATTTTTTTATTTAGTCCCGTTCACAGTATAAAATTAGAGTTATTTTTATTAAAAATTTAAATTATTTTAATTCTCAATTAATACTAAAATAGGATTTTAATTTATTTTTATCGTAAAAAATGGCAATAATTTTTAATCTTTTTAATTTATTTTATTATTTTTCTTTAATCCGTTAAACATTATAGTTTTGAAATAATAATTTATTATTTTTCTAATTTCTTTAAATTTAAATTTTATTTTTAGATGCTAAAATTTAATTACAATTATATAAAATTAATTTTAGATGTTTACGTTAAAAACATGTAGCAATTTTTTTTTAATTTCACATTAATTCGTTAGCTTAAATATTATTATATGTAGACATGTAATTTATTTTATTATTTATTTTTAATCCGTTAAACATAATATTTTTAAAATATAATTTTCTAATTTTCTAATTCTTTTAAATTTAAATTTAATTTTTAGAGTTTAATTTATTATTCTGGATGCTAAAATTTAATTACAATTATGTATAAAAATTAATTATAATTAATTTTAAATATCAATAACGTACACATAAAATCATCAAAACTAAATATGAAAACCAATTCTACAATGAAATCCTCGACGGTACCACTGAGGTTAAACTCATCTCGGAAGCTTTGAGGATGTGTTTTAGGTTGTCCCTCATCTTATTCATCTGTAGCGTATGACGAACCTACATCACCCTCAGACTGCCTATACTGTCTCTGAGATGGTCCGGTGGATGTACCAGCAGCAAACTCGCCCCCCAAATAAACATACCTAGAATCGACAATTAGGTGCTGTGGAGTTAAAAAATCATCGTGATCATCTAAAACCGCTGCACTAGGGATGAAGTCATCTGCAACTAGCAGAACTGGAACGTAGTCATCATCGACCGCTGTAGGAGCACCTGACACATAAACATTTTCATCTTCATGCACTGGTGAGTACTGTTGCTGTGGAACTTCCTCAACTGCAGCGCGCCGACGTGCCCCTCTACTGCCCCGCCTTGTTAGTGGTTCTTGTCGAGGCACTTGTTGCGGAATCAGCGGTATTGGATCATCAGCATACGATCGTTTGGATGGCTCATACGGCATTTACACGATCAGTTTCGCCACTAGCAGTCAAAGTACACATGGCAATATCGGACATTCTTCCGACTGTTTGTTACATGTATGATGCATTATGCTGAAACGCTTTATTGCCTATGTGCCAGATCTGGTGCAGTGTGTTGATCTGCATATGCATTTTCAAGAATATTATTAAAATTTTAAATAAGTCAGAATTCTATATATGCTTATATGAACGAGGAAAAATATACTTACGAGTACTTCAGCTACTAAACTACTAGACTGATAGCTCACAGGATTTGGTTATTAAATGATAGGATTGCTAATTAATCGCCATATGTCAGTCCAATACCACGCAAAATAATCAGGCGTAACAACAGCTTGCCTGAAAATGGGCTGTCTGGTGATAATATTAGTATGTCTGTTGATTCAATTAGCATGGTATAGCGCATCCACCTCATCCCATCCAGCACCAGTAGTGCGTAGGTTCCGCTGATACAGATTTGACCCCGTATCAACAACATTCGAAATTATTTGCAACAATCCAAATTGTCGCATAACTCGATCGGGGCAATGTAGCTCAATCGTCTCCCAACACAGTAGAGATGTGACAGATATCCAAATTTGTTGGCCATGCGTACAGTATAGAGGTAGAGATGCTAACATATTCATATCATAAGGTTGCCAAATAAATTATAAAAATAAATAAATTTATTTTCAAACAATAAAAAACAATAAGTATTATTTAAAATTTGATTTCAAGCCCATAATATTGTAGTAATACATATATATGTGATTGTGTCGCATCCGATCCAATTGATCTCTGTACACAATCAGCACATGTGTTGGCGTGCGGGACAGTTCCAGTGGACTCTGTCATATTGCTCCTCTAAGCATATTCGGGCCAATGTCCTCTACCGGACGTACTCTATCCGGTCTAATAGTGAGAATGCGCTCCCAATCCCATAACTGTACTTCTCGTGAAATAATAATATTAGAAAAATATTTTATGATTTAGCATAGTTAATTTAATTTTGGATTTAAATTCGTACTTGAATCAATAAAAGTGGAGCACTGATCTGATACGCCGTATAAACAGTAGTGTTGCATATACAATGATACAAATAAGCTAATACTACACTATCCTAACTCAGTGTACCAGTCAACTCGAGATTGCGTATATACCTAAGGAAGCGCAGATGAACTTGGTTCCCGGATTTGTCCGAGAACAAAATCCCACTAATAAGTTGCATAATGCGACATCTTACATGCTGTGCAACCATATCAGGAGTCGCGTGCGCTAGAAGAGATTAAGCCAGTGCTCTCTCGAGTGAACTTAACTTCAATCGAGATCCATTCAGGTCTGTACCTGTAGGCCGAAAACCAATGAGCGCGTCACATAGGTCTAGTAGCTCTGCTTGCGGGCAATTGAACCCACAGCCAATAATTGGATCACCTTCTATGCGTAATCCAAAAAGAATCTCTATATCCTATAGTGTAATTGTGGCATCTCCAACTATAGGATGGAATGTGTGTGTCTTTTAGTGCCATCTTTCCACCAATGCTGTAATCAGGGGATGATCAATCTTCATGTACAACAAACGAATAATTCCACCGAACCCAACTATATCCATAAGTTGCTCGACTTGTGGATCGAATGGTCGAGCAATCCAAAAAGCGTTGTTATTACGCTTTGCAGTGAGGACAGTATCTTCCAACTGTCCTACCCAAATATGTGTCGATCTATGTTGATACTGCACGGTTAACAAGTCTGGAATAATAAGACTGGGATCAACTCCGTCTTGTGCAGGGTTTATCATTGGTGTCCTAAAAAAAAAAACAATTGTAATATATTATTAAACAAAATAAAGTGAAAATATCATCATTGGTGCAACCATAATACCATAAAATATATAAATAGACGTGATGAATATTATTACACACATAAGAGCGATTTGATACAACATATCAAAGAAAAAATATTACATCAGTTATATGAATTACAAAGATAAAACATGTAAAATATTCTAACATCAATCTACAGTACCGTGGGTGTAATTTCTCCTATTATGTTCTCTACGATGGCATAACCCACATCGATGAGGTGAATCAGGATTACACTCATCTATTTCATTCCAAATACACGCCGTCCGCATTTGACTTGATCGTCGATTCTTGATACGGTGAGCGTAGGGCGCCAAGATTAAACCAGAGTTGTGCCAATAATTCTCGTGCGAGATGGGTCTGAATTGTGGTGTATACGTTAACCTGTAAGACATTTTTGTGTTCTCGGATGACACAAGATCCCCAGGATTCAGCCCTAGTTGTTGACATGCTGCAAGTGCGTGCGAACAAGAAATTCCATATATTTCCTATTTGTAGCAACTGCATGACCTGGTATCAACATTAACTTCGTAAGAATTATTTCCCTTTCCATGCTCACGATGTGCACCACACTAAAAATATCTCTATCCTAATTAAAAGCCAGCACACGGTATTTTCTTCCTTTCGTCTCATTCTTCACAAACTTTGCCTATATAGTCGAAGGAAAGTGATACCTGCCGTGATTAGCCTCCTGACTATGATCGTTGAAATATTTAACTATTTTTTTAAAAGAAGACTCAATAATAACCTTAATGGGCAGGGCATGTATGCCTTTGACGACACTGTTGAATGATTCAACCAAATTAGTTGTCATATTACCCCACCTATGGCCACCGTCATAAGCAAGCGTCTATTGCTCCTTTGGAATCAAATCCAACTATGCCTTGGCTTGGGGGTTCAGCATACTAATTTCTTTCATAATCTGCAAAAGTTTTCGTTTCTTACTTTGAACACCCGGCTGCATACATCAACTTTTTCAATTGATGATTCCTGAACTTTGTGTTAAAGTTGCTTCGGATATGTCGGAGATAAAATATGTGCACTACCATTAGCTCCTGCCAACCGGGTAGTCGATGAAGGGCATTCACTATCCCAGCGTGTCTGTTAGATATTAAACAAATTCTTCGATCCTTTAGTACATGCGCTCTGAGTAACGACAATAACCAACCCCAACTGTTATTAGTTTCCTCGTCAATGACTGCAAAAGTAATGGGTAATATATGATTATTAGCATCTTGACCAACTGCTATTAATAATTTTCCCTTGTATATACCCTAAGAAATGTTACGTCGATGCTAACCACAGGTTTCATGTAAACAAATGCATCAGTACATGGCTTGAACGCCCAAAAAACATATCCAAATGTCTTTGCGCCATTCCTGTCCATGGGTAGGAAATGCCATGCCACTACGGTACCTGGATTGGCATTTTGTAAGGCTTGCATATACCGTGGCAGTTGTGCAAATGAAGAAGGCCAGTCACCATAAATCATTTCAATGGCATGCCTGCACGCGTTCCATTCTTTCTTGTAAGATGGAGTGAAATGTAAAGTGTCATGCATATAGTTGTTTATTTCACTGACCATTTTTTGTGGATTATTGTGAATCATCAACATAATATGCTTCGCCATAAATTTGGCGCTCATGTTGCGATGGTTGCCGTCTATTATTCGAACTAAACAAATGTGCTCTCCATGCAATCGAGTAATTTGCCACAATCCATAACCTTTTTTCTTTCGCGCATGAATTCGCCAATAACAGGGATGTTAGGGAGTTGAATTTTTGTATTCAGTAACTTAGGATGCGTTTTTGCTTCTTTTACTATGAGCTCACGACCCAATCTGACAGTCCACGATCGAACTGTCCAAAGTAACTCTTTCTTATTTCTGAACCACATTCTAATCCTCAAATCATTATTAGATTCTGACCATAAATCCATCCGACTGCTTCCCGTCAACATTCATTTTCTATTTCTTGAGAAGTAGCCAATCTGTCAAGATACATTGAATACGGTGGATTATAAAACCGGTTTGGTTCAGCAGATATATTAGCAGGTTGTTGCATTACAGAAGGACCGGGACTATGTTCTCCAGCATCACCATCCCCCTCGTCCTCGTCGGGGGTATCTTCCGCATTCGGTCCATCAAGGTCGGATGTTACTCCTAAACTATCCACGGTCACCTCTAGAGCACCTACCCAATTAGGCTCTCGAGCAACCCACTCATCGACTGGGGTAATATCCAATGGAATATCTATTTCCGCAGTAAAAAATAACGGCGTGGGGTTGGACTGTGTTTGTATAGGCTGAACATCGATATGAAATGGAGGCGTGATAAATCCCATCGAAGTTGGTCCGATGACTGGGATATCCGGAACTATCAGAGTATAAAGGGATTGAAAATTGTCACTTGAGAGATGTCCAAGATTACTGGCGTAAGCAGGTGTAGGCGCATTTCAATCAATATTAGCCCTGTGCACTGGAGTGACTAAATTCACTAATTCAGTAAAGGATTCCGTAATAGGCGTGGGGTTGTGTTGTTCTACAAGATTTGTATCTGTTACATTTTGAATCTGTACTATCTCATAATGAATATGTAGATCGATTGGTTGTCCCTTCACGGTAGATGTATAGTACCATAAGCTTTCCATATCTTCATCGTCTATTATGGAAGTTGTTGTAGACCTTAGTGCAACGCCAAAAACAGTATCTTCTCTCATTGTTATTTGTAATTGAACAGTAGACATGTCTAATCCACGAAGTGTACATATTTTGTTGACTAAATCGAGGTAACTAACTCAATTTTTAACAATCAATGCCTTGCGACATAAACCGTTAAAAAAATCGCCATTTAGGATACGCATAATCTCGCAATCCCAATACAACCGTAATCTAACAGGTTGTTCTAGTGACATTGTGCCTAAATAAACAATGTAAAAGAATTTTTCTATCAAAAAAATAAATAAATAAAGTATGTCGTAACCTTGAATTACTATATGAAACCAATATCATTATTATTCAGCACATCTCAACCCAAAATAATATATTATGCTATACAATAGAATATCAATATAATCAATTAATTGTCACAAATAATCAAAAACCAAATATCAAACAAAATATAACAATTTTTTAACATGGACATAAATTACAATTAAATTAAATATAAAAAAATAACTAACTAAAAATTACAAATAAATTAAATTATTAAGTTCACCATAAAAGCTAAACATAAGGTTCACCCTTAATTTTTAATATATATTATATTAATTTTTTTCATTTAATTTGAAAATTTGTGCATAATTAGATATTTTTCGTCTAATTTATATTAATATTTTCCTAATCAAATTGTTAGAAATAATTAGTCTCATTATTCAGCACATCTCAACCCAAAATAATATATTGTACTATATAATAGAATATCAATATAAATCAATTAATAGTCACAAATAATCAAATATCAAATATCAAATAAAATATAACGATTTTTTAACATGGACGTAAATTACAATTAAACTAAATTAAATTAAATTAAATATAAAAAAAACTAACTAAAAATTACAAATAAATTAAATTATTAAGTTCACCATAAAGGTTAAAGATAAGGTTCACCCTTAATTTTAATATATACTATATTAAAAATTTTCATTTTATTTAAAAATTTGTGCATAATTAGATATTTTTCGTCTAATTTATATTAATATTTTTCTAATTAAATTATTAGAAATAATTAGTCTCATTATTCAACACATCTCAACCCAATATAATCTATTATGCTATACAATAGAATATCAATATAAATCAATTAATCGTCACAAATAATCAAAAACCAAATATCAAACAACATATAACGATTTTTTAACATGGATGTAAATTGTAATTAAATTAAATTAAATTAAATATAAAAAACAACTAGCTAAAAATTACAAATAAATTAAATTATTAAGTTCACTAAAAAAGCTAAAGATAAGGTTCACCCCAAATTTTTAATATATACTACATTAAATTTTTTCATTTAATTTGAAAATTTGTGTATAATTAGATATTTTTCGTCTAATTTATAATTTTTTTCTAGTCAAATTGTTAGAAATAATTAGTTGATAATTTTTCCTTTAACCTAACAGTAGTAATTTAGTCAAATATCAACTATACGCAGTTTAAACCATTCAACACAACATAAAATAGACAAAAGCAATAATTTACTCTACATTTTGATTAAACATATCAAAACATATTATAAATCAGTCAACATTATACTAAACATAATATCTAAAAATCTCAATAATTTCACTATAAGTGCACAATCTAATAATTATTTTTTTAATATTAAATTCAAATATATCTATTTGAACAAATAAATTAATTATTGATATAATCTCTATTTTTTCTATAAAAAAAAAAACCTATAATATAGAAGTTGCGTGTATGGCTTGAGTGCACAGGCAGCAACACTTTTTTTGATTTGTAATTCTAGCACAAACCTCCGAAGATAAATTAGTGGTGATGAAAAAAAATAAATATGATATATAATTCTGGATGAGCGGGAGAAGAAAATAGCTTGAGATTTTTAAAAATAGAGAAAAGCAAAACTCCTCGTATTTTGCTGATGGCTTTCTGCTGTATTTGAGATAAGATGAACAAAATGTGAATGAAGATGCATGAAATGAACTCGGCCATCGGTTTGCATTTATAGGCAAAATTTTGCCATGTTCCTCTCGTGAAGTTATGGAAAATTATCACGTGAATGGCAGCTTTCAATGGAATCTCTGTGGAATCAGAGATTCCACTGAATAAAGTCGTGGAAACCAGCTGGTGCGTGGCGAAAAGCAGACATCCTCGTGTTTGCCAGACACGAGGTACACAGTACCTCGTGCTTGGCAGACATAAGATTGTCTGCTTTTTCAACTTTTCTGAATTTTATTTGACACGTTGAATGCTTTCTGGCTGAAGAAATGTCGGATGTTCCTCGTGTCTACCAGACACGAGATGCAGCTCCTCCTCGTGTCTAACAGACACGAGGTACCTCCTTTTGTGGGGTGCCCCAACTATTGTACCCCCATCTGAATCTCCTTTTTGAAACGTTACCATTTTGGTCAAAACCCTATTAAATACAATAGAACTGACTTTGCGATCAACCATCACATATATAGAAATCGCAAAAGATCTTTGGGATGACATTAAGGAACGGTTTTCTATAAAGAATGGACCACACATTAATCAACTTAAAACAAAGTTGGTAGAGTGCAAACAATAAGGGATTGCTATAGTGAATTATTATGGCAAATTGAGGATGATATGGGTAGGAATTAGGAAACTATGAGCAGAACTCGGTGTGCAGATGTGGAGGCTACAAATGCACTATTGGTACAAAATTAGATAGGAAACGTGAAGAAGAAAAGTTGCATCAATTTTTAATAGGATTAGATGATTCCATTTATAGAATAGTTGTTTTAATATTTTGAGTATTGAACTATTATCGAGTCTGAATTGAGCATATGCTATGATTATTCAAGAAGAGCGAGTTCATAATATAACTCGTGAAAAGGAACAATGGAGTGAGTACGTGGCCTTTTTCTTACAAACAGGATCAACATCAAAGGGACGAATTGAAAATAAAGATAAGTCTATAGTTTGCATGAACTGTAACAAATCGGGTTACAACGTTGAGTCAAGATTGGTAGGGAGATAGGGCAAAAGGTGGCGGACACATACGTGGACAAGGAGGATCAACACAATCTACTTATTCGGGTGGAAGGGGACGTAGAAGAGCAATTCGAGCAAATGCAACAATTGTGCCATCACAAAAAAATAATATAATTGAAGCAGAAAAAGGCGAATTAAGCAGATTGAGTGGCGAGCAGTAGAATATGCTGCTTAATCTTTTGAAGGCTCAAAAGGATGGAAATCAAGGAAGATTGAATAGTACGTATGACAACATGAAATGGATAATTGATAGCAGATCTTCTCATCATGTGGTAGGAAGTCTCAAATTACTAAACAATGTGAAAAGTGCTCAACTTGTCCTGATTAGATTGCCAGACAGGAAGGAAGCCATGGTAGAGAAAGAAGGAACTGTGATGTTAAATGAATATTTAAAATTGAACAATGCTCTATATGTTCCTAATTTGAAGTGTAATTTGATTTATGTATCACAGTTCACTGAAGAGATGAATTGCATAGTTCTGTTCACTAACAAATTTTGTATACTATAGGACTACACTTCGAGGATGCTAATTGGTGAGGGTGAAAAGCATGAAGGGCTCTATTACTTCGAGGAAATGGGAGGCGTGAAGAATGCTAAAGCTTTAAAAATAGTACGAAAAGACTTTTTTTAAATCTGGCATCAAAGGTTGGGTCACCCTTCTAATAAGATTGTTAGTTTGCTACCAATTGTTGATGTCAGTGGTGATAAGTGTGCTAGTTGTGAAGTTTTTCTTCGAGCAAAACAAAGTAGAGAAGAGTTTATATGTAGTAACAACAAAGCATCTAGTATTTTTGAAATGATTCATTGTGATTTATGAGGTCCTTATAAAATTTCAACATTTTGTGGTGCACATTATTTTTTGACAATAGTTGATGATTATTCAAGAAATTTGTGGGTTTATTTATTGCAAAATAAATCTGAGGTGGGACAAACTATTCGCAATTACTTTGCATTGATACAAAGGCAATTTCATGAAAATGTAAAAATTCTGCATAGTGATATGGGACTAAATTTACTTGTTTGAATCAGTACTTTGTGGAGAATGGCATAATACATCAAATTTCTAGTGTTGGGACTCCTCAACAAAATGGAAGAGTAGAACGAAAACACTGTTACCAATGTTTTCAGAATCGGATCAGACATCGAACCGAAAAATTTATTAGTTCACAGTTCAATGGTCCAATCGTAATGGGACCGCAATTGAACCGTAATTGAGTTGTAATATTATAATTTAAAAAATAAAAATATAATTATTTTTAAGAATAAAATTAATCAATAATATAGTGTAATTCAAATTCATAAATGCATAAATAACAAAATTAGAAAAAAATATGGTATTTTCTTTATTAGTATAGACTATTTAGTCTATTTGTGTAACTTATTTCTTTTCTATGAATATATTATCTTATTTAGCAAAATAAATAATTAAATAAAAGAAGGAACAGTCCAATTAGGTTGGGCCGGCTGGTCCAAACCGATTTGCACAAAATAAAGTGACTTTTTAGAATTAAGGTTCAAATGAGAAGACCAGACCGGTTTGGGTACCGGTTCACGATTCGACCAGTCCGGTCCGGTCCAAAAAATAATGATTGTCATATACTCAATGTGTCACTTGCACTTTGGTTTCAGGCAAACTTGCCTATTGAATTCTAGGGAGAATGTGTGTTGACAGCTGCATATTTGATAGTTGTCATAAACCTTATTCATCCCCCTCTAAGGTTTATCAATAAAAATGTAACATGTTAAATTGTCTATGTTAAATTTCAAAAGGGAGCCTTTGAGTTCTATAGATGAAGATGGTATGTAGGAGCATGTGTAGCTTGAAATTGGCAGTCTTAGTTCTTTTAAATTGACTTCTTCTATTCAGCAAAGTTCAGTATAGGTATCTGTTGCCTCTGATGAAGATGTAGTTTCCAATGAAGAAGCTTAAGAAAAAGAAGAGAATTTCATAGCAAAAAATAGACCAAGAAGAGAGGTTTGAACACCGAAAAGATATGAAAATTTAGTGGCATATGGATTGTCAGTTGTAGAAGAAACATGTGGAGTTACTAAGCTATTTAATGATTACCTAGACTTAGATGGTGTTCATTATTTGTGATTGATAGTCTCTGGACTTTTGTGCAGAAGATGGAACAAAATTGCTATGTTTGAGTTTGGGATGGAGATTTGTTAAAAAGTGTCTTGCATCCCAAATCGGATGCCAAGACAACTCCCATAGCCTAAGTTGCCTATATACTTAAGCTTTGCTTGACTTTGTAAAAATAACACAACACCAACACAAGAGCTCTTTTGGCTTATCTAAGCTTTGTTTCTTTGTGGTTCTCTTATTCTGTATTATTAGTATTTATTGGCTTAAGAATAGTTTCCTAAAGCTTTGTATATTATCTTCTTCATATTGAAGTTTTGTTCCTCCTCCATCCGTGGATGTAGGCTATTTGACCGAACCATGTAAATTCTTGTATCTCTCTTTTATTTTCTTTCTCGATATTTTTATTTTTTTACGTATTATTGTAATTATTTTTTCCTATTATTACTTTATCAAAGACATGGAAGGCCACACTCGCTAATTCATGTCCCATTTGGATCGATCCAGGTGATTAGGTTAAGATGAGCTAACATTGGCAAGCCCCCGAATATCAATAGATTATGCAGTCTGTTAGGGAGAACCGGTCTCATGGCGGCACTAGTCACACAGGAGAGTCAATCTCCTTTACAGAGCACGGGGAATGTATGGTAAATTTAATTGTTTCAACTTTTGTTTAATTGTCTTTGTTTCAATCTATTTACTTTATTTGGAATAATATTTTCTTTTATCAATTTAACTACAGAGAAGGGATTGTGAGATGCTTTTAGATATTTGGAGATTTACAAAAAAACTGCACATGTTCTAGATTAGGGAGAGATAGTCCAGTTTGTAGGCGAACATCAGCAAAAGATCTTGGTAATGATAATATATTCTCATATTACTTATTATTATTTTCTTTTAATTTTTATAAACTCATATTTTATTTCAGGGAAGACACAAATGCTACAAAGGATCGTTATTCTCAGAGGAAGTCCAGTTTTTACATCAACTCCTCTGTTGAACCAAACGACAAGGCCATTTTCCATTGAGGTAGCTGGCGAATTCAATAGGCACCGTGTATATGGGATGGGATCAGAGGCCAATCAAATTACAGAGCAGATGCAGCAGTCTCAGTTGCCATGATCCCTTTTTTCCACACCTGCTGATATTGATAAGATCATTGAGACTAAGGTTCAGAAGAGGATTCAAGAGGTTGAGGATCAATAGAGGAGTCGAAAGCACATGTACATGCAACATAAAGAGAGGATTAGGAGGGTTGAGGTGAGAGATGCAAGCCTCACTTCTTAGATGACAGCTATGTTTGAGAAGATAGGGGTGACTGTACCAAAGTTATTATCGGTATTTGATGATGAGGAGGACGACGATGACGATATTCATTTGTTTCCCCACGTGATCATCATCTAGCTCCTAGTACCTGGTTTAGCGGGCCTCCCCCTCCTCTTTCGACTGGTGATTGTGTTCTTTGTATTATTTACTCAGTACGATACTTTACTTATGTATGTATACATGTTTGGATTATTATAGTTAAACTTTGCAATTCATATTTGATGTAATTTATTATTGGCTTTGAAATTATATCAGAATTTAATTTGCTTTGCTAGATTTATACATGTTAAGTAATGTTACATGTTTGATATTTAAATGGCTATTAGCAAGGGGAAAAAAAGCTTAAAATTGGCGACAGATTTATGATGGCTTGGGAAAAAGCCATTTCAAATTGGAGATGGCTTTGTGATGGCTTATAGATAAGCTGTCGCAAGATCACCTTAAAATTTCGATGGCTTTTCAATAGTACATAAACTAAAACTTGGTAAAATAATACAAATTGTGAGAACTTACCGACAACACCATCGCAAAACTATCACTATTTACGAGGGCTTTGGAATGGTTTTAGTAGCAACAGTCACTAAAGTGTTGCCAATAGTGACAATTTAGCGACGATTAAGATTTTTATCAAAATTAAAAAACTAAACCCATCGCAAACTACTTGCGATGGATTGGCGATGGAATAATTATATCTTAAATAAACTAATGAAATAAGCTATTGCTAAGTTCTAGCAATTTACAAGAACTTGGTGATGGTTCTATCACCAAACTGTCATGACTTTAGAATGCTTTGCGATGGCTCGAAAAGAAGCCATCTCTAAATTCTTGCAAATAGCAAAAATTTAGTGATACCTAATATTTTTATAAAAATTTAAAAAATTAAAATTGTTGCAAAGTCATTGTTACTTATGATGGATTAGCAACGAAATAGTTGTATCTTAAATAAACTGGCCAAAAACTCTGTCGATAAGTTCTAACAATTTGTGAGAACTTAGGGATGGTTCCATTGCTAATCTGTAACTAATTTTTACACCTTCTTTATTTGACTAGACAGTTGCGTAGTGTGCACCTTTGCAAATGTGTCGCTAATTGCAACTGTGTTGTCTTCTCGTTGCTGTTCACAACCAACTTATTTCCAATCGGGCTAGTTGTTGTAAAATCGTCTCAAATATGCGTCTGCAGTGGCTTTGCGATGAATTTGGCCGTCACTAACCACAAGATTTTTTTTTTTTTTGCAATGCTAATTTTGTAGATTATTCTGGTGACGAGTATAAAGCAGATTTTTGCATTGATCCATGAAAAATAAGGAAAAACAAACGCCTCCTAAATATAGAATGTTTATTAGGCAAAAAGTAAGGGGATTTCGTATAAAATTTTATTCTTAATACACAAATAGCTTTATATGTATTTATATTACTTTATTTATATGAATAAAAATTGAACTGCCTTTTGGTGGTTTAAAAAAATTGGTTTAGCAAGTGCATCAAGCAGAATAAGTTTCCAATCAAACTTTAACAAGTTGATCAATGGTGGAAGAGTGTAAAATCTATAGGCAGTATCAAGAATACCATCCAAATTTGGACAATTTCCTCTTAGGTGAACCATTCAATATATGACTTAGCAAAAAAGTTTTAAAAAAGAAATATTCAATATTCTACTCATAAGATGGAATAAAATTAATATAAATAGTTAATTACCTTGGAATATACTACTCCGTTCTTTGAAAAGAAAAATGAGAGTATTTAACTTGGCACAAGATTTTACGTAAAAATAAATATTGTAACATAATAGTAATATAGTATAATAAAAAAAAAGAACGTATAGATCCTGAAATACTTTTTACCAAATCTAAATATAGAAAAATAATATATGAGAGTTATATTGATTATTTTGTAATATATAAATATTAAAAACTTTCTTTTATAGAATGTATCAATTCTTTTAAAACAATCTAAAATAATAAATAGATTAATTTTATTTAGACAAAAAATAAAATTTTTAGGATTTTTGTTATGGTAACTTCAACAAGGATAAATCTAATGAAGATCTTATTTTGTAGAAGACAAATTTAAGAAGAAAAAGAACTGCAATGTGTTTAGGAAATCTATGAAGAAAACACGATTTTAGCAGTTTTGTAATTCAATGAAACTACAATACCTCTGTTATATATAGAGAGCTGATTCAGAAGAAAAGATGTTGATGAATTTAGAGAGAAATTTCTTCCTTCAGTGAGTCAAGCAAAAGATAAAGAGTGAGATTCATGATTGTATATTGAGAAGGTCTAATGTAAATGATTACTACGATCAAGGACGGAACCAGGAACTAGGGATTGGGGTAGAGAGGGCAAAGTTACATTAAGAGAATACTATTAAAAATTTTTAAAAATTTGGGGGGGGGGGCGCTCTAAATCCGTCTATGACTACGTTGCTACTGTGATTCTCTGTTAAGAATTTGTATTCGAGATTCAAGTTTACTCTTTTCAATATTGTTTATCATCAAGTTGAAATTTGAATCAAATAAATCTCTTGAAAACGATTACTTCTCTGAAGAGAAGTTTCTTGAAGTAAAACAAAGACCCGTGGAGTTGCTGCAATGATAGTTGATGGATGTGTAATCATGTTAGTTGAACTCAACAAGGGTCTTCTACAAGTTTGACAAAAAGAGCACTGTATTGCGTTTTTGTTAGAATCTCCTAAGAACACTTGGTAAATTGAAATAAGTGTTATCATTGTAACTTTTGTTAAAATTTAGTGGATTTTTTTTTTCATTGATCGTGAATCCCCATACATAGGTTGGTTGATAGTCGAATTATGTTACCAATTTGTTATGTTTGTTAGACTACTCATTTTATTATTTGGCAAATTAAAATAACTTTATTAAGAAGTTTAACAAAATCATAAGAAATTGATAATTCAAACTTAACAATAATATTATATAAAATTAAATAAATAAAATCAATATTTTACTCTTACTACATTGGCAAATGCGCAATCCAATAATTGTAGGAATTAGTTCACAAAAATAATACGACAAAATACGATTTTCTTGATAGAAAGATATCCTTTTTTAGAAAGAGATAAGATAGCAGGCAACAAACTAAAATATCTAAACTGATTTGGTATGGACGTAAGAAAAAACAAATAAAAGAATCAATATATTTGTTCGTCCCGAATCCAAGTACAATTGGATCGATTTTTTTTTTTAATAAATGTTTTGAAGTGAAAATTTTAAAATTTTTAATTCCGGCAAAATTTTGCACCAAACACATTTCAACTCCAAAACTCTATTGCGCACTCTGTCACTCTAATTAGACCGCCCAATCTTGTAGGGCAGTAATCCATCCCGAATAGCCTAACGACCTTTACTCAAACGTAGTACTCTTTTAAATTAATAAGTTTTTCAAAAAGAAAATAATTATATTAATTCAATTTTCATCCACATATTTTACATGGTAAAAATTTATATCACAATAAAATATATAACATATAATATACACATGATATATACATTTTTAATACAGTAATTTATTAAAAGTGAATAAATATTCCCTAAGGGAGAAAAAGCTGCCCTTGTTGAATTAAATGATTCCATAGATTTTCTTCGTCCCAATGCTCCGCCTCCACCTACGCACTAATATGTCAGCGTAAATTGTTGTCTTTTTATATAGCGAGATGTTTTAACTACATCTTCTATATAGAGAAAAATGAGTTGGACTGTTACTGTTCCTTTTTCGTCAATCAGGGATATTTTTGTCTTTTTATACAAGTCCCAATAGACGTTTCAATCATATACTCTTTGTGCTCTCCGCCACTCTCTTTTTCTCTCATTTCTTCAATTCTTCAGATCCATTCTTCTCCCTTAGCTTTCTTGATCCAACAAAGGCTTATGTTACTGGATTATTCAGTTGTCTTTCTTTCTTCTTCAAACAGAACCAGGTAATCTTTCATGATCTCTACTTTATTGGCTTAGTTACCCAGAAAATCTAACCCAGGGTTATCTGATGCCAGGTTTCAGCCTCGACACCCTTTGCCTAGACCAACAGGGTTATATGCCTCTGTGTATGCTATTTTGATTGATTGTGTCCTCTTACCATTCTCTCCTCTATAAACCCCAGAGTCAAACGAAGTCCCAACTATGGAGAAATGGCTAAAGCTGAAGTCTTAGCTTCTGCATGTGATTGAAAATTTAGAGAACAAGAAGAAAGAAAGAAGTTGAAGAAGATTTAGCAGCATCAGGTATGAGGCCATCCGTTTTTTTATTTTTATTTTTTGTGGGTTTTTTATTTTGAGGGTTGTCTCTTTTACCAGCCTTGAGCGTTGCTACACTCAAGTACCGCTTCTGTTCTTTTTTTATTTTTTTATTTTTGGTTTTTTTCATAAAAATTTTTTTGGTAAGGATCTTGTGAAGATCTTTTTGTGGGTAGTTTTATTGGGAAAAGATTACTTAATGTAGCTTGGTTTGGGGTTCTTTTTGTGAAAGTGTTTTACTCTGGTTGTGGAATTTATGGGTTTTTCAAGGTGTAATGGAAATGGGCTCAAAGGGAGTCCTTTGCTTTCATATTAGTTTTGGGGGAGAGAAATGGCTCGAACCATACATTTTTTTTTTTAATTTTAGGCTTGATTTCATGTTGTTGGCTCTAGATTTCTGTGCTTGCATGTCTGTTATAAGACTTGATTTGTGCAGGTTAGATATTTTTTAGGAAATGCAGGTGCTATGTTGCTTTAATTTCTTGTTCCATGTTGAGTTTTTTCTTCGGCTGGTTTAACATTGACATATACTTTATTTTCGCCATCAAGCTTCAACATAATTTTTATGGGGTGAGGTTTGCTTAACTTTTAATTTTTTTTAGTTCTGTGTTAAAATTAAGTGGGTCTGTGGGTTTTTAGTTTTTAGTTTTGTTTTATGGGCTCATTTGGATAGTCAACTTTCATCGTCCATCATCTGTTTTGAGTTTCTTGGCGTTAGTAAATTTTTTTCCCATTATAAGGACTTTTCCTTGAAAAAGAAACTTGAAATGCTTGTTGGTTTTTTCCACTTCAATTTAGTCGTAATATATTTGTGGTTTGGCAGATTTGATGATCCAGAGGTTCAAAGAGATATGAAACTATATCCATATAAAATTGTAAACAAAGATGGGAAGTCTTACATACAGGTGAAGACCAAAGATGGTGAGCTTAAGGTGTTTAGCCTTGAGGAGATTTCTACTATGATATTACAGAAAATAAAGCAAATAGCAAAGTCATATTTGGGGAAAGAAATTAAAAGTGCAATAATCACTGTACCAGGTGCAGTTTCTGATTCAGTAATTACTTTATTTCTCTCTTTGTGGATGTTGATGAATTTTCTGTTTTTTTTTTCTAAATTGATTTGCAATCAATAATGGTTTTTTAAATTGACTATGTGAAGTAGGATCATGGAGAAAAAGAAGTTCCAGTCTCAAATTTGTGATGCTTTTGTTTTGCAGCTTACTTTAATGATGCACAACAACAGGCCACCAAAGATGTAGGAACTATTGCAGAGCTGCACAAAGCTAGGATTATTAATGAGCCAACAGCTGCAGCAATAGCCTATGGTCTTGATAAGAAATCAAAAGAGATGAACATTTTAGTTTTTGATCTTAGAGGTGATACATTGATGTTAGCATATTGAGCCTTAACAATGGTGTGTTTGAGGTTCTCGCTACAAATGGAGACACTAACTTGGGAGGAGAAGACTTTGATCATAAAGTGATGGACTATTTTGTTAAGTTTCTAACAAAGATATCAGCAAGGATAAAAAGGCACTTGGAAAGCTTAAGAAGGAAAGTGAGAGAGCAAAAATGGCCTTTAGTAACCAACATCAAGTAAGCATTGAGATTGAGGTATTTTTTGATGGTATTGACTTCTCTGAGCCACTTACAAGAGCAAAGTTCGAAGAACTAAACATGGATTTGTTAAAAAAGATAGCGGGACCAGTGAAGCAGGCACTGCAAGATGCAGGGCTAAAGAAAACTAACATAAAAGAATTTGTGCTTGTTGGTGGAAGTACTCGAATTCCTAAGGTGCAAAAATTATTGAAGGATTTCTTTGATGGGAAAGAACCATGCAGGGGAATTAATCTAGATGAAGTGGTAGCCTATGGCGTAGCAGTTCAAGGTGGAATCCTAAGTGGTGAAGGCGGTGAAGAAACAAAGGGTAAGTGGTCTAATTCTTCCATAGACTATTCAGGACACTAATTCATGATCAATATATTGCATTGTTGGCAGATTTTTTTAGGATAACACTTCAACTAATTATGTCTTCTTCTTCCTATACTATGCAGGCATTCTTTCACTTGATGTTACTGCCCTGAGCTTTAGGAATTGAAACAGTAGGGGGTGTTATGACCAAATTGATCCTAGGAACACGGTGATCCCTACCAAAAAATCTTAGATTTTCACAATATATCAAGACCAACAAAGTACAGTGACAATAAAGGTAAACTATAATTATAGAATACAACTAAAATGTGGATATATTAACACCTAAATTTAGGCCCTTGGCTTCTTTACTGAAAAATTAGAATCTTAATTTTTTAAACCTAGAAGACTAATCATGAGTTGGAAATAGGTTTTTAAAGATGAAGTTTAACAAACGATTGCTGTGAGCTGGGAAGGTTTGAGCTATCTAGGATTCCTCCAGCCCCAAGGTTAGTAAGATGAAGGATTCGGTTTTTTCCATGGATTCCCGGTATCAAGTACCTTATGAGAATCTTTTTTCATGTCTCCTATTATGTTCTCAATTTGTATTTTTGGATTATGATTTTGCCAAAAATTTGGAATATAGGTTTTTAGATATAACAAAACATGATTATTTGTCTTTCTTTTGTCAAAAAGAAAGTTATGGTTTCTTACTCCTTCATATGTTCAATTCCGTTGCCAAGTTTAAACCCTTCTATTTTGTATGTCTTTTACAATATGCCATCACTTGTAATGTAATGGTTGAAAGATCTAAACTTCATATAGTAATGTTCTTGAAGTAATTTGTGGTCCACCATAGTTCAGTGAACTGAAGAAGCTCCTGCAGGTTGGCAGTACCTCTTCTGCAGCTGTGGATCCACTGCTTGCACTGGGAAAATTTGCTAAGGTAACTCATCAAGTTAAAATAAGATAGAATAACTAACGTGAAAATAAATAATCTTTGATAGGTGAACTTATTCTATGTTCTCAATACTTTCCTTTTATCCCTTTCTTGTTTTGGGTCGGTAGCATTCTACTGGAATCCATCTTGTATTGTCATGAGAACAATTAGAACTTTATTAGCGACATGAAGTATTACAATAGCCAACGAGTTTGCTTATCGTATATCTCAGTAATTGTAAGTGGAATAGATGGTTTATGAAAGACATATAGTAATATTTAACAAAAAAAGAAGAAAAAACCAAAAACATTTTCCAGCACTTGTATCCATTTATATGAAAGCTTGACCTGAAATATTTAGGATTCCAGAACAGTTGGGTGTCGCAATTCTTTTTTATGTCTATGTTCATTGTGTCCATTATTGCAGAGGAAGGGGACTGGTGTTCACTCTAGGTCTATTCAGAGGAAGAAAATATTTGCAATTTCCATGTTACTTTATATTGTTTTACTTTTCTGGTTCTTTATTTTCTTCGGCTTTACTTTTAGGACTAATTAGTTATTCATGGTTGTATGAAGTCTAGATAAGAAATAAGAGAAGAGCTCCTTAAAATTCGGACTAATAGAGTAAAGATGTGCCCTACATTATGGTTTTTGTTACTTCTTGTAGTTGTTGAATATCTTCAAGTGTTAATTTATCTAGGAGAAGGTACTGAAACTTATAATGCTTGAATGATCCCTTGACAGAGTTATGGAATTTAGCCACATATTGATGGTGACCATACTGGCAGTGCTTGTGTTTGTCCCGAGTTTAGGAGTTACATTGATAGTGTCAAAGAAGCTGACTCGTTTAACTTGAATGCGCATAAATGGTTTTTGACCAACATTGATTGCTCACCTCTTTGGGTTAAGGTGTGCTGGACAATCATCGAAATCAATTGATTCAGGTGCTTTATGGATGATTTCCTTTTAAAATCTAAATTGATCCAATACTTTGAATATATATATATATATATATATATATATATATATATCCAATTCTTTATGCTATTTTCCACTTATTTTGAGGTGCTCTATTCATGAAAAAAAAAAAAACTGCTCTCTCTAAGTTGGAAATTAGTGATTACTTCTATATGTTCAAATGGGTAAGGCACAGCAACAAAACCAGCTTTTTAAGACCTGCATCGTTTTGCTTGTGCTATCACTTCCTTACTTTATGCATTATTTAGATGGTCATCTTTGCTGGAGTTCTTTGTTCGTCTCTTTTCCTGTCAATAATCTCCTATGCTCAACGCAAAGGTCTTATTGGATCATGATAAAATCATCTAAATTGAACTGAAGACACCGAATAGCTATCAGGAAAGCTCTCTATCTGTCTTGAAGGTTGTAGTACTGGTGCAATCAGAGCTCCACCGCAATGGAGCAGGATTCTGTATCAGATACTATGAATTCTTAAAGGTCTAAAGGATATGATTCCTTCCAATAAAACGTAAATCTATTAGTAATACCAACAGTTGTGTCATTTTTAACGTTGTTTTGTATTATCCTATTGTATTTTCCTCATATTAGTAATCTTGAGAATTAACTTTTGATTGCAGCCATATAACCTATACCTTTTAGGTGGCATTGCATGCTTGGAAATTGCAAAAGTAGGGGGGTGGGGGTTTGAAGGGACTGCAGACGTTGAGGTTGATTGATTTTGCAGCAAAACACAACATTATTACAAACGCTGAGGTTGTTTCCAATTTTATGTGTTCATCCATTTCCTGATCCTTATATGTGCATAGTGGATACATTTCATCATTTCATCCAGAGTATTCTCAATCAAATGTTTGATATTTTGCTGCTAGAAAAATTTGGAGCTGCTATGGCTATTGTGAAATCCGACATTAGTGGTAATATATCAGTGAGAAATTGTTTATATTGTGCTCAAATAAAAGTTTAAAATGTTAATGGTGTATTATTTCCATTTATTCATAGGATTAGAATTATGTATCTCTTAGTATTAAGAACATTGGGAATAATGGGTGGTGAACTTTGATGCAGTGTGTTATGGACACTTATGATCTCGCTTCGGTGTTGCTTATTGATGTATAATACGTAATGCTTTAGGAAAGATCAGATCTCACAAATATGTTGCACCGATAGAAGAGAAATGTTTTCTTGAACCATATTCCACGTGTTGCCTATTGCTATCAATCCATCTCCTGATTAAGGGTATATCACTCTCAGGCAGACTGACTTGCTTGGAGTTCCTTCGGTATACTTGCAGTTCAAATGAGTTATTTTGATCAATATCTAATTTGGGTTATGTAAGTGTTTTAGATTCAAGTAAAACATAGTTTTTTGCCAACAGAAACATTCTTCTTAGAGCTAAATCATAATTATTTATGTCCTTTTAAGTGGGTCTTCTAGGTTGGACCTTCATTGGAGCCTACCCTTACTGCAGTGTACCACCAGATAGTTATTAGAGCCATTCCATTCAAAAGTAGGTTTTAAAAGTGCAAAAGTTTTTGAAGCTTTTAAGCCCCTCGGCATTTGTTCTTCCAATGTTTTTTCTTCTTCATCATCATCTTATGTAGAGTCTTTTGTTGAATTCTGTGTGTAAATGATCAAGATTTGCTATATCTAGCTAAGCTTTGTGCTGTATCTTCCAACCTTATGAATAAAGAATTCTTTATTTTTCATTTATATTTTTTATATAAAATATTTGAACACTGCAAATATTTGAACTCATATGTTAATATATAAAAGTGTTGCTTTTATATTTTATGATAATCTGTTGTATTTTGTATCAATATTTTATTCTCACAAGTACCCGAGCTCGCGCCTTGTGCGAGACAGCTACTCCTAGTTTGTTGAGGAAAAGGACAATAACCGAGGGGGGGGGGGAAATTCCTACTACTAGTTTTCCTAGACCGATTGCCAGACCAAGGCTTCTCAGAATGCGGATACCTCCAGTCCGTAGTGGAGTGGAAATTCTTATATGGACCTGGTCCACAGCCCTACCTGTGGACCGGGTCCCTCAATTTGAGACACCTGTCCCACTGCATTTTTTTATTCCAAAATTATTTCTTTTCTATTTTTTTTTCAATCCTCATTCAGCACAGCCATGGTTAACCATGGTTCAATTTCCCCGTTTCCAAATTTTTGAAAGTCCGCCCATTTCCGCACAGAACCTAATCTAATGCACCAAAACATCAGATTCTGCCGCTCTCTCTCTGTGTCAAAGCCGATCATCCTCCTCCCCTCTGCCTTCTACTCCACTTTCTCCTCCGTCGAGCAGCGCCTTCCATTCCACTCCTTCGTGAGGCTTTGTCACGCTCTCTCTCTGTCAAAGCCGATCATCCTCCTCCTTTCTGCTACACACACTGTCTTTCTGTCGTAGCACTCCCCCCTACCCACCACCTCTTTTGTAGAGATCTGAATTACACCGGCCACTCTCCTCCCCCCCCCAACAAGGGAGGTTTCTTTCCGTTGTAGCGCTTCAGGTTGTGTGAGCCGCGATTGTGAGGGATTTTGTGAGTGAGAGTGTGGCAGCATTTTCTTGAACCCAGAAACCAACCTCCCTCGTCTCTCTCTGTAGCAGCGCCAGTGTAGTTCTAGAAGTGATAGTGGGTATGGGAGAAGGTTTGATATAGCATCCCCATGCAAACTAGCATTTTTACAGTATATTTGAAACAAGAAAATCGGAAACTAAGAAGAAGAAGAGGAAGAGATGAGTGAGCGGAACACATCTAGCTCAGAATTGGATATGGATCGGCCCGTCCTGGAGGACTATTTGGCGTTCGGATTCATCCAAGAACCCCGTGGCAAACTTCGATTATATGTCACTTAATTCTCTCATTTTACTTGCGTGTATCTTCTTGTGGTCAGTAATTTAAGGCCAAAAAATATTGAATTTTGGGCAGGCATGATTTGCTCGATATCTCCCCCACTCCAACGGAGGCTGCTGGTGCCATTGTTGATGTAAAGTTGTTGGCTTTTTTTTCCCCATACTCCTCAGCCCATCCTTTTGTGCTATTATTGTGCATTGTGTTTCTTTGGCACTGCTCGTTGTTTTGTTCTTATTATGAAAATGCAAGCCAGTTGACCCATACAAATTAGATAGATTACTACCATATAGTTTTAGCACATCCAGAACATTGTTTTGGCAGTGATTTTTGTGCTTATTAAGAGTGCTATTTCTAGAAAAAAAAAAGCTAGTCTCTTTAGTTTCTACTTTGTATAGTGGTATTTGTGGTATGCATGCTCCTAAGTTGGGACTTATTTTGCCATAGGAATTATTTGTAAACCTTAAATTTGTAGTACTGGAGGTGGGATTTCAATCCACTACCTTATATGCAACTTCAAGAGTAAAAACCTTTCAGACAATTTAGTTTTATGATTGAGTTTTCTCTTATTTATGTGTTTGACTGTCATTTTATTATGGATCTCTAGGAAATTCAAGCCTTTTAGACAGGAGTAGGGAAGACATATAGCATGAAGGTAAAGGAATGAAGCTTACATTATGCAAATGGGAATCAGTGGCTCATGTAATTTACATTTGAAGTTGTGTTCAGCATTCTTATGAGTTGGTATTTAGAATATTGTTTAATGAAAACTACTCACAGAATTTTAGAAATTATCATAAACTAGCTATATTGTTGTGTTAAAGAGGAAAAGAATGATACTAAATTGTGTTCCCAGGAATGCATACTTGAGTTTTTTCTTATTTCTTTAGAACATCCAGTAGCCATTCAAAAGTGGCATGTGGTATAATTCGATGAATAGAGAAACCTTTAACATGACATCAACTAGACTTATTTCAATCTTGTAAGTGATTCAAACTTAACAATTTGGCAAAGGAAACTACTGTATAGATAAGATCTTTGATTTTGCTAGAATTATTTGATGGATTTGCATCATTTGTTAGAATTACTAGAATTATTTGATTTGATCATGTTGTGATGGATTTGCATCCGCAAATCTCTGATTTTTCTTGTATAAAAAGAAGCCATCTTGAGCATTTAGTCGAGGAATCTTTGAATATATTTGTTTTCTGAAACTTATAACATGTAATGATCTTCCATTGTTTTGATTTTTGAAACAGAACATGCTTCCAAAAAAGTTCTTTGTCGTTTTTGAAGGGAGACGACATGGAATATTTGAAGATTGGGTAGATTGCCATAAAGCCACCAATGGCTATAAAGGAAATCTTTTCAAGTCTTTTGCATCATTTGAAGAAGTTGAACATGCATGGTTGTCTTATAAAAAGGCACACAAAGAAGCTCCTAGGAGGACGACAAACCAAAGTGATTCCAATCGGGCATCATCTTCACACTTTGATCCACCCCTGCCCCCCAACCCCCTTCTAGATGGTTGAAAAAGGGATGATATATTCAACTTAGGTCACAGATATCATTCTGAGGTTCCTTTTGTCTTACTAGACCTCCAAAATCTTAGATCCATTGCAGTTGACATTGAGAACAACAGCGCTTGGGTTGAGTCAGGAGCAACCCTTGGCGAACTGTATTATGAGATCGCTGAGAGAAGTCCGATTCATGCCTTTCCTGCAGGGGCCTCTGCAACAGTCGGCGTTGGCGGGCACTTCAGTTGCGGCGGTTTTGGTACGATGCTCAGAAAATATGGATTGGCATCTGACAATATAATTGATGCTTATATTGTTGATGCCAAAGGAAGACTTCTGGATAGGGAATCAATGGGAGAAGATTTGTTCTGGGCCATCAGAGGGGGTGGAGGAGAAATTTTTGGCGTCATAGTTTCGTGGAAGATCAAACTGGTGTATGTTCCTCCAGTGGTCACTGTTTTTGACTTGCCCAAGAGTTGGGAGCAAGGAGCCTTAGATCTTCTTAACAAATGGCAGTATATAGGACACAAGCTTCGTGAAGATCTATTCCTTGCTGTAAGTGTCATGGCCGATACATCTGGTGGAAATAAAACACTTATGGCAGGTTTCACCTCGTTGTTTCTGTTAGTTAATAGGATCGACATACTTATGTGTTAACCAGATTAAATCTCGAGAATATGAGAAACGAATCATACCTTTGTAGATATCGTCTCCACCAATACGATTCTTGAAGTCTTCGGCCTTGTGGTAATGCTCCAGACCCCCAAGTCTTCTTCAATGTAATCTCCTTGGACCAAAAATTGCTAATCGTATTTTGTTTCTCTCTTTGTTGAGGGTGGACTCACACAAAAACTGAGAGAAAAAACTCCAGAGAACCACCACGATGATTCTCACGTATCTCTGAAATAGAGTTATCTCCCAATATGTATATTGGACTCTATCTCATAATACAAATCCTAATAGAATAAGAAAAGTATAGTTGAATACAACTATTTCCACTTATCCTATTCTATCTAAAATACGATTTTTAGTTTTATGCAATTTTCATTAATAAATTATAAATAAATTATAATTTATTATTATCCCATAATTAGGAGCCACTGAAGGGACCTGACCGGATACAATTAAACTAAGCTCCAATAAATTATTTTGTCAATAAAAATAATTTATTAATTACGTTCCACTCCACTAAAAGAACGTAACTGCACTCTTAGTCTAATCGCAATTACTGGAGTCAATAATTATATCCATTAATTGATCGATCCAACAAATTACCCCCGTCGATCAATATAATACTTTGAATGAGGCAGTATGACCACAGTGCCCCTCATTCAAAACCTCAATTCTCATCTTCAATTTGACAGTACTATGTGACCACGTCACACTTACAAAATGAATTCAATAGCCACTATTGAATTACTGAGCTCAGATTTAACTGTCCCTTAGAAGAACTCATGAGGAAATGATCTTGCCTATTAAAGGTGACGGATTCCATATTGCACAACAATTATTTCATATTTATTTCACTTTAATTCCCAAGATGTCGAGATATTGATTATTAAGTTAATCTCACTCTTTGGCAACTCAAGGAACTTCAAGTTAGTAAATATAAATAATTGTTTGCTCAGGATTAAGGTATTATGTACGATAATCTTTTAATATTTTATTTGTATGGTCTATTCCACAAATAAATATTGATGGTCCGTCCAATATATCAAAATATATCCTTAATTTTATTACCAAAGTCAAAGACAGACTTCAATAAAATTAAGACGATCTTCCAAAATAAATTGCTCAAATTTATCTTAGATCGCGGATAATTTATTTCGAACTAAATTATAAATCAAGTCTTTCTGTGTTTAACAAATAAACACTTGATTTATAATATCTAAATAATTCGTGGACAAACAGGCTCATACATAATCTATACATACAAATATATAAAAACATACTTTATTTAATTTCAAAAAATACAACCATTGTATTTACTCGATGGGCATATCTAACAAAAATTCTCCCACTTGTCCTAGAGTAAATGGCACATGTCAAAAATACTCATACTTTCTATATGACTTCCAAAAACATTTACAGGTAAACTTTTAGTAAAAGGACCAGCAAGATTTTCAGCAGAAAAAATCTTGCACACTTCTACATCTCCACGTTGAACAATCTCCCTAAGTAGGTAATATTTACGTTCAATGTGTTTACCACGCTGATGGATGCGTGGTTCTTTTGCATTTGCCACTGCACCACTGTTGTCACAGTACAAACTAATAGCTTGAGATGCAGAAGGAACCACTTCAAGTTCTATCAAGAACTTCTTCAACCATACTACCTCTTTAGCTGCTTCACAAGCTACCACATATTCAGCTTCCATTGTAGAGTCAGCAATACAAGATTGTCTGATACTTCTCCACACAACTGCACCACCACCTAAGGTGAAAACAGAGCCTGAGGTGGACTTGCGAAGATCTCTATCGGCTTGAAAATCGGAATCGGTGTAACCTATAGGTACCAATTCGGAGCTGAGTAAACTAGCATATATCCTCGAGTTCTACGAAGATACTTGAATATATGCTTGACTGCTGTCCAGTGTTCCGGTCCTGGGTTTGACTGATATCTACTGACCATCCCAACAGCATGACAAATGTCTGGACGAGTACAAAGCATAGCATACATGAGACTTCCTATAGCTGATGCATAAGGAACTCGTTTCATGTACTCAACCTCATTAGGAGTTTTAGGACTATGCTTCTGAGATAACTGAATTCCATGTCTGAAAGGCAATTGACCTTTCTTGGAATTTTGCATAGAAAATCTCGTCAGTATTTTGTCAATATATGAAGCTTGAGATAAAGCTATCTGTCTGTTCTTTCTATCCCGAAGGATCTGAATGCCCAGAACATATCTTGCTTCTCCCAAGTCCTTCATATCAAATTGTTTACCTAACCAACTTTTCACCAATGTTAATGTTCTTACATCATTTCCAATGAGAAGGATGTCATTAACATACAGTATGAGAAAAATCACCTTACCATCTATAATTCTCTTATAGACACAAGGTTCATCGAGATGCTTGATCAAAATCATAAGTTTTAATGGCTTGATCAAATCGATATTCCAAGATCTAGACGCTTGTTTAAGCCCATATAAGGACCTATTCAACTTACAAACTTTTTGTTCTTAACCTTCCTGGATAAAACCATCTGGCTGTACCATGTAGATACATTCGTCAAGATTTCCATTAAGGAAAGCTGTCTTGACGTCCATTTGCCATACTTCATAGTCGAAGTGAGCTGCAATGGATAAGAGGATTCTTATAGACTTTAGCATGGCCACAGGCGAGAAAGTTTCCTCATAGTCAATACCTTCTCGTTGGGTATAACCCTTAGCAACCAATCTTGCTTTGAAAGTTTCCACTTTCCCGTCTACTCCTCTCTTTCTTTTGTAGACCCATTTACACCCAATAGGTTTTACCCCATTAGGCGAGTCCACAAGATCCCGGACGGAGTTAGTGTACATGGATTTCATTTCTGAATCCATTGCACTCTTCCAATGGTCTGCGTCTACGTCCTCTACAGCTTCTTTATACGTAGTGGGGTCCTCTTCTTCCTCAAAAGAGACTGCTTGAAAAGTTTCTCCATAGAGTAAGTATCTAGAGGGACGTCGAATGACTCTCCCACTACGTCTAAGCTGTGGAGGTTCCTGGACAATTGGACTTTCCTCCTCCTCGTTGATCGGAACTAGATCTGCTGATTCCTCAACGACTGGATTTTGAACAGGGGCAGGAGATTCTTCCACTCTATGTCCCGAAGAGTCAGTGGGTATAGAAGGTGTAACATCTATTTTTCTCCCACTGGAATCTGGCATGTTAAGCGGCATAGATACGAATCCTCCACGTGAATCTTGAGTATGGGTCTCAGTAACCATTTGCTTGGGATTATCTCCCTTGGTTTCTTCCAAAATAACCCTACTCTTAGATCCTCGTTCTTCTATGTACTTGTCCTCTAAGAAAATTGCATTTGTGCTTACAAATATTTTCTTATCTTGAGGACTATAGAAGTAGTATCCCCTTGTTCCTTTTGGATATCCAACAAATAGACATAAATTTGATCGTGATTCCATTTTATCCATCTTTCCCTTTAGCACATATGCAGGACAACCCCAAATCCGGATGTGCGTCAAATTAGGCTTCCGCCCATTCCACAATTCCAATGGAGTCTTAGGGACAGACTTTGATGGAACCATATTCAATATGTATGTCGCAGTTTGTATAGCATACCCCCAAAAGGATGTACTGAGTGTAGAGAAACCTAGCATTGTTCGACCATGTCTAACAAGGTCCTGTTTCTCATTTCGCCACTCCATTTTGTTGAGGAGTGCCGAGTGCACTTAGTTGAGATAAAATCCCATTTTCTGATAAGTAAGATCTAAAGTCATGGGATAGATATTCTCCACCTCGATCTGATCGAAGTGTCTTAATGTTCTTTCCTAACTGCTTCTCAGTCTCAGCCTTAAATTCTTTGAATTTTTCTAAGGCATCAGACTTATGAGTCATTGGGTAAACATATCCATATCTTGAGTAATCATCCGTAAAAGTAATGAAATACTCATACCCACCTCTAGCTTGGACATTAATTGGTCCACATACATCAGAGTGCACTAATTCTAAGACTTCCTTTACTCTATTTCCTTTGGAAGGAAATGATCTTTTGGTCATTTTACCTTCCAAACAAGATTCGCAAACTTGAAGAGGTTCTACCTTTAAGTCACTTAAAGGACCTTCTTTTACAAGTCTTTGAATCCTATTTAGATTGATGTGACCAAGTCTAAGATGCCATAGGAGAGTCTCATTAGTAGGAGATAACTTAATGCGTTTATTAGTTTCAGTATGATATAATGAACTGTTGGTAGGTTTCAAAACATACAGATCATTATTTAAATTTCCACGACATATCAAAGAGTTATTCAAAAATATCTCTACTGAAAATTTATAAAATTTAACAGAATATTTTTGTTTGAATAACAAAGAAATCGAAATCAAATTTCGATAAATGTCGGGAACATAAAAACAATCTTTCAAAACCAAATGTTTATTATCAAAATAAAGATAAACATCTCCAACAGCTCTTGCAGATATCACTGATCATGTGCCAACCCTTAGAGTATGCTCTCCTTCATTGAGATGTCTGGTTACTTGGAACCCCTGCAATGAATTGCAAACATGGTTAGTGGCTCCAGAATCTACTATCCAAGTATTTGTAGAATCAACCACTAAACAAGTTTCAATGTAGGATAACTCACCAGTACCTTGCTTGCGTTTAGCTAAGTAATGCGGGCACTTGTGACTTCCAATGTCCCTTTTGCTTGCAGTGGAAACATTTGCCTTTAGGCTTTTCATCCACTCTTGCTTTCTTAACCTGCTGCTTAGGCCCTTTATTATTATTCTGCTTCCTCTTATTTCCTCCTTTGCCCTTAGGCTTGGAAGAGGAAGATCCAGCATGAGATAAAACAAGAGCGTTGCCACTTCCCACTTTTAGGGTAGCCTCGGCGCTCTCAAGCTCCTTCATTAACTCTGTAAGAGACATCTCCATCTTGTTCATGTTATAATTAACTTTGAACTGTGAAAACATCTCTGGAAGAGTTTCTAGAGCCATGTCAACCTGAGTCTCAGGCTTAATTTCAGCCCCTAAGACCTCTGCCACGTTAAATTGAGCGATCAATTCTAACATATGATCTCTCACGGGCGTTCCAGGTTTCATGCGCATATTCATTATGCGCCTCATTGTTGCTTGACGGGCTCGACGTCCTTTGTGCTCAAACATTTGCTTGGAGGCTTCTCATGATGTCTGTAGCGGTTGTCATGTTCTCATGTTTCTGCTGCAACACATTTGAGATAGATCCCAAAATGTAGCAGCGAGCCATCTCATCAGAACTCAACCACTTATCATAAGCCTCCTTTTGTTCGCGCGTGGACTGTTCAGTAGGCTTAGCAGGACACGGTTCAGTTAGCACATATTTGAGCTTCTCAGCAGTGAGTACAATTATGAGGTTCCTTTTCCAATCAATAAAGTTTTCTCCAACCAGTTGGTTCTTTGTTAAAATTTGGGATAAAGTGTTGGAAGTCATTTTTCCGAAATTAAATAAAATAAAACATATGAGCCATTTATCATATCATGATGCATGATCAATATAAAATGGTATGATGCATGATCAATATGATAATATTTTAAGTAGTAATAGAAACTACTATCAAAATATGACAACCTAAAACTCTACGAGTAACATGTACCTCTATAGGAGATAACAATGTAACTTATAGTTAGGTCAAGATCCACAACCTAAAACTCCAAAGTAATATGCACCTCTATAGGAGATAACAATATAACTTATAGTTAGGCCTGGATCATCCCACTAAAATTAATATATCTTGCGTCAAAACACAATATTAATTTTAGCGTTATTAATATTTTGGCCATCATAGATATTATTTGGATATTCTATAGGAAGTCCTTATAATGTCTTTGATTTAAGTGTAACCCCTATATTCAAAATTTATTTTATTTTATAAAGTTTCCAATCCAATCACATCACCTATAGGGTAATTATGAATGAATTAAACTTAAAAAATAATTAAAATTTTGATGCCCAATCTAGTAACCAATAAAACGTAGCCTTCCTATAGGGAGACCATTTAAAATGGCACAAAGCAAACGTTAATTTTACTAATGGGCTAATAGGGGAGGCCAAAGGTTAATTAAAATTAACCAACTCACACTTAATTTTTTTTAATTAATTAATTAATAAAAATATTAATTTATTTATGCATAACTAAATAGTACCTAGAGCGGTGTTAATGCAAACTATATGGCATGTTAACATGAATGATATATAATTCAACTAAATTAAATAGTAAAAACTATAAAATAAAAATAATTTTATGGCCAACCTAGACTCAACAATAAAATTGCAAAATTACAATTGAAAAATTAATTGGCTAACAAAATAGCCAAGTCTTCAATCTTCTGCCATATAATTTTGTTTGAGCAAGTCCTTGTCACATGTTCTGAAGTGGACTAGTGGTTAGAATGCTGCATCTCCAAGCTGGTGGTCATGGGATCAAATCCCACTTTAGTTACTTTTTCCCCTTTTTTTTTTTTATTAGAGGGAGATTGCTGTTGCTGGCCCAAGGCCAGCGGCCCAGCACAGCCAAGCCCGGTGCCTGGCACCAGGCTGCTGCCTGCTAGACGGCTGGCCCAAGGCCAGCCCAGCAAGCATAGAAAGCCCAAGGCTTCTATACAGTTCTGCATGCCCAATTTCACGTTCGCCAGCGTCTATTTTGATTACATTCCGTTTTCCTCTTTTTTTTTTTAACATAAAAATAAAATAAATCAAAAGGAAAATCAAAAGGGAAACATGGAGTCGTAATCCACCCCTTTTGTTACAAGACTCGATAATACTTATACATATTCACCGAATCAAAAACTATGGCTATAAAATTATTTTGAACAGAATTAATCAAACCATTCACCATGAACATAAATGCATTATTCATATACCGCTCAACTAAATATATGCATAAAAGATTTAATCTTAACACATAAACACATATCAAAACCTGGCTCTGATACCAATTGTTAGTTAATAGGATCGACATGCTTATGTGTTAACCAGATTAAATCTCGAGAATATGAGAAACGAATCATACCTTTGTAGATATCGTCTCCACCAATACGATTCTTGAAGTCTTCGGCCTTGTGGTAATGCTCCAGACCCCCAAGTCTTCTTCAATGTAATCTCCTTGGACCAAAAATTGCTAATCGTATTTTGTTTCTCTCTTTGTTGAGGGTGGACTCACACAAAAACTGAGAGAAAAAACTCCAGAGAACCACCACGATGATTCTCACGTATCTCTGAAATAGAGTTATCTCCCAATATGTATATTGGACTCTATCTCATAATACAAATCCTAATAGAATAAGAAAAGTATAGTTGAATACAACTATTTCCACTTATCCTATTCTATCTAAAATACGATTTTTAGTTTTATGCAATTTTCATTAATAAATTATAAATAAATTATAATTTATTATTATCCCATAATTAGGAGCCACTGAAGGGACCTGACCGGATACAATTAGACTAAGCTCCAATAAATTATTTTGTCAATAAAAATAATTTATTAATTACGTTCCACTCCACTAAAAGAACGTAACTGCACTCTTAGTCTAATCGCAATTACTGGAGTCAATAATTATATCCATTAATTGATCGATCCAACAAATTACCTTCGTCGATCAATATAATACTTTGAATGAGGCAGTATGATCAATGGGAGAAGATTTGTTCTGGGCCATCAGAGGGGGTGGAGGAGAAAGTTTTGGCGTCATAGTTTCGTGGAAGATCAAACTGGTGTATGTTCCTCCAGTGGTCACTGTTTTTGACTTGCCCAAGAGTTGGGAGCAAGGAGCCTTAGATCTTCTTAACAAATGGCAGTATATAGGACACAAGCTTCGTGAAGATCTATTCCTTGCTGTAAGTGTCATGGCCGATACATCTGGTGGAAATAAAACACTTATGGCAGGTTTCACCTCGTTGTTTCTTGGTACAGCTGACCAGCTTCTCAAAGAAATGCAGGAAAGCTTCCCAGAGCTTGGCTTGAGAAAAGAACATTGCTCCGAGATGAGTTGGATCAAGGCAGCAATGCATTTTTCTGGATATCCAAGTGTAGAAACCATAACTGCCCTTAAAAATCGAGAACCACCTCTACCCAAGACTTGCATTGCGACTAAGTCAGACTTCATTCAAGAGCCTCTTCCCCTGGCCGCATTAGAGAAGTTGTGGAAGTTCTCATCGGACGAAGAGAATGCTCCCATAATTCTCATGCTCCCTCATGGCGGAATGATGAGCAAAATATCAGAATCTGAAATTCCATTCCCATACAGACAAGGTGTGATTTACAGCATGATCGAAGAAGTAGTTTGGGATTGTCAAGACGATTACTCCTCCGAAGAGCACGCTAGTAGACTGAGAAGGCTTTATGACCTTATGGCGCCTTATGTGTCGAAACACCCAAGAGGTACTTTTCGAACCATCAGAAACCTTGATACCGGTAGAAATAGTGATTCCGGCACAACTTATACAGCGGCAAAGGAATGGGGTTTGAAGTACTTCAAGAACAACTTTCGAAAGCTAGCCATTACCAAGGGTGCAGTTGATCCAGAAAACTTCTTTTATAATGAACAAAGCATTCCGCCTCTAACTTTACATAATGAATTGTAATCTTGAAGAGATATGTTACAATGGCCTAGACCAGTTTTAATGGCAGTGTCTGCCTATTTCGTTAAGTGGATTTGGCCTGCACAATTTGGTAATCCTGACCCAAATTGCACGGCTCTTTACGGTGTGATTTTTTTTTTATATATTTATCTAGAGAAATCTACGGTATTTTTGCAAATTTGTCTGTCTTGCACAATTTTATTTCATTTTTATATTTATACGTATATTTGTGAGTCATATAAATAAAATTATAAAATAATTTGAAAATGTCAAATTGTATTGCCTCAAATCTTGATTCAAAAAGTATCGGGACAATACTTAGAATTTGGTATCAGAGGGACAACTTATATAAAAGAATATGTTACGAAATAATACTATAATTTATAAAAAAAATTAAAAAAATGAAAATAAAATTTAATTTTATTAACACAAATATAATATCTTAAAAAATTTTGGATATCTCTGTCGCTGAGTAGGTAAGATGTTTGCCATTCAAACCCTTACTATTCCTTCTTCAAAAATATTGGAAGGTCATGTCATAGGTAATATCACGGGGAGCTTCTCTTACTTCCACTCTTCTCTCTCTATTAAAAATGCTAGTATTAGTTATGATTCGAGTTTAAATTTTTCTTAAGATATAAATCTACTACACAGAATCAGAAATTATATTGCTTGCTCAAAGAAGTTGTACTAATTATTTGCAAATATAAAACAGTGTCACAACCGCCGATCCTGTGAACACCGCTGATAGAGAAATACTGTTCTTTTTCCCTTCGGATTCGCTGGAAGGTACAAACATTTTTGTGGATGATTCGGGATTGTTGTTCAGTTTTGGTCATATTTATCATACACTTAATCCGTTTAGATTAAGAGATTGGCTTATTTTGTCCTTTCATTGCTGACTTTCAACTAACAGAAATATATTTGTGTGGGGGGCAACTGGGGATGAAGATGGGAGGCTTAAAATACTTTGCGTTCCTCTGACCATCACTTGGGTTGGACTACATGGCTCGGTTTAAACTATGGTTATAAACAAGTGCATAAATATATTCCTATACCAGGGTAAGATATTGTTCGTGCAATTTAGTGCTCTGTTTTCAGCAAACTCAGTCTACGAAAACATGATACTAATACTATAAGCGATTCGTATTAGGACACAATTTAGTTTAGGGATAACCAAAAAGCTTTCAGCAACATAAGATGGAAAATTAGCTAGCTAAACTCATAATACTAGAAAATCCTGTTTTGCTTAATTGGCTAACATTCTATGATAGCATTAACAAGAGAATTTTATGTCTTTTAAGCATTATTTTCAGAATCGGACCGGACATCAAACCGAAAAATTTATTGGTTCACGATTTAATGGTCCAACTACAATTGAACCGTAATTGAGCCAGTAATATTATTATTTAAAAATTAAAAATATAATATTTTTAAAAATAAAATTGATCAATAATATAGTATAATTCAAGTCTATAAATACATAAATAACAAAATTAGAAGAAAATATGATATTTTTTCTATTACTATAGATTATTTATTCCATTTGTATAACTTATATTTTTCCTATGATTGTATTATCTTATTTAAGAGGTAAAAAAAAGAGAGAGAAAGAGAGACAGAGAACCGGTTCAATTGGTTGGATAGGCCGATTTACTGGTTGGACCGATCGGTCCAAACCGATTTGAACTAAATACACCAATTTTTGAAATTTTCGGTTCAAATGGATGGACCGAACTGGTTTGGGGATCGGTTCACAGTCCGATCGATCTGACCAACCGGTCTGATCCGGTCCGGTCCAAAGAACACTGCTTTTAAGGCATATAACACAGTAATAAAGGAAGAGGAAGAATTTGTAGATGGTAGTATTTTTGTCAAGTCACATGTATATCCTCCACATAAACTTCAGAAAAGAGGGGTTAGGTGCGTTCGCAATGAAATATTACCTAGAAAATTTTATATTGTTTAGGCATGAAATTATAAGAGTTGTGATATCGAAATTACCAAATTCAAAGCTTATACTGTCTTCGTCCCAACTAAATTGACATATTTATTATTTTGCACTGTCTTAAAAATTTTGACACTTTTAAAAAAAATAATATATTATAAAATAATCAATATACCTCACATATATTACTTTTATATATTTAACTTTAACATAAAATATTATAGAACCCACATATTTTTTATTTTTATTATATTATATTATATTATATTATATTATTTTAATTTTTTACTTTTACATAAAAATATCTATCAAGTTAACTAGATCAATTTAGTTAGAATGGAGAAAGTAATAAATTTAGAGTAGGATACTTCGTCACCTAATGTTGATGATGCTAGCAACATTCAAATGACATAGAGCCATACCTTCCAAAGATTGATGCCGACCTATCTATCAATTGATAGTGATAGAATTCTCATATATGAAGGGTGCGGGAATGAGATGATTGTCAAGAAGTACTTTGTTATTTACTAGTCAGTAAGGATGGATTTAAGAGGGGCTGGCACCTTGCTAGCAACGTTCAAATGACCTAGAGCCATACTTTCCAAAGATTGGTGCTGACCTATCTATCAATTTATAGTGATGGAATTCCCATTGAAGGGTGCACGAATGAGATGGTTATCAACAAGTACTTTGTTATTCGCTGGTCAGCAAAGACGGATTTAAGAGGGGCGGGCGCCATGCTCGCAATGTTCAAATGATCTAGAGCCATAGTTTCCAAAGATTGATGCCAACCTATCTATCAATTGATGGTGATAGAATTCCCATATATGAAGGGTGCACGAATGAGAGGTTTGTCAACAAGTACTTTGTTATTCATTGGTCAGAAAGGACAGATTTAAAAGGGACGGCCGCCTGCTTCTCTAAATTTGTTTTAAATTTTATAATTTTTTTTGAAAATTAAAATTTTTATTAAAAATTAAAAATTTTTATTAAAAATTAAAAATTTATATTTTACTCTCTTAAATTTTTTTAAAAATTATAATATTATCCTCTAATATAATTTGAACTTAATGAGGGTTATGGGCTATAACCAATCCATTAGTCCTGACCCCACTTTTTTCATTAGAAAAACAATTTGACTTCTTCCCTATCTCCTTCTGATCTCTTATCTCTCCTTAATTTATCCTTTTCAATATCTCATCCATTCTCTACTCCATTCCCGTTTTAATTCTCTCTTTTCTATTGTCACGAAAAAAACGACAATAATCAAAAGAATTATGAGAAAAAAATAGAAATAAAACAATACACAAAATTTACGTAATTTGATCAAGATTTACGTCCACATATCAAGAGAACAATCTCTTTTTTTTTTTAAAGAAAATTGTTACTAAAAGAATTATAATTGCAAATTCTAAAACTTATATTGATATACTAAACCAAAATACAAGGTATCAAACCATAAGAGATCGGTTCAAATCTTCTGCTATCACCACATATCTATTAAAAAAAACGGAAGTATAATTATAATTCAAATCTCCGCACAATAATTTTAGACAACCAACACGATCTCTCCCTCACCTCTTCCTCCTCCTCAAAAAGTTCTTTCCCCTCTTTTTCCATTTTTGGTTTGCTGCAGAAGCAAAATATCATACTGCTAGATTAGAAGAAGATTTGCTAATTTGGCTAGACAAAAGCTAGATCATTGCATGAGGAGTTTCAGTTTCTTAATTGTTCGTTTTCTACCGAAATTTGCAGTTGTTATCTAATCTAATCAGGAAGTAACAAATGGAAGATTATCTGTTTTTGTCTCTTACTTGGGGCGAGATCTGATGCTTCCAAGCTCAGATTGGCTCCTTTCCTAACTTAGATACCCTTGAACAATAAATTTGGTGTTGAGACTGGAATCCAAGTGATGCATTCAGATATTGTTCTTCAATTGCTCAAGTTAGAAAAGTTTGGAGGCCGAATGGCAATGAAATTATTATTCAATAATCAAGTGAAGTTTTCATTTACTCTTACGGGAAACCATGCCCATCCCACCCCACTCTTTTTTTTTTCTTTTTTCTTTTTTTTTTTTGCAACTCCTGAATGTGCAGCAGCGTCAAGGATAGCTGCGAAAATCTGCCCCGCAAGCACATCTATGTCTTCCAATGGGTGTTTTTGCCAACCAAGAAAATGGGAAAAAAGAAGGGAAAGAAAGACTTTGCCTTGTTTTGGGGAATGAATGCAGAGGGAAAGAGAAAATACATCCGTGAGAGAAAGACAGAATACATCTGCATCTGCCAATGTAGTGTCTTCGCCAACCGAAAATGAAAAAACACATGGGAAAGAAATCGTTTTCTTTCTGTTGGGAAGAATAGTGAGAGGAGAGAACAAGAAGGGGAGGTAGTGAGAGAGAAAAGAATGAGATATTGAAAACAGATCTAACCACAGTTTGTTGCATTTGCAGTTTAACTATAGCTAACCGTTTTAATCGTTGATCATGGTTTTGCCAAATGTAATCGTAATTAATAGTCCGATTAGAATTGGATTTTTTTTTGTTTTTTTAAATTGCCAATTGATAGTCTTAATCACTGATTTTTTTATTTTTTAAATTTTTTTGCCACATGTCAAAATATATATTTAAAAAAAGAAAAAGGCCATCTCATATGGCCCATTTGAAAATGGGCCATTCGAATTTTATGGGCATAGTTGCAACGGCCGAATTCACTATAAGTACTTTTCTTATTTTCTTTTAATTTTCACACGTCTGTCAATTCTCTTTTAATTTCTTATTTTTTTAGTTATCTCAATATTATCACAAAATCTAATTTGTAATTATATTCATTCTCTTCTAATTTTTTCTTATTTTTAGTTTAAAATATTCTCTTACGAGGATTCTCGAGAGATGAATAATTTTGCAACAAAACACAACATTACTATAGAGGTTGAAGTTGTTCCCGAGACTACGTTAACAAAGCTATGGAGCGACTCCGAAAGGGTATTCGTCCTTGATGTGGGGAATACACTAGTATCTTCCATGCCTTAGATTCATGAGAACTTTGATATTTATATCAATGTTTTCATAATCGCACAAGATATCGAGTCAGAAAATTTATTAATTTACGATTTAATAATCTAATCGTAATTAAATTATAATTAAATTAATCATAAAAATAAAATTAATTAATAATATAATGTTTATAACTAATATACTATAATAAAATGATAAATTGCTAATAAAACAAACAATTCACAACTACAAAATTAAATGTAACTATTTTTAATTTATTAACAAATACACAATTTCAAAATTTAATCCCTTAATTTATTTTTTAAAACAGATCGGTTGGATCAATATCGAAAGGGCCAATTCAACACAATGCGCATAATTTATAACGGTTTTTGAAAATATGATCCAAAATAATGGACTGAATCAGTGATAGCACCGGTTCAAGGTCTGACCTGTTCGACCGATTGGTCTGATCTGATTCGATGCAAAAAACCATGACAGATATATGCCTTTATAATACAACAAATTCGAAGAATGCCGTTAGTTTCATGTTAAAATTAAAAAAATAATAATAATTTGATGACTAAAAAGTAACGAATTTCTGTAAGATCTTCTAGTGAACAAATAATTCTAATTTGGTCATATGATTTGTTCTTCGCTAGTGTAATGATCAAATTGAACATTTTGTGTTTGTAAGTGTTAATGTCATCTTTAGTCGATTCGTTGCAACAATAACTTTTAGTCGAAACCGATACGAATTTAGCCAAACAGATGATAACGTCAAGAAAATCTTCAACTGCTATACCTAGTCAATATCAGAATCAAGAGCCGATGAGCCGTTACCTCTATATCGCGGCACGATCATCAAAACACTACCTTTCTCAACCACCAAAGATGGGCCACGAAGTGGGATTCTCTCTACGTTGAGAAAGTTGGCAACCATGCCACAGTAAGTATAAAACGAGTAGGGATCCCAGATGGAAGAATCCAACAACAATCGTCTCAAACCAAATTACCAAATTTTCTTCTAGTTTTTAGTTCTCTTTTTCTGCATTTTTTACTGCTTTCTTTACAGCTTTTCTTTACAGCTTTTCAGCTTTTCTCACAACTTTTGTTTATAGCTTCATTCACATTTTTCCTTACTCTTTTGATTACAAGCTTTCTGTTTTATGTTACTTTGATTACAAATTCCAGTACTTTTGTATTTGTTCATCATCTTAATTGAAATACACTGTATTCAGTTTTATTTTACTTTCGCATGCAATATTTTTGCTTTCTTAGACCCTTTTATAATAAGTTCAAGGAACTCACGTCTTTTAAAAGGTCTAACTTAACTATTCATCTTTTCATCAACTGTTTATGTTCATCAGAAGAGTAGCTAATCGACAGTTCTATCGGCTCTCCTTTTCGTAAGGTAACATAAATTGGCACACCCAGTGGGACCAAAGGTAGTTGTTACATGCAATTACGTTCAAGACACATTAAGGCTAATTCTTAGCAGCAATCCTCAAGGCCTTCATCAGATTCTTCCAATCGGCCTACGGTTCGGACTTTACGGGGAGTGTTTGATCCTGTAATGACAACGTCCTGCAGCACCCAGGTCACCATTCCTAAGCAACAGGGGGCACAGTCTTCTTCTCCTCCCCAGGTGTCCCATCTAACATCCACGTCTTTAACTGCCATACGACAGGCCATGAAACAATGTACGGGCTAGCTCATTCAGAGTCTTATTTCTCAATTCGCCACTGTGTTCCGACCTCTACTTCAAAACGAGCTTCATAATTTCAAACAAAGGCAAAATGCTCACAGGACGCCTCAGGTAGGTGCGTATCTTCTCTCCTCATCCATTATTGCACCTTCTTATGGGTCGGTACAATTGTTGCACCGAGAGCAGTTTATGCCAATGCCCAGGAGGCACCAAGGGAATCTAGAGTTAAATGCACCCGGCATGATTCCTATGAAACCTTTTCTAGGAAGAGCTCCACCGTATCTGGTCACAGGGACCCAGGTGCCGATGGAGGCACAAGTATTCTATGATCAGAATGCCGCTCCAAACAAGAATGTTTATTCTTCATACGGAGGATCCTAGAGTTACGTTGCAGCTGTCCCTGCTGCGTACCCTATCATGGCGACAACTTATCCAGTGCAGAGGGCAAGATATCCTGAGATGGTTTCATTCCCCGCACAAGATTCTTAACCGACTGTCATAGGTTTTCCCATGCAGAATCAACAGTCAGTACCATCGGCCGATGTTAGCTTAATGACAGAGGCATTGCGTCGACAAGTTAGAGATCGGCCAGTGTATCAGAAGCCATACACAGAATGGGTAGATTTTATGGCGGTACTACCGCGAGGATTTAAGTTGCTTAAGTTTTTCCCATTCTTTGGAGAAGACACCAAGTCAACTATGAAACACATAGGGAGGTTTACGGCAATATGTAGAGAGTTCAAAAATAGTGACTGGCACAAATTACAATTATTCTCTTTGTCTTTGATAGGGGCGGCATTTACTTGGTATGCAAACCTAACACCCAGTTCCGTGTACTCATGGGCCAATATAGAATGAATTTTTCATGAGCGTTTTTTTAAACCAGCACTTAAAGTTTCCATAGCGGATTTTTTAGTAGTTAAGTAGAGATCATCCAAAAGTGTAGCAGAGTTCATTGAGCGTTTTTGGAAAATTAAAGCCAAATGCACCACCTAATTGCCAGAAATAGAGTGTGCCAAGATAACCATTAGTAGAATGCATCTGCAACTCAAAGAGCGCCTTATCCTCCAGGATTTTCTCTGACCTATCCCGTCTGTTGTTCTAAGCCGTCAGAATAGAAGAAATGATCGAGGAAAAAGAGAAAAGGCAATCAGTCAAATTTTCTCAAAGGCAAACCATGATATTAGTGGTAGACGACGTTGCCGATAATGAGGAAGAACAATTACTAGAAGTGATGGCAGCAGAATTAGTGAAAGGTACATCTTATATTTGTCCTTTTCTAAAACCCGGCAAAGGAAAGGAGGAAGCTTCTCAAGCAAAGCCATCTACATACGCATTCGATGTGTCAAAGGCTGAGCAAATCTTTGATCAAATGGTAAAAAACAAGCAGATTCGTCTACTTTTGGGCCACAAGGTTCCAGGGCCAGAGGAGCTAAAGGGCAAAAAGTACTGTAAGTGGCATAACTCGTTTTCTCATAATACCAATAGTTGTGTTGTTTTCAAGAATATAATATAGAAGGCTTTACAAGAAGGAAATGTAAGATTTGCTGACAAACGTGAGGAAACCTTAGTCAATACAGACCTGTTCCCAGCAGCAGATGTAAGTATGGTGTAGACATGCAAGGAAGACATGGAGCATGAGCTAGGGGATTTTTCAATCAAGAAGCAGTCCGAGATTTTAGAAGGAAAAAGACCAACGTTCCAAATGTTAGACGATCGGCCATCAATTTTCACTCGACTCATAGTTCTGACCTTTGCGGCTCATTTCCAAGGGAAGGATGAGAAGTTTACAGTGCACGTAACTCGTAAAGAGCCGTTCTTCCCTGGGCATCATTCCCAACTTACAAAAACTCAAAAACGACGGGAACAAAGGAGACGGGCTTAGCAGAAATAAGCGTTGAAGGAGTGGTCGGATAAGCAGGTATGTACTTCCATAAGTTAGAACATGCTCAGCATTCTCCCATCACAATTCTGAGAAGAGGCCGAGAAAGAAACGGTAGAAAATGATTACTATGCAACGGAAGAGGCGGCCGTTGTGCTCATCGAGTTTAAAATACCATCAGAAGGGATGTTCTTTCTAATCCCTACGGCAGAACATACTAATCACCTCAACCATTGTACATCAAAGCACATATCAACGGAAGACCTTTCTCTCGGGTTTCATCGATAGAGGGGTTGTGTTGAATATGATGTCGTTGGCAATCTTAAGGCGTTTGGGCAAGAATCAACACGATCTATTTCCTACAAATATCCAAATACTTAATTTCACCAAGAAGGCAGCCAAAGCAGAAGGGGTTATCACTTTTGAGGTTGCTGACAGATCCAAGGTTAGTAAGATTGTCTTCTTTGCAATCACGGCAAAACTGGCATCTTCTATCTTACTAGGTAGGGATTGGATTCATGTAAACCATTGTGTGCCATTAACGCTTCACCAAATGATACTGATTTAGGATGGAGAACGAGTGAAAAGAATACCAGCTGGCCTTAAACCGTTTCTACAGAAGTACATATGAATGAGGTTATGTTCTACCATTCTACCTTTGACTCGAGTCGTTACTCCAAGCTCACCATGGCTTATAACTAGATTATAACGGAAGAGTTGGAAGATCAATGTCCAGAAATAGAGGACCCTGACATTCGATATGCACCTAGTTTCATCGCTTAGGACCCGTTAATGGAAGTGGATATCAAGGAACTTGGGGAGAGCAGAACCACAAAGGTAAACTTGTGTTTGACTTTCGATCAGTGGAATGCTCTAACGATATTGATTCGTGGGTACAAAGACTGCTTCGCATGAGATGCCAGGACTGGACAAAGGCATTGTGGAGCACTGCTTGCCGATTAAGGAAGGTTTTAGGCCTAATAAGTAGCCTGCCCGGTATTTTAATCCCATTCTTTTACCTAAGATCAAGGAAGAAATTGAGAGGTTACTTCAGTGTGGTTTCATCTGTACCTGCCGGTATATAGACTGGGTGTCCAATATTGTACTCGTTATTAAGAAGAACGGCCAGCTGCGGGTTTGCGTTGACTTTAGAAATTTGAATTTAGCCACTCCAAAGGATAAATACACCATACCGATGGCCGATATATTGGTAGACTTGGCTGCAGGAAACCAATTTTTAAGTTTTATGGACGGATACTCTGGGTACAATCAGATATTCATAACCGAAGAAGACACCAGGAAGACAGCTTTCATTGTCCGGGATCTATTGGTTTATTTGAATAGTTAGTCATGCCCTTTGGATTGAAGAACGCTGGAGCTATTTTCCAGAGAGTCATAAACCTCATTTTTTATGACCTCATCGGCAAGACCATGGAAGTTTACATTGATGATTTAGTGGTTAAGTCGCCCACTTTTTATAACACCTACAGTGGTTGGAGCAGGCCTTCCTTCGAATGCGCTAGCACCGGTTAAAAATCAACCCTGTCAAGTGCGCCTTCGAAGTTCCAGCCGGTAACTTCCTCGGGTTCCTGGTACATCAGAGAGGAATTGAAGTGGATCAGAACAAAGCAAGGGACATTTTATAGGTAAAGCCACTGCAAACCAAAAAAAAGCTCCAAAGTTTCTTAGAGAAGATCAATTTCTTGAGACGTTTTCTGGCGAACTCTGTAGGTAAGTAAAAGGTGTTCCCTTTTTTGCTCCGATTAAAGTCGTCTATAGAATTTATCTGGCAACTAGAGCATCAAGCGGCTTTTGATCAGATTAAGGTAACTTTATCACAACTGCAGATCTTGGTCTCGCCACGGGATAAGGTACCTTTGAAATTGTACATTTTGGCAGCTCCTGAGTCTATCGGCTGCTTGCTAGCTTAGGACGATGCACAGGGGGTTGAAAGGGCAATGTACTACCTCAGTCGAAGCCTGACGGGCACCGAGACTAGGTATTTCCCTGTTTAAAAACTGTGTTTATCTTTATATTATGCCTGTGTGAACTAGAGCATTATTTGATACCTAGGGAGGTGCAAATCTTGTGCAAAATTGATCTTGTCAAATATCTGCTAAACCGCCCACTGTTGCAAGGACGTTTAATGAAATGGGCTATTAAGTTACATGCTTTTTCCCTAACTCACTTACATTTGAAAGTGATGAAAGGTCAAGCCATAGCCAGTTTCTTAGCCAAGCATCCATGCTTAGAAGTGCTAAGTCCTAAAAAGGAAAAGGTACAGGGGTACATTTCACACAAACCATGGAAGTTGAAATTTGATAGATCTAGCACTCAGAATAAGGCAAGTATCGGGTTGGTTATAGAAGCTCCTTGTGGACGGCAAGGAAAAATCTTGTTTGAATTAAGTAAAGGGATCTCAAATAATTAGGCTGAATATGATGCTCTCATTTTGGGACTTCGAATCCTAAAGGTTTTGGACGCATGAATGATCAATATAATAGAGGATTCTCAGATTGTCATCCGACAAATTTCAGGTGAATATAAATGCACTAATCCCGTGTTGTCGGACAAATTACAGGAAGTGAAAGCATTGTTGCATTACTTCTCGGAAGTTATCTTGACTCATGTTTCTCGAGTGGAGAACTAGGGGACAAACGACTTAGCTCAAATGGCTTCAAGTTTTAAGAAAAGAGTTGGGACAGTAATGTGCCAACAGATATCGGAGGAGAAATATGAAGAAGACTGGCGTTCTAATATCGTTTCATACTTACGGAAGCCTACGTGTCAGGTTTTACGGGAGCTAAAACTTAAGGCACTAAACTTTGTACTGCTCGGGAACGACCTATTTAGAAAAAGCCATACAGGGGTTTTGCTGAGATGCTTGTCCAAGCAAGAAGTAGGGCAGGTGTTAGCCGAGGTGCACGAAGGCCTATGTGGTGCTCATTAGGCGGGTCCTAAGTTAAAATGGACATTGTAACGACATGAATTTTACTGGCCCTCTATGACCATGGACTATGTAGCCTATGCAATCGGATGTGAGGTATGTCAGAAGCATGACCCTTTGATTCATACACCCACCACTAACCTGTACCCTATCATCAAGCCATGGCCGTTCAGTGGTTAGACTCTAGACGTCATCAGTAAGATTCACCCGCCATCAACTAAAGGGTACATCAGTGGCGACCGACTATTTTACCAAGTGGGTAGAGGTACAGACTCTGACTAAAGTAACACAGTTTGCCGTTATCACCTTTCTTTAGCAGAACATCCTCTTCTGATTCGACATACTTGAAACTATAACGGCTGACCAAGGAACTATGTTCACAGAAGATAAGGTACGTGATTTTCTAACTCAATTCAAAGTTAAATTACCGCATTCCTCTCTGTATTATGCATAGGCAATGGTCAAGCAGAAGTGACAAACAAGACTTTGATTAGTATGATCCATAAGTTGTTGGAAGATAAACCCAAAAGGTGGCATGAAACCCTTCAGAAAGTGTTGTGGGCATATCGGAATCCTTTCAAGACCACTACAGGTTTCACTCCATTTCAGCTGACATATGGACAAGAGGTAATGCTACCTGCTGAGTTATCACTACGGTCAGCCCGAGTAGCTTACCAACATTGCTTGTCGATTGAAGATTACAAATTGACCTTGGCCATGAGTTTAGACCAAGCGAGGAAGACCGTTGGACAACATTGGAAAATATCAGAAGGCATAAGAAGAAAGTAGCAATAACCTACAATCGGAAAGTGCGGGGAAGGATTTTTCAAGTTGGAGACATGGTTTGGAAAATTATTCTACCCGCGACACCAAAGGACCCAAGCTATGGTAAGTGGTCCGCCTCATGGGAGGGGCCTTTTCTTGTTACACAGGTTTTCAAATGAGGTGCCTATAGACTGATGACACTCGATGGAAAGGAAGTAAATAATACCATAAACGGTAAGTACTTGAAAAAGTTTTATCCTATATTCTGGGAAGGAACTTTAGTAGGATAAGAGTGAAAAAAAAAAAGAGAAAAGGAAAAAAATGTATATAGAAAAATAACAGAAAAGGAAAAAAGAAGTATGTTGGCATTTCACATGAAACAACTGATCACAAACAAGAGCTGATCAATTGGAGGGAAGCATTTGGCGCCCGATAAAACATGAAATGACTAATTTACCCTTGAGTTTTGACAGATGGAAAGGTTGACCGTTGGTCAATTCATAGAAGGATAAGATCTAGACGATTAAAATGTTCGAGGAACTTTTTTACGTTTTTTTTAATTGGAGGGTAAAACTTGGATATCAAAATAGTTCGAGGGTTACCAAGATAATTTGCCCTATATATATATACCGATCTCATGGAATCAAGTTAGTCTTCCATCTAACTGGCTATTAACTAATGCAGTTCCTTCTGTTAAACCAGAAAATACTACTGTATCAGACATCAAACAATTTCCTTGTGGATCTGTGGAAATAGTTTTCCAAAGATCTTTCAGTCAAAGATTTTCATATCCTCAAATTCCTGTATCTTTATCAGGTGTTCAACCTCCTAGACATTCGGTATATTTTATAACTACCCATCTACAAGGTATCGATTTAGAACCCAAAATTTCTCAAGCTAGATATGCAATGAAACTTAATTCAGATAATATTGAATCTGAACGTCTTGCATCCCCTAGCCATTCTGTTATGATTGGAGAACTAAATACTTTACAAGCTGATTTTAAAAATTGTTTTGTAATTGATAAAACAAAACTCATAAAAGAATTTTATTCTCCTTCAAATCTTTCAAAAAGAATTTGGTTCTTTGAACATTTTTAAGGATCTGCACGATAACAGATCCAAGACTCTTATTATGAATTTTTAAATTCAATCCAAAAACAAATTCATTTCTTCTTATGGTTTGAAGCCTATTCTGATATTCAAAAGATTGATTATCCTTTTGCTTAAACTATTAGTGTTTCAAAACTTTGGCAAACTACTCAAGGTACAAATATTTCTTCTGAATTTTCTTTTGGTCAGAAGTTTAAAATTCCTTATGGGACTGAGCAGATTGATGCTTCTTCTTTTAAAAGAAAAAGTGATGATATGCTTCTTCCAAAGGATATTCAAAATCTTTTTGAACAAAACAATTATATAAATAAATATTTACAAACTATTGGTGAATATTTGATTTCAAAACCAAGTACTCCTTCCGTACAAGAAAAATCTGTACCCAATACTTCTTCAAGTTTATCAACTTCTTCTACTCCACTCTTCAAACCTTATGAGATTCCTCTCCACACACACACACACACACACTATATGTATAGTATGTATATATAGATCATATAGTATAGTTTTATATAGTATATATAGATTATATAGATTATTATATAAAATGTCATAGAGGTTGTTTCAATTTTATTTTAAATTAAAATTTAAGAATTATTAGCATGTATTTTTCAAATTTGGAGATAACAACATTTTTTTTTTTGGGTGAAAACTATTCAAAAATATCTGAAAACTAAACTGGAATCATCTTTGTTCCATTAGAATCGAAGATTCGAATATCCATCCCATTGCATCCCAAAACTAAAAATATGCGTCATGTTCTGTTCCATCCTGAAATTACAGTTCGAAAATAATACTAAAAATATAAAAGAATTGAATTTTCATAACGTAATTGAAGATTTCTAAATTTCTGAACCGTCCTGTATCATAAGCACCCTTACTTCCAACGTGCAAATTGGACCAAATGGCATGATGTTATATAGTTTACGAGTCGAAGGACAAAGAATTGATGGCAAATTTCAAAATTTATCAAAGTTCATGGTTGCTTATGCTTTTTAGTTCTAATTATTCTACCATTCATATTTCATATTTAATATTCATACTATTCAGAATTTAGTAGTCAAATATCCGATTTTATAATTCAAAATTCAAAATTTCTTTTTTATTACATATTACATAAGTATTTAATAAATAAAATTTCAAAGATAAAATTCTCTAAAAATTAATAACAATGTTTAACTAAGAACCAATTTATATTATATTATATTATTGATTCAACTAGTCTTCTATTAATGGAAACTTTTAATGTTTCTTGCATAGTATTTAATTACTCATCTCACCAATAGAAAAATTCTCTTAAATCTCTTGCAATCAAAACCCCTACTTTTAATTAAAAATCTATTATATCTCTATGTTGATTCATTGACTAAAAGTGTACTAAATTATTTGAAATTCGTAGCATTCACTAAAACTCAAAATCACGTTTTCAAATTATAAAAGAGTTTTCTTTCCTTAAGTTTTTCCATGAGGGAAAAAAAAAAGATAATGGATCTTACAAATTCATGAAATAAAAAACTTAACCTCTAAAATTTAATCCAAATTGGCCAGATCCTTTCCCTCACTCTTAACTCGCCTAGTGTCCTTTCATTCTTTTTATTTTTTCAAAATAAAATTGTTGTTGTTGTTATTATTATTATTAGAAAATTTTGCTTATTTAATTCCGATCTTATATTTCTTGACCGTTTTAATCATCGCCCTTTTTTTTTTTTTACTTTTTTCATTCTTTATATATTTAACTTAAAAACTTTTTTTGTCCTCACTATTTTTTTCTAACTTTTTTCATCTATTATACATTTAACTAAAACTTTTTTTATGACAAAAAAAAAGTAAACAAATCCGGCACCTCATGTCATGAATTTGGAGTTGACAATTTTTTGAAGGGTAAAAGTGAAACTATACTCATATTCCCTCCAAACCCAACTCAACATCTCATTCTATTGCTCTACTACGACCATCCATACCCGTGATCCCAAGCCTAAGTTTGCCAGATATTATAAACAATTTTCTGTTCTTGCCTTGGCCTTCATGTTACTGATTCTCTTCTGGGCCGTTGCTCCTGCTGTGCAAACCCCTGGCTTTTGTTTTTGCCACTGGAAGTGATGGAAACCACCAAACTCTGCCGAGTTGTAATATTACTACCAAATAATTTGAGTGAAAGCAGTTCTTTGAAATTAATAGAAAATTTCCAACTTCAGTTATTGTATAATGATTCCCGGGGTTGAAGACGAAAGTTTATCAAGAAAAGATTATTTTTGAAATAAAAAAATATATCTTGTTGATATTTATATTCACTTTCTTCAGAAGGAAGGAAAGGAGGGGAAAACAACTTCCCTGGTTTCTCACCAAATAACGAATCAAAAGAAATAAAAACAAGATATATGACTACTAAATACTTATTTCCCCCTTTTCCCTTCTTGAATAGTGTAGTAGGTACCAGGAAAATAATATTCCTTGTACGAATGCGAAAATTTAATACCTAAACAAACTAATCCCTTGAAGATATGAACAGATACCTACTAGGTTGAAAATTTAATTTATAAATGAGGGTATTATTCTCTTAATATATGATATAAATTATGAAAGGTGCCAATTAAAGGATATCTTAGGGTTATTAAAAGCTTTTTTTTATTACTTTATTATTCTTTAAGGTTGGTTTAATTTTAACTAACAATAATGATAGATTATTTATGTAAAAATAAATTGTAAAGATATATTTATAATTTATTTAAAATATAAGAATGTAATTCTAATTTGGATAAACCTTGGGGAGCAAAATGTTAGTAACTCCAAAAATTAATGATACAGAGAAAAAAAACTAAAGAACCTAAAGGCGAAAACGACGCATGTCAAAATCGAATTGTTCCCTCCTTCCGTTGCAAGTTGCAACACCCGCGCCCCGCCCCACTCCACGCCGCCCCCGTCCTCTGTACTCGGCCGCCACTTTCTTTTTCGCTATGTCAGGTAGCTGCCGTTGTCATTTTCATATATGGGCATTTTTTTAAAAAATTTTTTTTAGAAAGGAGGAAGGGAAGGAAAAGACAAAGACGGAAAGAAAGGTATAAAAAAAAGAATAGGACATAATCTAAACTTAAAATTTAGAACAATAATTTTTTTATTATTAAGATAAATCATAAATCAAAATTTGAGTTTGATTGATATATATATATATATATATATATATATATATATATATATATATATTACAAAGTATTGAAGTAACATTGTATTTGGCCTTTTTATCTCTAAGAGAACTTTCCTTGAATCTGGCCCGCTGTTCTTTTATGGTTCAATCTTGATCATTTTTTTAATTGAAATTTTAAATGTTTCTTACAATATTAATTTAGATTAAAAGTAAAATTAATAGAAAGTTAAAACAAAATCGAACAAGTAACAACAAAACATAGCATTTCCACCTGTAGGTTGCACGGTTGTGCATGAAAAGAAGCACGGCCGAGCAAGGCAATTCTTCATGCCTCGCACGACTTCGGCACGGTTTCCTGCACAACCATACGTGAAGTCGTGTATAACATCTGAAAGTTGTTCAATTTGGCTTTTTTTTTTACACGGTTAGATACATGCACGTGCATTAAAGCATGCATCCCCGATTTCCATACTTTAAAACTTGTTCAATCTAATTTCCTTGATTTCCTCTGGCTTCTCTTTGATCCTCCACTTGAACAACCATTAAATTGCGCTTTTTAAGGCCTTCAAAAATCTTCCAATTCCTCTATCCTTAATTGTGCCTTCTTAAATCCTTAGAGGATCTCTTGAAATCTATTAACTCTTAATCTTGTCATTGGCCCCTGAACTAATAATTCCCTTTCTTGAGCTTGTACTTCATTGTGCGGTTGATTACAGCAAGTAATTATCTTTTACCATGTATGCAGAATGTAGTAGGAACACTAGATAGTATTCTTGACATAGTATGTAAATCAGGACACATCTTTCAAAGTTCTCTATTGAATAAATAGAGGCACATCTTTCTTTATAATAATCAACTTGAACATTTTATGTTCGTAAGGTAAGAAAATTTTACATTTTATAATACTATTGACGTCATTTTTAGTTGATCTGTTACAACGGTAATTTTTAGCCAAAGTCGATATGAATTTTGCCAAACGAATGATGATATTAAGAAAAATTCTCAACGGCTGTACCCAATTAACATCAAAACCAAGAGTCAATGAGCCATTACCCGCACATCTCGGTATGATCGATAGGACGTTACAATTCTCAATCGCCAAGGACAGGCCACGAAGTGGAATTTCCTCCACGTTTGAAAGTCGGCAGTTGCGTCACAACAAGTATAAAGCAAGCAGGAATCCCAAATTGAAGATACCAACACTTATCTCAGACCAAATTATCAAATTTTGCCAGTTTTTCATTCCTTTTTTTCACATTTTTACAGCTTTCTTCACTGCTTTCATTTACAACTTTGTTTACAGCTGTGTTTACGGTTTTCCTTACTCCTTTGATTACAAAGTTTCCGTTTGATGTTGCTTTGATTATCAAGTTCTGTATTCATTCATCAGTTTAATCAAAATACATCCTATTCAGTTTTGTTTTGCTTTCGCGTGCAATATTTCTGCCTGCTTAGATCCTTTCTATAATAAGTTCAAGGAACCCACCTCTTTTAAAAGGTCCGGCTCATCCATTCATTTTTTTATCGGATTATTTATGTTAATCGGAAGAGCAACTGATCGATACTTCCATCGGCTCTCTTTTCTTAAGGCAACATAAATTGGCACGCCCAGTGGGACCCGAAGGGTAGTTGTTGCGTGCAATTGCGTTCAGGACGTATTATGACTAATTCTTAGCAGCAATCCTCAGGGCCTTCATCGGAATCATCCAATCGGCCTACTGTTTGAACCTTACGGGGAGCTTTTGATCCTACCATGACGACATCCAAGAGCACCAAGGTTACTCTCCCTGAGCAATAGGGGGTGTAGACTTCACCTCCTCCCTAGGTGTCCCAGTTGACACCCACTTCTCTAACCGCCATACGACAGGCTATGAAGTAGTGTACAGGCGAACTCATTCAAAGCCTTATTCCGCAGTTTGCCATAGTATTCCGACCTTTGCTTCAGAATGAGTTTCATAATTTTGAACAAAGGCAAAATGTTTAGGGGGCACTTCAAGTAAGTGTGTATCCTCCTCCCTCATCCTTTGTTGCACCTTCTTATGGGTTGGTGCAATTATTGCACCGAGAGTAGTTTATGCCGATGCCCGGCGGTACTAAGGGAATCCGGGGTTAAATGCATTCGGCGTGGTTCCTATGAAACCTTTCTTAGGAAGAACCATATCCGATTGCAGGGACCCAGGTGCTGATGAGAGCACAGATGTTCTATAACTAGAATATTGCCCCAAACAGGAATGTTGGCTCTTCGTACGAGGGACCTCAAAGCTACATCGCAACTGTCCCGACCACGTATCCCGTTACGACGACGGTTTATCCAATTCAGGGGGCATGGTATCCTAAGATGGCTTCATTCCCCGAACAAGATTCTCGACCAACTGTGGCAGTTCTCCCGTGCAGACTCAATAGCCAATGCCATCAGCCGATGTCAGCTCAATAACGAAGGCAGTGCGTTGACAGGCCAGAGATCGGCCAGTATATCAGAAGCCGTACCCAGAATGGGTAGACTCCATGGCAGTATTACCATGAGGATTTAAGTTGTTTGAGTTCTCCACATTCTCTGGAGAGGATAACAAGTCTACTATGGAGTACATAGGGAGGTTCACAGCACAGTACAGAGAGTTTGGGAATAGTGATTGGCATAAATTACAGTTATTCTTTTTATCCTTGATAAGGGCAGCGTTTACTTGGTATGCAAAACGCCCGGTTCTGTGCATTTATGGGCCGATATGGAATGAATTCCAATTCAAAAATGACAAATTTAAATAATTTAACTATCTAAAATCAAAATATTTACTATCTAATCTAATAATCTATCAAATTTAATAATATTCGAATTGTAAATTATATTAGTGATTAGTGATAAAAAATACAAATTATATATCCCTATATTAATCGTTATGTTCTATAATATTCAATATTTATTTGAACTTCTATATTCTATTCTTTTCTATTCATATCGATTCTAAATAGATAAGAAATAATAGTTAATACCTAAGATTCCAATACTTTATTGAATTACTATGCATATAAAATTGATGTTATGCGAGCCCGCTTAGCTCAGAGGTTAGAGCATCGCATTTGTAATGCGATGGTCATCGGTTCGATTCCGATAGCTGGCTTTTTCCTATTTATTCCAATGTTTACATAATTGAGAATGTCCTTTTGAAATCAAAGAATATTAAATATTGAAAAGGTGTCGGCCCCCCTTTCCAAAATCCATCAATTTATTAAGTTATAAGAACTTACAACTATGTCAGGAAAAGGATCCCTTTTTCTATAATAGTTTTTCTAGAATAGAAAATAGAAGGGGTCTGGATATTTATCCAATTTTTCTCATTCTTTTTTATAGTACACAAGTAGGCTACTTCAGCAAACTTCATTTCATTTATTTCAGTTTTAATTTAGGTTTAAAAAATAAAAATTTAATAAATAAATAAAATAAGAAATTCATTCTAAAAAAATTTTACAAAAGAATAAGGAGTTTTTATGTCTCGTTACTGAGGACCTCTTTTGAAAAAAATACGCCGGCTGGGAGCTTTACCGAGACTAACTAATAAAAGGCCTAGAGCCGGAAATGATCTTAGAAACCAATCACTGTCGGGGAAAAAATTTCAATATCGCATTCGCCTAGAAGAGAAACAAAAGTTGCGTTTTCATTATGGTTTTACAGAACGACAATTACTTTAATACGTTCGGATCACTGGAAAGCCAATGGGTCAACAGGTCAAGTTTTACTACAATTATGTGAAATGCGTTTGGATAACATCCTTTTTCGATTGGGTATGGCTTCCACTATTCCTGCAGCCCGACAATTAGTTAACCATAGGCATATTTTAGTTAATGGTCGTATAGTAGATATACCAAGTTATCGCTGCAAACCCCGAGATATTATTACGGCGAGGGATGAACAAAAATCCAGAGCTCTGATTCAAAAATCTCTGGATTTACCCCCTCATGAAGAATTGCCAAGCCGTTTGATCCTTCAACCATTCCAATATAAAGGATTCATCAATCAAATAATTGATAGTAAATGGGTTGGTTTGAAAATAAATGAATTGCTAGTTGTAGAATATTATTCTCGTCAAACTTAAACCTAACTAAAATAAAATAAATAAAGGTTCGGGCAATTTTCTTTCTTTTTGTCGAGGTAAATTAACCTAAAAGTAAGTAAGATAAATGCGGGGTTGATCTGGATTTTCTCCCTTTTCTGGATCCTAGACCGAAGGAATATTTTCATTCCTTGGCTACTCTTTCCATCCCAGTAGTTTCTTTTCGAGTAGTTTATGTGTCACAGCAATTAGGAATAGAAGAATCAATAGCAAAGAAAGTTGGAATAGGGTTATTCATTTCCCATTGTTGTTAGTAAAATCGATAAATTAAAATAGAAAGAGAGGGATTCGAACCCTCGGTAAAAAAAAGCCTACATAGCAGTTCCAATGCTACACCATGAGCGTTTCTTTAAACCGGCACTTGAGGTATCCATAGCTAATCTTTTGGTAGTTAAACAGAGATCATTTGAAGATGTCATAGAATTCATCGAGCGCTTTTGGCAAACTAAGGCCAAATGTACCACCCAATTACCAGAAATGGAGTGTGCCCAGATAGCCATCAGTAGAATGCATCCACAACTCAAAAAACTCCTTATCCTATAGGATTTCTCTGATCTATCCCGATTGCTGTCTCAGGCCATTAAGATAGAAGAAATTATCAAGGAAAAAGAGAAAAGGCGGTCAGTCAAGTTTTCTTAAGGGTAAACCATGATATCGATAGTGGATGATGTTACTGATAATGAGGAAGAACAAATGCTAGATGTGATGGCAACCGAATTAGTAAAAGGCGCATCTTACACTTGCCCTTTTCTGAAGCCTGGCAAAAGGAAGGAGGAAGCTTCTCCTACAGGCCCATCCACATATACATTCAATATATTCAGAGCTGAGCAAATCTTTGATCAAATAGTTAAAGATAAGCAGATTTGTCTACCATTTAGTCACAAGCTTCCAAGGCTAGAGGAATTGAAGGGCAAAAAATACTATAAGTGGCACAATTTGTTTTTCCATAATACTAATAGCTGTGGGGTTTTCAAGAAGGGTAAGATTTGTTGATAAACGAGAAGAAACCTTAGTCAATACAGATCCATTTCCAATAGCAGATGCAAGCATAGTGCAGATGTATGAATAAGACAAGGAGCATGAGCTAGGAGATTCTCTCATCAAGAGGTAGTTGGAAGGAAACAAACCAATATTCCAGAGGCTAGATGGTTAGCCGTCAGTTTTCACCCGACTTATAGTTCCGACATTCGCAGCCCATTTACAGGGGAATGATGAGAAATTTACAGTGCATGTACCTTGCAAAGCGCCATTCTTCTCAGGCCATCGTTCCCAACTCACAAAAACTCAAAAACGATGGGAACAAAGGAGACGGGCTCAATAGAAACAAGCGTTGGAAGAATGGTCAGAGAGACAAGTATGTGTTTCCATGAGTCAGAATATACTTAGCATTCTTTTGTCACAATTTCGAGCTAAGGCCGAGCAAGAAGCGGTAGAAGTAGATTACTACGCAACGAAAAAAGCAATCGTTGAGCTCATCGAGTTTAAAGTGCCATCGGAAGGGATGTTCTTTCCGATTCCCACGACAGAGCATTCGAATCACCCCAAACCGCTGTACATTAAGGCACATATCAATGAAAGACTTTTCTCTCGGGTTTTTATCGATGGAGGAGCTGTGTTGAACGTAATGTCGTTGATAACTTTAAGGCGGTTGGGCAAGGATCACCACAATCTAACTCCTACCGATGTACAAATGTTTAATTTCACCAGGGAGGCTGCCAAGGCAAGAGGGGTTATCATTTTTTAGGTGGCCGTAAGATCCAAGGTTAGTAAGACTGTTTTCTTTGTAATTACAGCAAAGTCGGCATATTCTGTCTCACTTGGTAAGGGTTGAATTCATGCGAGTCACTGCGTTCTGTTAACACTTCACCAAATGATGTTGATCTGGGATAGAGAACAAGTGAAAAGGATACTGGCCGATCCCAATCCGTTTTTCGCAGAAGTACACATGAATGAGGCAATGTTCTACCGTTCTACTTTTGACCCGAGTCATTACTCCAAGCTTACCATGGCTCATAATTAGATCACAACGGAAAGGTTAAAGGATCAATGTCCAAAAACAGAGGACCTTGACGCTCGGCATGCACCTAGTTTCGTTGCTCAAGATCCGTTAACGGAAGTGGACATCGGGAACCTGGGGAAAACAGAACCATAAAGGTAAGCTTATGTTTAACTTTCGATTAGCGGAATGCTCTAACGGTACTGATTCGCAGGTACAAAGATTATTTCACGTGGAATTATCATGAGATGCCAGGATTGAACAGAGACATTGTAGAGCATTGCTTGCCAATCAAAGAAGGTTTCGGGCCTTATAAACAGCCTGCCCAGTGTTTTAATCTCGCTTTTTTACCCAAGATCAAGGAAGAAATTGAGAGGTTACTTCGTTGTGGTTTCATCCGTACCTGCCGATATGCAAATTGGATATCCAACATTGTGCCTGTCATTAAAAAGAACGGACAGCTGCGAGTTTGCATTGGCTTTAAAAATATGAATTTGGCTACCCTGAAGGATTAATACACCATGCCGATGACCGATATGTTGGTAGACTCCACTGCAGGAAACCAATTCTTAACTTCATAGACGGATACTCCAAATACAACCAGATATTCATAACTGAAGAAAATACCAAGAAGATAGCTTTCCGTTGCCCAGGATCTATTGGTTTATTCGAATGGATAGCTATGCCTTTCGAATTGAAGAATATTGGAGCTACATTCCAAAGAGTCATGAACCTCATCTTCCATGACATCATCGGCAAAACCATGGAGGTTTACATTAACGATTTAATAGTCAAGTCGCCCACTTTTTTGCAACACCTACAGTGGTTGGAGCAGGCTTTTCTTAGAATGCGCAAGCACCGGTTAAAAATCAACACGGCCAAATGCGCCTTCGGAGTTTTAGCCTGAAACTTCCTCGGATTCTTAGTGCATCAAAGAGGGATTGAGGTAGATTAGAACAAAGTAAGGGATATTCTGTAGGTAAGGCCATCGCAAACCAAAAGGGAGCTTCAAAGTTTCTTAGGGAAACACAACTTCCTACGATGCTTTCTGGTAAACGCCGCAGGTAAGCAGAAGGTGTTCTCTTCTTTGCTCCGTTTAAAGTCGTTATTGGACTTTGTTTGGCAACCGGAGCATCAAACGACGTTTGATAAGATCAAGGCGGCTTTGTCACGACTGCCAGTTTTGGTGCCTCCATGGGATAGGATACCTTTGAAATTGTACATTTCTGCGGCTCCGAAGTCTATCAGTTGTTTGCTGGCTCAGGACGCTGCACAAGGGGTTGAAAGAGCAGTCTACTACCTTAGTCGAAACCTAATGAACACCGAAACCAAGTATTCCCTGTTGAGAAACTATATTTATCTTTATATTATGCATGTATAAAGCTAGAACATTACCTGCTACCTAGGAAAGTGCAAGTCCTATACAAAATTGATTTCGTTAAGTATTTGTTGAACCGACCATTGTTGCAAGGACGATTAATGAAATGGGCTATCAAGTTACACGCTTTTTTCATAACTCATTTACCTTTGAAAGCGGTGAAAGGTCAAGCCATAGCCGATTTCTTAGCCGAGCATCCATGTGTGGAAGTGCCCAACACTGAAAAGGAAGTAGTACAGGGGTACATCTCACATAAGCCATGGAGGTTGGAATTTGATGGATCCAGCACGCAGAGTAAGGCTGGTGCTAGTTTGGTTATAGAGGCTCTAAGCAGACGCCAAGGAAAAATCTTGTTTGAATTGAGTAAAGGGACATCAAATAATCAAGCAGAATACGATGCTCTCATTTTGAGACTTCGGATCTTAAAGGCTTTGGATGCACAAATGGTCAATATAACAGGGGATTCTCAGGTTGTCATCACAGATTTCAGTTGAATACAAATGTACTAATCCTATGTTATCGGACAAGTTACAGGAAGTGCGAGAGCTGTTGCAAAACTTCTTAGAAGTCATCTTGACTCATGTTCCTCGAGGTGAGAATCAGGAGGCAAACGATTTGGCTCAAACGGCTTCCGGTTTCAAGAAAAGAGTCGGGGTGATAATGTGACAACATATATCGGAAGAGAGACATAAGGAAAATTGGTGATCCGATATTGTCTCATACTTGCGAAAGCCTACGGGCCAGGTTTAAGTTCAAAGTATTGAACTTTGTACTGATCAAGAACGACTTATTTAGAAGAATTCATACAAGAGTTTTGCTGAGATGCTTGTCCAAACGGGAAGTAGCACAAGCCTTAGCCAAAGTACATGAAGGCCTATGTGGGGCTCATCAGGCAGGTCCCAAATTGAAATGGACACTGCAACAATATGGATTTTATTAGCCTTCGATGACTATAGACTGAATAGCCTATGTATCCGGGTATGAGGCATGTCAGAAGCACGGCCCATTAGCTCATACCCCCATCATGGCCTTGCATCCTATCATCAAGTCGTGGCCATTCAGGAGTTGGGCTCTAGACATCATCGGCAAGATTTACCCATCGTCAACCAAAGGGTACACCTTCATTCTAGTGGTAACCGATTACTTTACCAAGTGGGTAGAGGCACAAGCCCTGACTAGAGTGACTCAGTCTACCTTGATTACATTCCTTTAGCAGAATATCCTCTTCCAATTCGACATACCTGAAACCATAACGGCTGATCAAGGGACTATGTTCACAGAAGACATGTATGATCCGAAAGTCGATAGAAGACAAACCTAGAAGATGACACGAAACCCTTCAAGAGGTGTTGTAGGCATATTGGAACGTTTACAAGACCGCTACTGGTTTTACTCCATTTCGGCTGACATATGGATAAGATGCAATGCTATCCGCTGAATTATCACTACGGTTAGCTTGGATAGCTTACCAACATTACTTGTCAGTTGAAGATTACGGATTAGCTTTGACAATGAGTTTGGACCAAGCTGAGGAAGATCGTTGGATAGCATTGAAAAATATCAGAAAGCATAAGGAGAAGGTAGCAAGAACCTACAATCGGAAAGTGCGGGGAAGAAGTTTTTAAATAGAAGACATGGTTTGGAAGGCTATACTAGTCGTGGCACTAAAAGACCCACGCTACGGTAAGTGGTACGCCTTATGAGAGGGACTTTTTCTTGTCACTAAGGTTTTCGATGGAGATGCCTATCGACTGATAACACCCAATGGGAAGGAAGTGAATAATTCTATAAATGGTAAGTTTTTAAAGAAGTTTTATCCTACATTCTGGGAGGGAACATTGGTAGGAGAAGAATAAAAAAAAGAGACAGAAAAGAAAAAATAGATAAGAAAAAAAAAAACAACAGAGAGACAAAAAATATGTTGGCATTTCATATGAAATGGCTGATCACAAAAGAGCCGATCAGATGGCTGCTACATTGTAAAAAAAAAAAAAAAAAAAAAACAGTAGTCAAGCCTTCTCAGACGAAGTGTGAGGTGTCTCAATCGGCTTGGCAAAAGGAACAATGGCAAGCCAATTTGGATCTTCCTCGGGCGGATTAGTTGCCGTTGGGGTTTCTTCTTTTTCTTTGACAAGAGCGGTAGGTTCCTCTGGGGCCGGTTCAGGTTTAGCAGTCGATTCCTCTGTTGAAGGTGAACACGTTTCAGCATCCCCGGCTTGTGTACCAGAGGGTCTAGCCTCATCGGGACTACGGAAGAAAGTGATCAAATAAGTTTGGAAGTTGCCCTACGACGATTGCATGCCTTTTAGCAACTTGTCAGAATGTTGCAATTCTATCTGGAATAGTTTTTCTTCAGCTTCTAGCATGAGCCGATTGTCCCGATACTTAGTCGCCGTCTCTTTGGCAGAAAAAACTATCTGTTGACAGGCGTTTTCGGCCTCAAGCTTCTCGTCCAGGGCTCATTTCTCAGAGTCTAATTCCTCCCTAAGCGCTCGCAATCGCGTCTCAAGGCCCTTAATTCTCTCAACTCTGGTGGAAATATCAGCTCGAAGGATGCCCAGGCGAGCAGAGGTTTCCTGATAATGCGTTTGCAGAAACGCCTCCTGGTCTCGAAGCGCTCCCAAGGCTTGAAGCTGAAGTGAAGTTTCATCTTGTCTGCTTTGAGTACTGGAAAAGAAGCGCTGAGTGAATTGTATCTGCCCCAGATATTTAGCCGATAAGCGTCTCAATTCCATGGGGATATCAAAAGTGGTCGACTGCGCCAGTAGCAGTAGGGCTCGACTGATAGTATCTTGAGAAGTGGGGTTGGTTGACAGGTTTGTTCCCAGCAGACTCCACAGAAGTTCTAGTGCTGCGGCTTTAGTCGTTACTGGCCTAAAAGGGGTAGGTTCCGTTAGAGGCTTAGGGGCTGTGGCCGTAGAAGGCGTAACGGGTTTGTTAATCTCTATTCTCTTTGACGAAGGCATTTCGGGCATTGGTGAAGGCGGAGCGGCCGAAGTCCCTTCCTCTGCCGTTGTCATTCCTACAAGAAATAGGGGGGGCATTGTCGCCGATGATTTTGGAGAAGAATCGGAGATCACTAGCTAGCTGGTTCTTTGTTTATGTAAAGAAAGGCAGTATGTGATTAATTTTGAGCCGAATGATGAAAAGCATAGGAAAGGAAAAAAGTTTTCAAGTCGAACTTAGGCAAATGCTGGAGTATGGAGGGCCTGTTGTCTGTTTAACTGCCTCAGTAAGGGGAGAACGTTTGCTTCTTCTTTTTCTTCTTTCTCATCGGTAGGCAGAAGTGTGGGGTTCTTTTTGCTGGTGGCGTGCGGAACAACAGTATTGTGATCGGACTGGCAGAGACTTTGCTCTGCTTACTTTTCTTCAGTGCAGACACTTCTACCTTCGCCGATGCAGACCCTGCCAGTTGGGGTAACCACGTCTCTACTAGGCCAGAAAAGAGCATTTCGCTCAACAACCGCCACCATAGGTTGAAATTTGGTGTGGCTTCCCTAATATCCTAAAAAGGAGAATACTAAAAAAAGTAGAGAACGGTTAGAGACGTATCGGCTAAAGTTCGCACATCTTCAGCCGATAAGACAGTCATAACAGAGTAAGAGGAGATATGACCAGGATCAGCGAGAATGTCTTGAATTAGCCCAAATTGCCGTAAAAAGCAATGTGGGTTGTGTCGTTCGCAAGAAGACTTAGCACTTCGAGCGCCTGGTTTTACCCTAAGAAGGAGTTCTCGGGAGCACAGCATTCGGGCCCAAATGGTTTCTTGAGAGGCTTCTGGTGCCTCGGTCAGTTTTGTTAGCCAGAGGGGACCTATCTCCAGGGCGAAGTAAGAATAAAAGTGGGACGCGTTCTGAAGTCAGTTCTGATAGAGGTAAGTTATGATAGCACCGGTGGAAGACCTGTTTGCAGGAATCTTCAACAGCCGATAGCCAGTGGCCCGATCGGCGAAACCCGCAGAACCTGCAGAAATAGTTAACGTCGAACTGGAGGAGGTATTGATAAAGCCACAACTGCATAACCTAGAAGGGGCCTCCAAGATTGGTCGGATCACCCCCAACCGACAAGGTTGAAATCATTTGATTCATGAGCCGATACACCAGGGCCAGAACCAGGGAAGCAAGGTCATAGTATCTTTTCTTCCTTAGCAGAGCCGATACATAGTATCGATACTCATTGCTTATCCCTGCCGAATAAGAGTAGAGAATATACTTGCAGAGCCATAGCCAGAGAAAAGTCGATTGTTCCTACTCTGACAGAATGGGGCCGATGCCCCTTTGCGTGGGCATAAAATTGCCGTAAGAGACGGTGGATTTGTCTAAATGGGCCTCAACAGCAAGTAAGTTTTCTTCGTCATGTAGGGCGAGAATCTCATCACCATTGCAATGGAAGCCCAAGATAGTGCAGATATCCAATATCGTGAGGGAGAACATGCCGTGAGGGACGATGAAGCCATTGATTGCTGGGGACCAGAATGGCAAAACAGTCGAGAACAAATTACGTTCGAAGGTCATCTCGAAGTCAGATATCATGATGGCGTCGCGAATGTCCCATGAGTCCCAAAGGGCACCATAGGTAGCCTGACAACGATCACGCCATTCCCTATAGTTTTTCAAAGGACGCGGCCAGTGGCGGAAAGAAAAGGCCAGGCTGACTGTGGAAAAGTTATCCCGGTGCAAGGGAAGGGTGAAGCCCTCTGGATAAACGAACTACAGATGTTCTGCAGTGACTTCCATCAGCAGTAGCCGGGGACCTAAGGCGTAAAGATCGGCCTCAGCTTGGATGAGAGCCAAGGGGGAATGATCAACAGGAGTAGCATGGAGAGTTAGAGATTTGCTAATTCAAGAAATATGCAAGAAACGGGGAAGAATTTGACAAAGAAAAAAGAAGTCTAAGCAAGATAAAGTTATTGCAGAAGAAGGAGTTCGTATCGGTGAAGAATGAACGATGGGGACCACAGCTATTTAAAGAGGAGTTTCAAAAGACTAGCCATTCGCGGGCTTCGAAGCCGAGGAGTCGACACCTTTCTACAATCATCGGGATGTTCTATTTTTGTCAGAAAAAGAACGGTTACAAATTAAAAATGGTACGATTCCCGTTGCTTCACCTGTTCGTGCTATCAAAGTAACGGGACTCGAGGGGGCATGTGTTGACTTCATTTTTAGTCGATCTGTTGCAACGGTAACTTTTAGCCGAAGTCGATACGAATTCTGCTAAACGGATGATGACGTCAAGGAAAATCCTCAACGCTTGTACCTGGTCAACATTGGAACCAAGAGCCAATGAGCCATCGCCCACACACCTCAATACGATCAGCAGGACGTTATCGTTCTCAACTGCAAAATATGGGCCACGAAGCGGGATTTCCTCCACGTTCGAAAGTTGGCAGCCGTGCCACAGCAAGTATAAAGCAAGCAAGAATTCCAAATTGAAGACACCAACACTCATCTCAGACCAAATTACCAAATTTTTCCAGTTTTTCATTCATTTTTTCCGCATTTTTACAACTTTCTTCACTGCTTTCATTTATAACTTTTCTTACAACTGTGTTTACAATTTTGTTTACTGTTTTCCTTACTCCTTTGATTACAAAGTTTCCGTTTGATGTTGCTTTGATTATCAAGTTCTGTATTCATTCATCAGTTTAATCAAAATACATCCTATTCAGTTTTGTTTTACTTTCCGTGCAATATTTCTGCCTACTTAGATCATTTCTATAATAAGTTCAAGGAACTTACCTCTTTTAAATGGTCCGGCTCATCCATTTATCTTTTCATCGGACTGTTTATATTTATCGGAAGAGTAGCGATCGACACTTCCATCGGCTCCCTTTTTATAGGGCAACAAATACAAATTAAATTTATCGTGAGAATTATATCTGAAACTGATGAAATTATGACAGTACATATTCTAAAGAGCTATTTTCATTCCAATTTAGCCCTCCTAAGGATAGACTCAATAGAATATTTACAAACTCTATGCGTAATATTGAGGATGTCTTTTGTTTTGCAACTCAAATTGCACACAATCTATTGAGGAATTGATCACTTCTGTGATCTTGCCGCATCAGGCCGTTTGGATTCAGTTCCACCTATCATGAGTTTATGAGATTTATAAGCCAAACTTGCAAGATTAGTTTGATACAGAGTATCTTAATCAATTTATTTATTACTTTGTCACATTGCATTTTAATATTAAAATATTACATCTTCTGCCAGAGTTTTGCTCCTTCTTCTATCTCAATTAGGCATTTTTCTAACTTTGCCATTCCTTCTATATATGCCTACCTGTGATGATGATATAATTCATATTGCTTGTTAATTTCTACCACATCAAGTTCTTTTGCATACAGAATCAAGTAAAAAATACAAGAACAAAACCAAAGACTTTAGGTTAATAGCCAAATTGTAAGAAGATACATTACATTGTATCACAGTGCAGAAGTTATTAAAAAATAAAAAAATGGAAGCGAATTTTAATATGTTCATAAGTTTTTTTTTGGGTGGTAAAAATTACATTTTTTTTTTCAATGAAAAACAAAACGACTTAAACAATTACATTTTAGTATGATCCTCCCAACCAATGTTGAAGTTCAAACAAGCGACCTCATTGCTATCGCAATAAAACTTGAAGCATCATAGCCAACGCTGCAGGACACTAAAATAAAGAAACAATTAAAAAAATTCTGCGACTACAATGGCAAGAAACTTGAAGAGCCCAAGAAGCAATCGCGGTTGTTAAAAATATTTCCAAAATTATCCTCCCGTTATGCTTCTAACAAGCGAATTGAACCAAATGGCATGATTTATACATTTTACGAGTTGGAGGACAAAAAATGACAAAATTCAAAGTTGTCAGTACTTTTTAATTCTAATTATTCCAGCATTCATATTTCATAATTTACTCTTTATAATTCAGATTTTAGTATTCAGATGTCCGATTTTATATTTCAGAATTTATATTTTAAATTTATCACTTATGCCATAAATATTTAATAAATTAAATTTCTAATATAAAATTATTAAAAATTAATAACAATATCCTTCTTGCTAGAGTAATTTTTGCTCAAATATCAATTTTAACCTTTTTAATCCACTCAAAATATTCTTCAAATTTCTTTTTTATTTAATTTTATCTCATACCTCACTCCTCTCTCTTTCCTACTCTTACGCAATATTTTCTTCCATCTCATGATCTTTTCTTGCACATGGTGCATAAAATGTACATTCCTTACAATAATTCTGGACGTACTGCTATTTTTTTTTACTTTATTAATTTCTAAGATCGGTTTAGTTTTAACTAATAATAATTATAGATTAGTTATGTACAAATAAACTATAAAAATATATTTATAATTTATTTAAAATATAAGAATGTAATTCTAGTTCGGATAAACCTGGGGAGCAAAATGTTATTAATTCAAAAAATTAATGATATAGAAGAAAATACTAATGAACTTAAAGGCGAAAACGACTCATGTCAAAATCGAATTGTTAGCCCTACTTCCGTTTCATCCCCCCCGAACCCGACCGTCCTCCTCGGCCGCCGTTGTGATATTACATTTGGGCTTCAGCCCCTCTTTTGCCTTCCTTTCACGTCGCAAATCGGAATCTGAGTTTGACTTTCATTTTTATTTACTTTTTTTTCTTTTCCAACTATTAAAGTAAACATTGTATTCGACCTCTTTATATCTTTAAAAGAACTTTCCTTGAACCTTGGCTGCGATCAGAATGACGGATTTAGGCCGCCTGTCACCCTAGAATTTTTAATTTATTTTTTAATTAGTGAAATAAATGTTTAAAAATATTTATCAATTAAGGAAAAAAGTATAAAATATAGTCAAAATATTTGCTTATCACCATACTGTATATTAGTGTTGATATTGCACATTCTCTCGAATTGTTTCTTCATCTTCTCCCTTGATTCGACTTTTTGCTAAGGCTCCAAATATATATATATTCTTCGTATGAATTTAAGGTTGCACGTTCTGACAACTCTAAATTTGCTTCATAATTTTCTTTACAAATCTTACAATAGGTTTACATACCATATTTGCCCTATTGGATTGAGTTTAATCTATTATGAATTTATGATGATTTGCTTTATAATTACACAAAACAGAAGCTTTTATTACATTAATTATTAATTCATTTATTCAAATTTGAATATTCACATTATCATTTTTAAATAGTCCAAAATTGAATATATGCTTCTCCAAAATAAATATATTTTTTCTTTAAATACAACTGACATTCCTAAACACATTCACCCATAAATGCCACTGCCGTCCTCTTTAATTAATAAAATAAAATAATAATTTAATTATATCAAATATTTTTTAAAATATTTATACTAAATTAAAATAAAATTTTAAATTTAGACATTTTCTAATTCATATCATAACCATCGGAAACTATTAAGTCATGCATGGACACAACAATATATTGTAGAGCGGTACTTGCATGTAGGAATTTTCTTATAGTTACAAGATCATGATTAGAAATGCTCAAAAACTCAAATTCCATGAAAAGGATATAAGTTTGAATTACTCCATTATTCAAAAAGCATTTTTCATATTCTCTTCAATTATGCAAACAATCATATCAACATACCAATATAAGTTTACTCTAAAATTTAACATTGTCCCCAGTGTTTAAGAAAACAATTATAGACATAAAAAGATAAGAAATTGAGCTGTTTCCAATGCTCGAGATTGATGCATTACCATTTAAAAGTCACGTCAAGGAATCAGATTTAACGCTAATTAACTTTGCAATATATTTTTATTATCTATGATTTTATCCAATCTCTCTTTTTAAACTCAAGATTCAATGTTAATTAATGCAAAAAGTGACCAAGTACTTGTAAGGATTACGTACAAATAATAATAAAAAAAAGATATAAAAAATAAAGTAAGTGAATTTGAATTAGTTCATCAATTGAAAAAATAGTCTTTGATACATTTTATAATTTTAGTCAATAAAAAATTATAAGGTGCAAGTGGTTAAGAATTAGTTTAAAATAAATTTTGTAAAAAATTATTACATATATAGTGTCATGTGAGGTGTAAAGAGGGAAAATATAATATATTGTGAGTAGATGATAATTTTTTAAAAATAAAAATATATAAAAATAAAAATATATTTATATTAAAAAAATTAATTTGAAATTAGAAACAAGAGAACCCAAAAAACGAAAACCACGGAAAATGAAATCGAATAGTTAGCTCGTTGGCTGCCCGCTTTCTTATTGGCTCGTTGGCCGCCATTGTCATTTTGTCTTCTTTTCACGAAACAAATCGGAATCTGTTATGAATTATTGGAATCTCCATTAATTAGTGAAGGCTCCACTAATTATGGATTTATGTGAATTATTAGAAGATTTTTATGGATGTCCACCATTTAGTGGAGACACCATTAATTGAAGATGATGTATGCCATGATGTATTTCACTAATTAGAGCTCTATAAATAGAGCTATTCTCTAAGCTTGTAATACACCATCATTTTGTGAAAGAAAGATTAGTGAAAGAAAGATTAGAGAAAGAATTGTGAGAGAAAGAAAGAGAGAAGTTTGAAGAGAAATTCTTGTGCAAAGAATAGTTAGAGTTTTCTTAGTGTGTAGTGTGTAGATTTTATTCTAACACTACCCTAATTTTATAACAGAATCTGAGTTTTTGGCCTTCTCTTTTTAATTATATTTTTTTCTTTTCCAAACTATTGAAATAACATCGAACTTGATCACATGTAAAATGCTCTAAATAAAATATATTTTGACTAACTAATAAAATTACTAAAATAATACAATTTTTGTTTTAAAATATAAATCATTTTAAACTTATACATAAGAATTAAAAGTTCATAAATTCTAAATAATTTTAAAATTAAAAATTTAAAAACATCCATAATTAATTCTTTATCTATTTGGGTAATTAGAGAGAGTTGACTTTATAATTAGTAGAAAGATAGAAATTGTAGGGAGGGATAGGGCTAAAAAAAAGTAATAAATTTTTATAAAATTTTGTAAAATGAATTATATTGTAAAAAAAAAAATAATTTAAAACGACTTATATTATAAAATGGATATAGTATTATTTATCATTTTAAACTAATTTGTGCATTAATTAGTTTCAATGCCTATTTGGTACTGAACCTAGGCCAAAATTTCACTTAAAAAAAATATCACATTTTTACTTCATTAGTCAAATAAATATTTAAAAGATAACAATTCAAGTAAAAAAAGGTATAAAATATAGATAAGATACTTACTTATCTCCAGACTGTATATTAATATTGATATATTGCATCTTTTATCGAAATGTGTTTTTTTTTCTTCTTCTCCCTTAATTAGACTTTTGGCAAACTTTTGAAACAATATCTTTTTGTGTAGGTTTGAGGCTGCACAATTTGGTAATCCCAAAAATTACCCCATACTCCCTCAATCCCAAATTATTTGTTATATTTAACTGGTTACGCGAGTATTAAGATAAGCAAAATTTTTAATTAATTAAATATTTATTTTAATTTTTACCCTTAAAATTGAATTTATTTTTTTTCTATTTATTAAGAAGTACTCAAATTTTAAAGATTTAATGTGTTCCAAATTGCTTCTTTCTCCTATTATTTAAATGAAATTATATTATTGGGAAAGAAATTATTTAATATGTTCAAAAAATAGAGTGTTATTAAACGGGGGCAAATTTAGTATATTAAATCTTAATTCCATAACAAAACAGATAATTTGAGACAAAAATTAAGTTAAAAACATGATAAATAATTTGGGATAGACTAATTTTCTTTATAAACCTCACAAATGCATGTACATACCTCACAAAAATATGCATATATATATATATATATATATATATATATATATATATATATATATATAATGACACATAAATTTAGAAGTTCAAAATAGGCTTACGACTGCGACGAATATTTGTGGTTATCCACTGATTCTAAAATTATACTACGATTTGGGGGCTACACATTTTATGCTCAGATGTGAAGGTCCATTAATTCATCTCACTTATTAATTTCTAGCACGTCAGGAACCTTTATATGTGGAGTAAATTTGAAATTCAAGAACAAAAATTAAAGACTTTAAATTGATAGAAGAAAAGAGGATGTATACTTAGCACAATGTGTCATATAAAAAAGGGAAAACTTTAGGGTTGAATTGTAATATTTATAAGATTTTCTTTAAAAAATTAACAATTTTTGAAGAAAAATAAAACTAATTAAATAATAAACTATCATCTTATTACAAGTTTTTCTCATTATTTTCTCCAATTGAAACGAAAACTCCAAGAATTTTCTCTACATTTCACAAAAAAGAAAAGAAAAGTAGAAATTATTATTTTTTCTCTCTATTTAGATTTAAATATAACATTTCAACTTGACATAAAAATTTAAGAGAGCATGAAATTATAAATTATTCACTTTTTAATCTTATTAGTTAGAGAGATTAGAAAAGTAAGTTATAGCAATGTATTGTAATATTGGTTTTTAGCAATAAAATGATATCATTAAAAAAAAAGTTAGCGTCATTATTTAAGATTTAACTATATATATTTATATATATATACCCTGCCATCACCATCAAAACCTTGAAACATCAATGCTGAGGAGAGCAATTACCTACGCGCTAGGAAACCGAAAGCAATTTCTCAGCGGTATCGATGGCAACTGACGTAATGACCTACGCACAGAGTCATTTTGATCAGTCTCCTCACTTAACGGCAGCCACTTACGTATCTTTCTTTGGTTCTATCTCTTTTGCTCGGTCGATTTGTATATAAGAGCTCAGCCAGGGGAAATGATCTTGCACAGTCAAATTAGCTGCACTTGTAGGCAACGGTGAGCAGAGTGTCTTAGAAGAAGATGGCTAATGGTGTGAAGACCTTCGGATGGGTTGCTAGAGATACTTCGGGCATCCTTTCTCCTTTTGAGTTTACGAGAAGGTACAGACAAAGTGGTGGATGATTTGAATATTTCTGCAATTCTATTCTTGTTGTTTAGAACAGTCCCCTTCGCAATTTGTTTAGCTTTAAGGTTTGGCTTATCAAAATTTTGTTCATACTGAAAACTTTTAGTTGACAGAGTAATGGATTGAAATTTTGCAGGGAAACTGGTGATGATGATGTGAGGTTGAAGGTTCTGTATTGTGGGATGTGTCATACCGACCTTCATGCCGTCAAGGGCGAGGTGGCCTGGGCTAAATTCCCGTGTGTACCAGGGTAGGATATTGATGATGCCATTTAATGGTCTGTTTCAGTAAATGCATGTCATATTTGAAGGAAACAACTCGACATCTGGGCAATTTATTGTGGTTTTTCATATCTTACCTTCAACAAAAACAAGGGAATGGTTAGAAATACTGCATAATAAGGTTTTACTGGTAAATGGGATGAATGGGGCCAGGGGAGCCAAGTAGTTTTGATCAAAAGGACGTAATGGCTAGCTAATTATACTCAAATTTGGAAATTGCGTTTCGTCTTATCCGGCATTGCCCAACTGGATGATGTTTCTGTAATCTATAACGAGTACTAACATGAAAGCTTTTTCTTGAATAGGCATGAAATTGTGGGAGTTGTGACAGAAGTTGGGAGCAAAGTAACCGAATTCAAGGCTGGAGATAAAGTTGGGGTAGGAACCTTCGTGGACTCATGCCGCTCATGCAATCAATGCTCAAATGACCTAGAGCCATATTGTCCCAAGGTGCTAATGACATATCTATCAATTGACTATGATGGAAGCATCACAAAAGGAGGATACTCGAATGAGATGGTTGTCAAGGAGCACTTTGTCATTCCTTGGCCGGAGACTCTTCCTCCTGATGCTGGTGCTCCACTGCTCTGTGCTGGTTCCACGGTGTACAGTCCCATGAAATATTATGGACTGGATAAGCCAGGATCACATATAGGAATTGTAGGCCTCGGAGGACTTGGACATGTGGCTGTTAAATTTGCAAAGGCTTTTGGAGCCAAAGTCACTGTAATCAGTACCTCTCCTAGCAAGAAGGACGAAGCCATCAACCGTCTTGGAGCTGACTCTTTCTTGGTTAGCACAGATCAAGAGCAGATGCAGGTAATTCATCTATAATCTTTTTTAGAATTATCTACTTATTTTTGACCTTAAATTATGCAATAAAAATAATTTTCTATATCAGATTTTTACGTAATTCTCTCTTTACCTTGTATACAGAATGCAGTGGGAACCCTAGACGGCATTCTTGACACGGTATCTGCGTTTCATCCTGTAATGCCATTATTTAGCCTATTGAAACCTCACGGAAAGCTTATTGTGCTTGGGTTACCAGGCAAGCCACTTGAAGTTGATGTTATTCCTCTGCTTACGGGTTAGTCATGAGTACAACATTAATTTTATCTTTGCACTTATTCGAACTTTCATCCGAGGATACTTTAAGCGGGAACTTGATCAAATCAAATGTATGTAAACTTTCAGGAAGAAAATTGCTTGGATCCTCTGCGGTTGGTGGACTTAAGGAGACTCGAGAGATGATTGATTTTGCAGCAAAACACAACATTACTGCAGACGTTGAGGTTGTTCCCATGGACTACGTTAACAAAGCTATAGAGCGGCTTCAGAAGGGCGATATTAGATATCGATTCGTCCTTGATGTAGGAAATACACTTGCCTCTTCCTTGCCTTAGATTTATGAGAACTTTGATATTAATACTCGCCTTCCCTTTTTACGAATTTGTACTATCAGCATCTCATGCAGTACAGAGACATTTGATGCTATTGGAATAAGTTTATAACAAGGAATGCACCAGCAGTCGTGAGATTTTTCCTCTCTTTTTTTTTTTTTTGTGGTTTTTGTTATAAGAATATATGCTGAGTTTCTATTAATATATAATGCTCTCTATATTTCAAAATATTTATTCATAAAATTTTTTTATTTTATTTCAAAATATTTGTTTATATACATATTTTTAAAACTAATAATTAATTTCTTCTTATTTTACCCTCATTTATTCTAAATCAATTGTATAACTTTCCAAAATTATTCTTTCTTCTTGAGAATTTTTACCAACTAATAATTATCATTTTTTTAATAAATTATAATATTATTTTTAATACTTTTAATCTGCGTGTAAAAAATTTTATGAATAAACATTTTAAAACAGAAAGAGTAGTAAATTTTGACTAGTTTGACATTTTGAATATCACGAGTGATATCGCATCATTCGTATGATTGTTATTTTAAATTTTTATCATAATATATGGGCAAAAAATAGTAAAAAAAATTAAGGGGCAAGACTATTTCACTAGTTCGGATAACTACTCTTCTCATAAACCGATAAACGTATCTGGGATTGGCCCCCGCCCCAAGCTTCTCACAAATTGGATTTTATAGCAATTAATAACCGTCGATTGCGTTTGCTGCTGCTCTTTTCAGCAAATTTAAAAAAAAAAATTAGTTTAATGATAAAATCTTAAAAACAAAAATAATTTAAATATTAAATCAACGAATTTCTCTAAAATCTTCTAACGAACAAATAATTCCAACATGGTCATATGATTTGTTCTTCTTTATATAAATCGGGGTACGTGTTTCTTTGTAATGATCAAATGTTCGCAAGGTAAGAAAATTTTACATTTTGTGCTACAAATTAAATTTATATATGAAACAGATAAAATTATGAATTACATTTTTTTTAAAACCATCCAAAGGTAGAAATTTTTTAAAAATAAATAAATATTACAAAATAGGCACTTGCATATGAGTGTTAAATAGAATAAAATTTCGATCTATAACCACATATTGCTTGTCGTGTGATCATTTCATATTTGAGCAATATGATTCATTTATTCTTTTTTCCTTTTTGTGATCATTTCATCTTCATCATACTCATCTTCAATCATATCATCATAAAGCTCTGAAACAGGGAACGATTGTTGTGGAGATTTTGAATTCTTTGATTTGTGCTTATTTTATCTTTCAAAGTTGTGCGATACATTGCTTTAATTCTCGATCAAAGTCAGGTCAGATAACTTTTGCATAGAGCAGCCAATTTGAATGTCATATGTAACATGGTAAGGGAGATTAATCAATTGAGACTATTTCCCAGCATTTTGAATAAGATCAAGATCAGCAACCTCTAGGCCTCGGGATTTAGGAGCATTCAAATAAGCTTCAGCATTCAGTTTCGGTTTATTATTCCTCTTGATTTGCCACAGTTCCGCTTCGAAGCCTGGACGAATACTAATGTCTGAAGAGAGGCTGAGAACAATGTTTTCTCCTCTGAATTTTTAAAGCCGATATGCACATCATCGAAGGCTTGAAACTCTTGGGGTAGTCTTTCCGAAAGGTTGTCAATTAGAAGAACGATTTTCATTCCATTTAGCCCTCCGAAGGATTGTTTCAATAAAATATTTACAAACTATATGCGTAATACAGAAGATGTCTTTTGTTTTTCAGAGGCTCAAATTGCACACAATCTATTGTTTTGGAGCACCCCAATTGGAATTGATCATTTCTGTGATCTTAACACATTAGGCCTATTGGATTCAGTTCCACCAATTATGAGTTTATGAGATTTGTAAATCAAACTCATTAGATTTGTTTGATTCCAATGCATCTTAATCATCTTACCTATTACCTTGTCTTAGCGTGTATTATTGGAATATTGCGTCTTTTCCTAAAGTTTTTCTCCTCATTCTCACTCAATTAGGCTTTTTGCTAACTTTGCCATATCTTTTGTGCTTAACTATTTTTGCTTGTTAATTCCGAGCACATTAAGAACTTTTTCATAGAGAGTCCAGATGAAAGTTCAGGATGAAACTAATGAGTTTAAGTTGATAGCGTATTGTAAGAAGACATATATTATAGCACAATTTCGAAATTATTAAAAAAAAATTGGGATGAATTTTAAAATGTTCATAAGGATTTTTCTAAAGTACCTTTTTTCTATGAAAAATAAAATGAATCAAAAAATTTTGGGACCCCAATCTCCCCCAACCAATGTTGACGATCAACTCAGCTACCTCATTGTTACCGCTGTAAATTTGCAGCATCATAGCCCATGCTGCAGTGCACTAAAATAAAAAAAAAATTATTAACAAAAAATATAAATTGTTGCCGTACAAAAGGGAGCCGATAAAATTAGAAGTCGATTACTCTTCTAATGAATATAAACAATCCGATGAGGAAAACAATGTGAGAATTAGATCTTTTTAAGGTGTGGGTTCCTTAAACTTACTATAGGAAGGATCCAAGAAAACAAATGAATTGCATACAAAGCAAAATAAATTTGAAAAGGGATGTGTATTGAATAACTATAAAGAAGATAAACTTGCGAATAATTAGATTTCAAACAAAAGAAAATAGAATCGGAAATAGCAAAAAATCCTAGACTAAATAAAGCAGTAAAGAAAGCATGTAAATGTCAAAAGGTAAATTGAACTTTTTGTGATGTTGTTGGATGATCCTTTTAGCTGAAACGCTCTTCCTATTTTATATATGCCTAGCATTGGCAAAGGTGGGCTAATTTGGCCCGCTGAGTTGGCCCGTTTTGAAGAACATTCAAGGTTTTTTTTTTTTTGCCCCCCAATAGTCAAGAAACTTTTTTTTTTTTTTTTTACTTTTGGACTTCCAACGGCTATATTCTCTCCTTAACCCCTCAAAATTCTATAAATACCCCTCAAATCACCCCAAAGCTCATCAAACACTCTTTAACTCTTTCAAATTCTCTCCAACTCTCTTATTTTCATTCCTCTTTCTCTCATAATTCTCAAATCTCTTCATTTCCTCTACAAAAAGTGTTATAATTGAATTTATTTTTTAATATTTTTTTCAATTCTTCAAACAAAATCTTTATATTTTGAAAGATTATTGAGTAGAAAAATAGTGGATAGTTTAAGTCTTGAAGAAGATAAGAAGTAAAACTCCACAGAGTGTTATTGTTCTTGACCATCAACTAGTTAGTATTTTTTAATCTTACATTCTTATTTTTTAATTTTATTAATTGCTTATTTATTTTAGTTATTTGTTTAATTTTTAAGTTAATTTATAAGTTATTTATATTTTTTAATTATCTTATTTCATTATTTGTTAATACTTTATTTTATTTTTTTGAACTTTTATTTGAATTTTAATTGATTGTTTTTATTTAGATATAATGGATCCAAATCAATATCATTACTTTTATCGAGTTAAGTGAAAAAAAAAAATAAGGAGAGAGGATAGGCCCGAGCTCGGCCTGGCTTGGCCCGCATTAGCATGGGACCGGCTCGCATGGTCCGAAACCATGTGGGCCCAGGGCCAGAAACCCACTATCTGATCGTAGAGCAAACTTTGGTTAGTGGTTAAGCCTTAGCGGTCGTGAATCGTGGTCAATTGTTTATGCCGAGACGTAGGAAAACATGTCTAACGTCCCAACGACTTCTTAGTTCTTATGCTGATTGGGGACATCGGCTGCAAAATAATTAACGTCTTTATCGGCCCAACGACACTTTTCTATCGGCATTGGCTCCATGTTACCGTTGTATCGGTTTGACAAAAACTAATGTGAACACATGCCCCCGAATCCCGTCGCTTCATGAATGCAAACAGGTGAAGCGATGGAAATCGTACTTTATTGATTCTTAGCCGTTCTTTTTTTGACAAATTGAAGCATCCCGAACGTTGTGGAAAGTTTGCAATGCCTCAACTTTGAAACCCGCGAACGGCTAAGCTTCAAATGTTTCCTTTAAATAGCGATGGTCCCCATACGAACTTTTTTACTCTGGTGAATTCTATTTCAATTAGACTTATAATCCCTCTGTGATTTAACAATCTATTTGCACTCTTGCTTCTTCAAAACCTGATTAGCCATGGCAACCCCAGTTGACAGAACCATTTGGGTCTTAATCCGCGCTGAGGTAAACTTGTATACTCTAGGCCCTCGGCTGTTGCTGTCAGACGTTACCATGGAACAGTTGAAGTTTGTTCAACTAGATAATTTCATTCTCCCCCTTAACCAAAAAACCTTTTCTTCGGCCAATCTTCCAACATTTTTTCACCATTGGTCGCACAAATTGAAGAACTATAGAGAATAGCGAGATCGTCGTCATGTCACATTTGGGGCCATTTGGGGCCAGTAGGGTATCCATGACGCAATAATGATGACAGATTTTGACATGACCTTTGATTGCACTCTTTTTGCTGTGGTTCTCTCGTTCTGGTCCTCCGTGGTCAGCGGTTTCATTTTTCCTCTTGGGATGTTCTCCCTAACCGTTTTAGATATCTACATTATCCTTGGCTTCCGATGTGATAGGGAGAGGTCCCAAAACTCCATAATGAGAAAAACATGCCTACCGTTGAAGCACACCTGGACAAGGTCACCTCCTCTTACAGTAATTTTATAACTGCTCAGAGAGGTCTAGAAGGAATTCTGACCGAGTAGGAACAAGCAGCTTTTTTGTGATTGTAGCTTTGCAAGTACATCATCTGTTCCCATTCGGCCAAGATTAACAATGAGTACGGATACTATGTGTTGGCCTTGCTGAGAAGGAAGAGACGCTGCGACTTGGCCTCCCTGGTTTTAGCCTTGGTTTATCGGACCATGAATCAGTTAGTTTCATCCTTGTCAGCAGGGGACAATCCTACTAACCTTGGGGGCTCTCGCTGGATTATGCAGCTATAGCTCTACTAGTACCTTCCTCAATTTGGCATTAGTTGTATCTCTGGAGAACTTGCTGACCCTTCTGCCCCCGGCTACTGGTTATCGGCTGTGAAAAGTTTCATTGCATACATCCCCAGTCGATACAATTATTTCATATCTCCGCCAATGTCATGTGTACAATATAACCCCTTTTTTCCCTTATTCTATCCGGGAAGAAGGTTTGCTCTAGCTGAAAACTCTTTCCGAAAACTCAAAGGCAATTTAACAGGCTTTCTGGGCATAGGCGCTATGTTCTCGAGAACTCTTCTTGGGGGCCAAACCAAGGGCCAGGAGTGCCAAATCCTCCTGTGAGCAATACAACCCACATTGCTTTTCTCGACAGTTTAGACTAATTCAAGACATACCCACCGATTCTGGGCATGCTATATCTCATACTGTCAAGCCTATCCTATCGGCTGAAAATGTGTAAACTTTAGCTGAGAGTTCCCTTGCTACCATGCTCTCTTTTTAGTTTTATCTTTTCCAAGTGGTGCTGGAGACTTCACCCAACTTCGACTTGTGGTGGTGGCTATTAAGTGAGATCTCTTTTTCTGATTCTGTGGATACTTGGCTTCTTTGAATAACTGGGCCGACTACAACAAAGACGGAAAGATTGGCCTCCAAGAAAGGAAAACAGAGCAAAGCACCCACTAGCCCCATTATAATGCCAACTTTCTAATCGCCTTTGGCGCGAAGAACCTTGGCCATTCCAAACGCTCCCAGAAAAGAAGAAGAGGATGAGGAAGAAGTTCCATCCCTGATGCGGTGATTGAAAAGAAAACAGGAAACCCTTACTCCCATGATCGCCAAGGTTAGAATTCCTCCAAACTTCAAACCATTAAATATTCTTATTTGATTTCTTAATTGACTTGTCTCATTTCCCTCTTTTGCAGAAATGGAAGCAAAATGTTAGTCGACCAGTCATCATTGAGACCTCCTTTGACCCGGAGGAAGATGCACCCCCTTGGCTCCAAAAAAGCCATTGGTCGAGGAGATTCCTCCCATGGCCATTCTTTTAGCAGCAACACTTCTACTGGCTTAACCATCGTCTCCAGAGAACCCAGTAACCACCTCAATGGGGCCTTTTCTTCCAGAGCCTCAAAAGGAGCTCGCATAGTCTGTTGTAGAAACAACTCCTACACCTTCCGAGACAGAGCGATCAACAGGAGTCATTCAACCGATGACATCTATTACTGCCACACTTAAGCTTCTAAATAGCCTGGTTCGGACCGCCCTGCCTACAACAAAATCTTCCTAAGAGACAATTAGCCAAGCCCTCCTGCTTGTTGTACAATCAATTGATCTGAAAATCCCTATTACACTTAAGTGACTATCGGTTGATTATTTGGGACAAATGAAGGTCATTTGGCACTTCCTTTTGGATACCCATAATAGGAGGGAAAAGGTTTCTCGCCAACTTAAAGCAATAAAGCAGCTTCGGGAGCATGAGGTATTTTTGCAGAACACCCGCCTTGAGACTTCCACCCGTTTAGGCGTCCTTCGAGCAGAAATTGTGGAAAGAATGGAAAAAGTCAAAAGGCTTAAGTAGAGGTTGCGTGAACTTCAGGCAAAACTAGAATCTAGGAAAACAGTCTTGGAGGACAGGCTCTAAGAAGACAGTACCTGTCAACAAACCGCCTCCTCCATTGAAGAAGTTGCAGCCAAATTTCTAGGTGACCGGCTAATATTGGAGGTAGAGAAGGAGCTTCTACAGATGGAGTTGCAATACTCGAATGGATTGTTAAAGGTATGCGGTCTTCTTGGGATATATTTCAGACTAACCTAGCCATAATCTTTCATCATACTCATGGTGCTGATGAGGCTGGTACTTCCGGAACCCAAGTTGAAGAGCTTAATGTTGAGGATGCCAGGGCTGAAGACGTTGGAGCTGAATGCATTATAGCTGATCTGCCTTTAACGAAATCGACAAACACGGCACAAAAGGCAACACAGGGTGATGGGAATAACCTTTCGGTGAGGGACTTGTAGTCGCTGGAAAGTGTGGCAGGAAAGAAGGAAGCAGTACCTTTTACAGAAAGTCCAAAGATAAGCAAGATGAAACATCACTCCCTGCAGAGGATCCAAATCGGCTAGCCATCGTTCCGCATACTCAGCCGATCGAGATGCTTCGTTCCTCTTCTGATGGCAATTGACTTTCCGTAGTATATCGAAAACATGTACCGCAGCTACTTGATCAGACTTTTGTGATCAGTCCATTAACGTTTTAGAGCATTTCGAAAAAGTTTCTTATCACTCTTCTCTAGTTTTTTTTTTTTTTTAATGGTGTAGTTCCTTCCTAGAATGTCAGGTAAAATCTCTTCAATTACTTACCGTTTATACTTGTCTTTTTCCTTTTTGGTGTCATCAAGCGATAAGCTCCTCCATCATAAACTTTTGTTACCAAAAACGGACATTCCCAGGAAGTAGACCACTTACCATATTTTGGGTCCTTTGGTGCAACGGGCAAAATGGTTTTTCAGACCATATCTCCTTCTTGAAAATTCCTTTCACATACTTTTTTATTGTATGCTCTTGCCACCTTCTTCTTGTGCCGCTTAATATTTTCAAGTGTTGCCCATTGGTTCTCCTCAGTCTGATCCAGACTTAAAGCCAAAGCTAGTTGATATTCCTCAATTGATAGACAATGTTAGTAGGCTACTCGAGTCGATTGTAACAACAACTCCACATGTAACATTGCATCACACCTATATGTCAACCTGAATGGTGTAAATCCTGTGGCGGTTTTGATAGCATTTCAATGTGGCCACAGAACTTCTTGAAGCGTCTTATGCCACATTCTAGGATAGTCTTCTACTGATTTTCGAATCGTACCAATTAAAGTCTTATTCATTGTTTCGACTTGACCATTGACCTATGCATAATATGGGGATAAATGAAGTAATTTGACATTGAATAGGGCTAGAAAATTGTGTACCTTATCCCCTATAAACATGGTTCCTTGGTCTGCCATTACCGTTTCGAGGATGCCAAAACGGAACAAGATGTTCTGTTGAAGGAAATTGATGACAGTTGATTGGGTTACTTTGACCAAAGACTGCGCCTCTACCCACTTGGTGAAGTAATCTGTTACCATCAAAATAAAAGTATGCCCTTTAGCCGAAGGCGGGTGAATCTTACCGATGACGTCTAAAGCCCAACTATAGAAAGGCCAAGGTTTAATGATAGGGTGTAATTCTATGGATGGTGCATGCACGAGAGGACCATGCACTTCAGCCAATGTCTGCAATGCTTCCTGTTTTGAAAAACACTTCAATATAACTTCGGTATAGATTCGTCGGAGTAGGTCATTTTCAATAAGAACAAAATTTAGCGCCTTGCGGTTTAACTCTCGAGAGGCATGACCAATTGGTTTCTGCAAATAGATGGCAATATCGGATTGTTAATCCTCCTCCTGTTCTTTTTCTAATATCTATTGGCATATCATTACCCTTCTCCTAAATCGTGATGCCTTTTGAACTAAATTATTCGCGACTCAATTATCAGCCCGTGGGATGTGGGTTAAAATGAACTTGCAAAAATACTACAATAATTTCTTTACTTCATGCAACTTACCTAGTAAGACAAGGTTAGTGCATCTGTACTCACCAGAAACTTGGCGGATGACAACCTGAGAATATCCCACTATCTTGACCACTTGCACATCTAAAACTTTTAAAATTCGAAGGCCCAAAATAAGAGTATCATACTCTGCCTGGTTGTTCGAAGTTCTTTTTTCTAGTTTGAAATAGATATTCCCTTATCGCCCACTAGGGGCTTCAATGACCAGGCCGATGCCAGTTTTTGACTGGGTGTTAGAGCCATCAAATTGTAATAGCCATGGCTTATAGGTACTTTTGTGCCTCCTCTTCTTCGGGGTTTTGCACCTTAAGGCAGGGGTGTTCGGCCAAAAACTCTACTATGGCCTGACCTTTTCATGCCTTTAATGTCACATGAGTCAAAGAGAAAGTATGCAACTTAATCGCCAATTTGATTAGCCGTCCTTGTAGTAGGGGGTGGTTCAATAAATATTTTACCAAATCTATTTTGCTCAAGACCTACACCTCCATAAACAACAAATAATATTCTAGGTTCATGCATGCATGGTAGAGAGACAAGCATAACTTCTCAATGGGAGTGTACCTTATTTCAGTATCCGATAAATTTTGACTGAAATAGTAAACCGCTCTTTCAAATCCCTGTATATCATCTTGAGCTAGCAAACTCTCGATGGATTCTTGGGCTGCCGAAATGTATAATTTCATGGAAGCCTGATTGTGTGGAGGCATCAAGGTGGGTGATCACGATAAAACCAGTTTGATCTGATCAAAAGCTATCTGATGTACCAATTGCCAAACAAACTCCTGAGATGATTTTAACTAAAGCAAAAAGGAGAAAACCTTTTGTTTCCCTACAGAGTTCACAAGGAATTGGCGCAGAAAATTAATCTTTTTAAGAAAACTTTGAAGTTATTTTTTGGTCTGCTAGGACCTCACTTGTAAAATGTCTCTTGCTTTATTTTGATCCACCTCAATTCCTCTTTGATGCATCAAAAATCCAAGGAAGTTCCCAGTGGTAACTCCAAAGGCACATTAGACAAGATTGATTTTGAGGTGATGTTTGCGCATTCGGAAGAATGCCTGTTCCAAATCCATCAGATGTTGTGGAAAAGCAAGAGACTCTACAATTAGATCATTGATATATACCTCTATTGTGTTACCAATAAGATCATGAAAAATGAGGTTCACAGCTCGTTGGAAAGTGGTACCAGCATTTTTTAAACCGAAAGGCATGACCACACATTCGAATAAACCAATGGAGCCTGAACATCGGAAAGCCATCTTATGCGTATCTTCTTCGGCTATAAAGATCTAATTGTACTTGAAATATCCATCCATGAAGCTTAAAAACTGATTCCCTGTGACAGAATCAACCAATATATCTGCCATGGGCATAACATACTCATCTTTTGGTGTAGCTAGATTTATATTCCTAAAATCAATACAAACCCTTAATTGACCATTCTTTTTTATGATTGGAACGATGTTGGACAGCCAATCCGCGTAACGACACGTGTGTATGAATCCACAATGGAGTAGCCTCTCAATTTCCTTCTTGATTTTGGGCAATAGTGTGGGATTGAACCACCGAGCTAGTTGTTTATGAGCTTTGAAACCATCTTTTATTGATAAGTGATGTTCAACGATGCTTCTATCTAAACCCAGCATTTCATGATAGTCCCGACCGAAACAATTTTTGTATCTACAAATCAGCTTTGTTAATGTATCTCATTGTTTGGGAGTCAAATGTAAACCCATCTTTACTATTCTATGTTCCTCAGATCCTCCTATGTTCATTTTCGTTAGTGGGTCCTGGGCAATAAAACCAGGTGCTCACCGATCATTTGGATCTTTTGCCCTCAAATCGTTTCCTTCTAAATCTTCAGTCGCAATCAAATTGTAGGCCATGGTGAGTTTGGTGTACTGGCTTGGATTGAGAGCGGAATGGCAAAACAAAGCCTCGTTCATATGCACCTCCGCTGAAAATAGATTAGGATCGGTTGGGATCTGCTCTACCCATTCACCATCCCAGATCAACATTATTTGATGAAGTGCTGAGAGCACACAATGATTTGCATGGATCCAGTCTATCCCTAATAAAATAAAATAAGCAGGTTTTGCATCAATTATAAAGAAAACTGTCTTACTAGTTTTGGATCCGACTGTGACTTCGAGAGTATTGACCCCTTCTGCATTAGCTGTTTGAATGTCGGTAGGGGACAAATCAGACTCGTTTTTTCCTAGAGATTTCAACGTCGCCAAAGACATTATATTTAACATAGCCCCGCCATTAATAAAAACCACGAGAATGGTTTCCCATTGATATATGCCTTGACGTACAATGGTCTGAGGTGATTAGTATTTTTTGCTATTGGGATTGAGAAGAACATTCCTTCTGATTAGATTTTGAACTCAATTAGCTCAATAGCAGCTTTCTCTATGGCATGGAAATCCTCATCCACCATTCCTTATTGGGTGGTAGCCCAAAACTTTGATGGAAGGATACTAAGCATGTTTTGGTTGCCTTCGGGGTGTATCTGTTTGGCCACTCAAGCATCCAAAAACTGCATTTGCTGAGCCCGCTTTCTTTATTCTTGATGCTTTTGAGTCCTTGTAGGACGAGAATATCAACCTGACAAAAAATGGCTTCTCATGGGGTACTTGTACTGTGAACTTCTTATTTTTGCCATGAAAATGAGCTATAAGAGATGGGACAGAGAGATGTGTAAAAATCGATGGTCGACCATCCAACCTTTGGAACTTTTTTCCTTTCTTCTCTAATAAATTAAGTTGTTTATTTTCTTCTGATTTGTTTTCGGGAGGGCCTATTGGCTTCCTCATTTCTTCCTTCTTACCTGCTTGTAGCATGTGCGTACCTACCACTGGGAAATGATCTGTGTCTTTTCTTCTCTTCTATGGGCAAACTTTAGCCTTTCGTCCTATATGGTCTTCTGAATCGTGTTCCAAAAAATAACATAACTATTTGTGTTATGTGAAAATGAATTATGCCACTTACAGTACTTCTTCCCCTTCAATTCTTTTGGGCTTGAAATTTTGTGTCCAAAAGACAAATGAATTTGTTTATCCATGACTAGTTGATCAAAAATTTGCTCAGCCTTTAACAAATTGAACGTGTAGATAGACGGACCTGCTGAAGAAACCTCTTCCTTTCCCTTGATAGGCTTTAGAGAGGGACAAGTATAGAAAGAACCCTTCACCAGCTCTACTGCCATTACCTCCATCAATTGTTCCTCTTTGTCTTCAACAATATCATTAACTATTGATATCATCGTTTGCCCATGAGAGAACTTAATAGAACGCCTCTTCTCTTTTTCCTTAATCATTTCTTCTAATTTGACAGCATAGGAGAGTAAGTAGGATAGATCAGAAAAGTCCTGAAGAATGAGACGTTCCTTGAGAAGCGAGTGCATCCTGCTTATACCAATCCTTTGCACATTCCATTTTTGGCAGCTGTATGGTGCAATTGCCTTTAATTTGACGGAAGGGATCAATAAATTCCACTACGCTTTCGGTTAGTTTTTGCTTCACCGCCAGAAGATTTGCCATAGAAACCTCTGTTGCTAGTTTGAAAAACCGTTGATGGAAGATTCGTTCCATGTCTGCCAAAGAGCATATAGAACTGGGGGCCAGATTTGCATACCATGTAAACACTGCTTCTGTCTAAGACAAAGAAAACAATTGTAACTTATGTCAATCGCTATTCCTAAGCTCTCCACACTGGGCCGTAAATCTCCCAATATGCTCTATAGTTAATTTATTGTCATCTCCAGAGAACGTGGTGAACTCAAGCAACTTAAACCCCCAAGGGAGCACTATCATGGTATCCACCCATTTGGGGGTATGGCTTCTAATAAACTAGTTGGTCCAAAGCCTGCCGTCGTAACGCTTCTGTCATTGCGTTAACATCGGCTGATTGAGCTGACTGTTGAGGTTGCATTAATAGATTCAGCATAACTGGTTGAGGACCTTGGCTTGGAAATGGAACCATCTCGGTGTATCCTTCTCTTTGCAATGAATAAGCTACTATCATTGTAGGATACACGGGAGGAAAAGCCATAGGATAACTTTGTTGCCCACCGAAGGAAGGAAGAACACTCCTATTGAATGCTGTTACTGAATCGAATGGTGGTTAGACCCCAATTATTGGGTAGGTGGCCCTTTCGAAAAGGTTCTGTTGGAATAACATTTTGAACAGCTATTCCCGGAACACCTTGGTGCCTCCCAAACGCTAGGAACGAGGGCTCTCTGCGCGACAATTGAATCGACCTGTAAGATGGTGCACTATCTATCATAAGAGTAGGATATCCAACTGCCTGGGATACCCCATGAGCAATATGCCTTTGTGCAAAATGGTGGAGCTCATTCTGGAATAAAGGTTAGACTACTGTGGTAAATTGGGAAATAAAACCTTGCATGAGTTCACCTGTACACTGCTCTATAGCATGCCATATAGCAATTAAAGAAATGGGTGTCAACTGGGACACCTGAGATGTTGAAGAGGACTGACAAACTTGCTCGGGGGGAAAACCTGAGTATTACTTGAAGTATTGGCTGCTAGATCAAAAACCCCTCGAAGAGCACAAACTGGAGGTCGCTCGGATGAATCTGCCGTAGGGAGTTGTTGTGGGTTATTTGACATCAGGTGACCTGAACGTAATTGCATGCAACAATGACTTTTGGTCCCACTAGGTGTGCCAATCTATGTTGCCATATAAAAGGGGAGCCGATAAAATCAGAAATCGGTTACTCTTCTGATGAATATAAACAATCCGATAAGGGAAATAATATGGGAATCGGATTTTTTTAATGTGTGGCTTCCTTGGACTTATTATAAAAGGATCCAAGAAGGCAAATGAATTGCACAAAGAGTAAAACAAATTCGAAAAGGGATGTGTATTGAATGACTGTAAAGAAGATAAACTTATGAATAATTAGATTTCAAATAAAAGGAAATAGAATTGGAAATAGCAAAAAATCCTAAACTAAATAAAATGGTAAAGAAAGCATGTAAATGTTGAAAGGTAAATTGGACTTTGTGTGATGTTGTTGGATGATCCTTTTAGCTGAAACACTCTTCCTGTTTTATACACGCCATCCTGATAAAACTCACTATCCGATCGTGGAGCAAACTTCGATTAGTGATTAAGCCTTAGCGGTTGTGGATCGTGGTCAATTGTTTATGTCGAGATGTAGGAAAACATGTCTAACGACCCAACGACTTCTTGATTTCGATGTTGACTGGAGACATCGGTTGCAAAATAATTGATATCTTCGTCAGCTCAACGACGCTTTCCTATTAGTATCGGCTCCATATTACCATTGCATCGATTTGACAAAAATTAACGTCAACATAAATAAAAAATTTTCTATGACTTCCAATACCTCCAAAATTGTATTTCCTTTAGGCTGCTAACAAGCAAATTGGACCGAATGGTATACATTTTACGAATTGGAGGATAAAGAACATAGCACCACTAGAAAAAGGCATTCCAATGGGCAATTTTCTTTGTTGTGTCAACATCTGCTAATATTTTTTTATAGAATCTTTTTAATCAATCAAAATAATAATGCATTATCATATATAGACAAGTACATATACACCATATATATAAGTAAAAGATATTAAATTTATTCGATTTGAATTGTCAAATGGTCTATAATTATAGCCAATATCAAAATAAGAATCTATTCTGATTAAATATACTAGATTTCTTTATTCTCTATTGACATTTCTCATTTCAAGTTAAAATTTTTATTTTTCATAATGCTTATTTTTCCATTCTACATATTCTTATTGTTTTTTTAGTTAGTATAATTTTTTATAACAAAATTAATATACATAATCTCTTATTTTGCCTAAAATTTTCTCTAAAGATATATAATTCAAAATACATAAAAGTACAAAATTCTAGTTACAATTTGGATATTCTTTATTATTATTAATTAATATTTATTATTAATATCAACTATATATTTTTTGAAATTGAACAAATAAATTCAAATAAATATAAAAATAAAATTCAAATACACATATATATTTTTATTAATTCTAGTTAAATAAAATACTTATATATGTATTTATGTATAAATATTAATTTATGTATGGACTTTAAGACCACACTCACGTAGGCACATAAATATGATCATCCTGACCAATAAACTAAATAAAGTTATCTTTCATTTAAGAAAATTTTTATTTATAAATTTTAAATTTTAGTACAAAATTTGAGTTTCAAACTTAAAACCACTCTTATAATGGAAAACTCTTTCAAATACTAAACAAAAAATATTTGTAGTTTATTTTTGGAAAAACTTTTAGGCAAATTGGCAGGTTTTCTCCCTAAACATTTATTTTTTGACTAATTGGTCCTTAATCTTTATTTTTAACTTTTTAGGTCTTCCATTAATGTTCGTGAAAATTATTTGGTCCATCCAATCCATTTTTGGCTAGTCAACTCCCAATCAACACCTTATGTCCGGTTTGGAAACAGTAGTGGAGGGTATTTTCGGGACTCCACTGTTGATATTCTGCCAACTTAATTGAACTTTTGTTGACGGACTCCACTCTTTTGCAAACTAACTCGGACGTTGAGCTTCTGTTGACAGAATCCGACTCATTCATCAAACTAATGACATTAACATATTCTACTGTCTCTTCAAACTAACCCAAATTGGTAGAGTTTGGGCAGAAGTTATGTGATATTGAGGACAACCTAGGTAGCGTGAGTTTTTTTTTCCCGTCAAAATCACCCTCGTGTTCTCCTTCCTCAATCACAATAGAACCCTAGATTTGGTAAAAGCAAACATCCCAGAGTAGCACAATGTCGTTTCTAGGAGGAAGGGGAAATGACGAAGGAGATTCAAGCCATTTGAGTTCAAGGTACAATGAGAGAAGCCGTTTTTCAGACAACCCACCAACAGAATGCTATTGTTATGTCCCAACTTTGATTCGAACTTCGTGGACTGATAAAAATCTGGGGTGGCAATTCGTAGCGTGCGAAAATATCTTGGTGAGTGGAAATGTTGTCAATGAATATAAGCAGTTGTATTCCAAGGTTGAAATTGAAAAGGTATTTATTTTTTCTCTATTTTTAGAGTGTGAAGAAATGTAAATTTTTCTGTTGGGTTGATCCTCCCATGTGCGAAAGATCCAAGGTTGTCATACCTGGTTTGTTAAGAAGGATTAGGAAGATGGAAGCAGAAAGGGCATTGTTGCAGAAAAAGAAGAAGGGCGTTTGGAGTGTTCTCATTTTGTCTTGGTTCGTAGTGATAGTCCTTTGGCTGGGCTAAAAATAGTTATTGCCAGAAGTTCTGTTGATGTAAATGTTGTTGTGTTGAAAAGGAAATGAAATGTGTAGGGGGAGCTTTTTGATGGAATATGCTGTGTTTTACCGTTAATGCACTAAGTGATGGGTGAAGGAATAAACTCTTATGTATAACTATGATATAGTAGTTTCAACTTTCAAGTTATGAAGTCATTTTGTGTAGAAATAACTTGTTGTGTCTTTTGGCTTGTTATATCTTTTGGCTTGATATACTAATGTCTTCTATATCAGTTAAATAGGTTAAGTCCTAATGGTCTTATCCATTCTATATCAATTTCTTACCATTTTAGTATATGTTTTGACCTGCTTCAAAGGTATAAAATTACCACCGAAGAAATGGAGGATGAATGAACATGCTTAATCTCAGGAAAACTGACACAAAACACTAGGCATATCATATAAATTAAACATCAACAAAAACTAAGGTTTCCTTTCCTTTCCATTCATACACAATACAGTATCTAATTTCTGCCTAATGCCAAAACAAAACCCAAGTTTTTGGAATAGACAACAAAACAAAACAATATTAGACCATCATCTTTGCACTTTTCATACACAATCTAAACAATATCCACAGTAGGCAATTACATTAGACCATCGTCTTTTCCTGCCTATCTCCAAAACACACTCATGCTAATTTTCTAGCACTACTAAAAACAACTTTCAACTAAGATAAATTTACACTTGCAACTTGATAGTATCTAACATAGTCCAGCCTTCTCTGAAAACTGCATTATATTCCATTCCCTCTAATCCAGCCTCCTCATAGTATCCAACATTTTGATCTTGGGATGCAAGACTGCACCTTGCACAGCACATCTTGCTCTGTTGTGGCCTAGTGCTCCACACCAACTACACCTCGAGGGTCTCCTGGCCTTTATTTTAGCCTATGAAACAAATAACATTGTCCAACATAAAACACGACTTCAATTCCAATTTACACAAAAGATTTTTTTTTCAATGATGAATCATTCAAAAGTGAGGTATTACCTCTCCCTCATCAATTTGGACAGCTAACTCTACTTCTTGACTTGGAACAGCATTATGGTCCTGACCTTTAGATGGCAGTAGGCAATTAGCACTAGATTGGCCCGCATTTTCAGTACCTTTACTTGGCCTATGTGGGGCCATTTTTGCATCATTTACAACAATAGGAGCTTTGCAAGATCGTTTATTATGGTTAAATTTGCCATATTTGTTCATATTATGCCCAATTTTCTTTTCAACTTCAGCTCCCACATGTGCCAAACTAAATATAACATTTCCAACTTCAACTGGCTTACTTGGGCATTTTCTGGAATTGTGTCAAAAAATTCCACATATTCTACACTTGTTATCACTAAAACTAACCTTCCTCATCATTTGAACCCCTTGTTCATCAATCTTGTAGCCTTTTTCTCTAATGCCAGGCCTTCTCTTCTTTTTGGGCCTTCCAAGTAATCTAATATTTTCTGGAGGCAGCAGTGGTTGCTTAATTGAAATGGGCTAGTTATTAGGGCCATTACTTGGGCAAACAATTTCCCTATATACCCTTTCATATGCTTCTATGCTATAACATTCATCTACAAAGTCTTCAAGGTTCTGCCCAATATACCCTAAAGTAGTCACCGCATGAACACAAGGGATGCTAGAAATATCCTACCTTCTACAAGAACATGTCTTCATTTCAGTGTCAACTGCAAACTGTTCCTGATTTTTTTTCCTTCACTTGAAACTTTGAACCACCAGCATAGAATGTCATGCATTTTCCTGATTTTACTTTCAATGTCTCAAGTCTTCTTGTAATTCATGGGTAGATCTTCCCTTTCTATTTACTGATCCACTGCCTTCTCGACTGATATCACAGCATAAGATGCACTATGTCATTATGACTGTTTAGCAATATGCCATATTTCGTGACTTCTCTGAAGCGAGATCTAATCCAAAACACTGGAGATGTTTGATTTTTCAACCAATTGTAGGCCCTTTTATCAAGGTCTTTGAGGACTTGCAATTCTGCTTCAAATTTGTTCTGGTAAGTTGCTTTTGCACATGCCCACATTTGTTCCTTCAGAGCATCTCCAGGATGGGCTTTCTAAAAATTATTGTGTAAGTGTCGTACACAATGCCGGTGTTCAATTCTTGGTAGCAATTTATGAACTTCTTGAATTAAGCCTTGAACAACAGCATGACAAATAATTAATAATACGACAAGAAAAATCAATAATATACTGAAATCAATAGTTTCTTTATGTTTACCAAGGAAGCTACAATGCTCACTTTTTGTCTATCACTCATGAAACACCAATCATTCGGCTTGTATATCCCAAGGTCTTCTATAAGACCTTCAATAAACCATTTCCAAGTTTTCCTATTCTCACCTTCAACTACGGCATAGACCACAGGATACATCCCATTATTTGGATCGACACCCATAGCAGTAAGAAGAATTCCTGGATGGAGTCCTTTTAAAAATGTTCCATCCAGTCCCAATACCTTTCTACAAGTAGCTCTGAACCCTTTTCTAAGTGCATCAATACAGACATAAAATCTCCTGAAATATTGATTTCAAGTGTCTTATTTTTCTACCGCATTAATGTAAACAGTACTACCAGGATTGCTTCTTTTTAGTTCTTCACAGTAATTCCACAGTAACTTGTACTGGTCCATGTATCTACATTCTATCAATAACTTTGCCTGTTATTTTATTTTGTAGACTTTCCAAGGTGAGATGTTCATGATGAGATCTTTATGAACTCTGTCTTGGAACTCATCAACCTTAACACCATTTGCAGATCTAAAGATTTTGATGTACTTGGCAGCAAAATACTTTGCATTAGTAAGTCTGTGATTCAGATTCCTAGAGCACTAATGTTTTTCTTGCAAAGTTCTAATTTGGAAACCCGGCGTGTTTTTCATCCTGTGTCCGTACACCATCCAGTCACAATTTGCACCCTTACAGCAAGCCCTCACTCTTTTTGAATCATTTTTTTTAACCACACTTGCCTACCATGTTTGATTCCATGGTTAATAATAGCAGTCTTAAAGTCATCCCTAGTGTTAAATTTCATGCCCACCCGAAAGTTAGGATTTTCATCATCTCTTTTCATGTTAAACTCAGGGAGTTCTTCCATCTTGCTGTCCTCATCATAATCATCCTCTATGGACTGATCTTTATTGAATTCATCATCTGAATTTTCATAGCTGGACTCATCTCCAATGTCCATATATTCCGGTTCAAGAAATGCATTTTTATTTTGACTAAAAGACTGTGTATACAATCAGGTCCTTCTTTTACCCTTTATCCCCCTCCCCCCTCTCTTATTTTTGGATGGGTAACATTGCCTGAATGTTCTACATTTTTAGGCTGCAAAACATTCCGTATAGCTTGTTTGTTGGCTGGTTCATCTGAGTTTTCTTGAACATCATGTTCTGTTGCAACCTCCTCTTGCTGTTCTATTTCTGTCTCATCAATCTTGAAATCATTAGAGACTTTTAGCTTCAAACAACTAGCTTCCCTTTCTACATTTTCATCAAAGTCCTCAAGTCCTTGATCCACAAACTCTTCAAACATTTCATTATCATCAATTGCTGAATAATCAGAATCATGAAAGTATTCATCCACCTCACATTCAGATTCTTCTTTAGTGGAATCACTACTCAAGTTTTGGTTGCTAAAATCAGACCATGGTCTCTTCTGCCCAACTTTGATGGTAAACTTGCCACATCACTTGTCTCTTTTGCCCAACTTCTACCCCACTCAACTGTGTTGATATGATCCAAAACTGAAGTATCCACAGGTAGCCAAACTTTTGTCCCATCGTTATTGCTAACACTTAAAACACTAGAACAAATGAAATCTTGAAGTTCCTCAACCTCTATCTTAGCCACCACATCTAACTGGATGTAGCAAATTTTCACCTATCACAATGTCAAAATTTTCTTGTTTAGCATGTTCATCCCCTTCTAAATTAATGTCTTCTAATAATTGCAGATGCTCAATTCCTGATGTTTCAAATTACATGGTATCTATAGCAATCTTGTTGTTCTCCCCATGAGAATCATGAAGCTCAATCACATCACCAACCTTGGCAGCATCAGAACTAGAATATGTTTTTTCCATTGCATGTAGGCTGTGTCTAAATGTAGTAAATTCCCCCAAAGTAAACCAATCATTTTTCAGCTACAATGCATAAAATGAAAAGTATAAAAACCAAAATATATTTTCATGATTTTCAATGGTGCCTAAACTTATGTTAAAAAATCTGAGTCATAGCATTTTCTAGACTTACAAAGTAAGGGTAGCCATCAACGATGCTGAAATTTTCAGGAGCATTCTGCATAAACAAATAAGCATAATACAAAATATAACTACCACAATCTTCTCCATTTGTTTGTTGTGGAACCTAATAATAAATTGACCAAGTAATTAATTAGCACAACAGACATGCTTTAATTGAATGAATAAAACTTCCAAAATACTCATATTCAAATATGTCTTGCCTTGGGTAAGAGTAGAGGAATTTTGCCCACTATGTCTCTAATAGCCTGTTTGCCCTCCAGTTTAAGTATGTCCAATACAAAACTATCCATAAAAAGAAGAACATTTAAAATCAAGAACTCATCTATTTGTTGCAGATATAAGAATTTTTGTGTATACAAAGATCAAATAAATTACTGTATATTTACTTTAGATGACACTATAGCTTACTCTTTAATCAAAGGCTCAATTATCTGTTCTGCTGATTGCAGAGAGTCTAATAGGAACATGCATGGACTTCTTAACTTTAATTCATCATCGAAGTTACATAAGATCAGCATACTCCAGTGACCCCTGAAAGAGTACAACCAATTTTTAAATGACAAAGAAGGAACATTGTATGTGGTCATCCCTTTCCAAACCGAAAATGGGAAAATGCAATAGGATTGAGTAAAGCGAGGGATATACCAGAGGATGATAGGAACCATAACATACTTCTTAGACAGAATATCTTTGTTCTTCAACCATTTCAACACCTTCTCTTTGCTCTTACGTGTATATATGTGAAACCATAGTCAGTCCAGATATGCAAATGTATTTCTCTTCTCCTCTGCTATGCCCTCCAGATTATACTAAAAAAAATTAAAACTCCCATTAACTCAAACGATGGAAGGCAAGCCCAGAAATTTATAGACACCAATCACAAAATTATAAAAACATAAACTATCTTACCCGAGGTATCACTTAATCATATCTGAGTCGAGCATCCCCTATAAAATGCTTGACTGCCTGGAATGTCGTGAAGAAATCTGCCCACATGTACATTTATTTCCAGTTCCTGCCATCAGTTTTAGTAAACCCTACTAAGGTGGTCCCCAATGGATTCTGGTTCTCACTGATCTTCTATTAAAATGGAGCAATTTTTGGGTAACTTTACAGAGATAAACCCTAATACTAATGTCGAAGTAATGATCAAGGAGCCGAATTTTACCCTCGTATGTTCAACGACCCAAGGTTTTGCAGAGGATTTGGTTGAATTGATGGACAGATGTTGATGGGGCAATTAATTTGGTGGGAATATCAACAGTGGAGTACCGAAAACACCCTCTACTACTTTTTCCAAACCGAACATAAGTTGTTGACGGAGAGTTGACTAGTCGAAAATGGGTCAGAGGGACCAAATAATTTTCACGAACATTAATAGAGGACCTAAAAAGTTAAAAATAAAGATTAAGGACCAATCTAGTCAAAAAAATAAATGTTTAGGGAGAAACCCCCGCCAATTTTCCAAAACTTTATCTAAAGTTTAATACTTTTGTTAAAAAAAAAACCCCAATAATGTAAGTTATTATGAACGAAATAAGTTACTCAATAAATATTTTTGTAATAAATTACCAAGTAAGTAAGTTTTTTGCTCGGTTGATAAAATTTTCTAATCCATGTTTCTAACTAATTATAAACAAAAAATTCTTCCTAATTAATGAAAGAAATCAATTGATAATTGGTTGATATATAATGTTACTACTAAATTATCAACAAATTATACATTTAATAATCACCAACTAAAAAATTTCAATTGGTAATTTTTTTGTAATCAAATTACCAACAAATTATTAACTTAAATTATTTCTAGCAAAAGAAACCAGTTAGTAATTAGTTGATAAATTCTTTTCCTACTAAATTATTGACAGATGACCAATTGAATGTATTATCAACTAATGACCATCGGGATGTTGGTGCCGAGAGCTATTTTGTAGACTGGAATAGGGCTGAACAGAGGAAGAAAAACAGAGCAAAATGTCGGGTGCCGAAAGCACAGCTGGCGCCGGCCCAAGTCTATGTTGAGGCGGTGTGGACTTCGTTTTTTGTGCGAATTTGGAAGTTTCTCAAAAGTTTTGGTATTTCCCAGTACTCAGTTTAAAACTCTTAAGAAATAATTTTTGACATCTTGGGAGGCTATTTAAGCAAGGAAAAATACAAGAGAAACATATGAATTCAAGGATTAAAGTTACAAATGAATCATTGAAGAAGGGATTCATCACTCAAGGGGTGTTGTTCTAGAAGGTTTTTAAGGAAGAAGAAACTGGTTTGTCTATGAGTTCTTTTTTTTTTTACCTTTGTTTTCTTTTTCTAGAACAACGATATGATCAATATTTTTATTGTAATTTGATATTATTTTGAGATTCATAATTTTTGAGTTAATTTAGTCTTTTGATCAATTGATTATTATTCTTGGTACTTGATTACTTATTTTAATTGAGGAATTGTTTGATTCATGGATTACTTAAGAAACAATTTTTGGCATCTTGGGAGGCTATTTAAGCAAGGAAAAATACAAGAAAAACATATGAATTCAAGGATTAAAGTTACAAATGAATCATTGAAGAGGGGATTTATCACTCAAGGGGCGTTGTTCTTGAAGGTCTTTAAGGAAGAAGAAATGGGTTTGTCTATGAGTTCTTTTTTTTTTACCTTTATTTTCTTTTTCTAGAACAATGACATGATCAATATTTTTATTGTAATTTAACATTATTTTAAGATTCATAATTTTTGAGTTAATTTAGTCTTTTGATCAATTGATTATTATTCTTAGTACTTGATTACTTATATTAATTGAGGAATTGATTAATTGATTCTTCTTATTAACTTGCTTGTAAAAGAGGTTAATAGTGGTTTCAATTTAATTAATTTCATATATGTTATCTCTTAACTTACTTGCAAAAGAAGTTAATTGTCAAGAACTTGTGTAATCAAAGATTAGTTGGTGATTGTTAGAATATAGAGTTACTTGGCTAATTTCATACTTTAAATCATCTAGAATATAGGGATTTATGTGAGAATTAATTTTAATGCATATTTTGGATAAACTACTTGAGACAGAATATGTTCACTGATTTAGCTAAAGGGTAGTGATTTCATGGATTGCAAACAAAATGGGTTTATTTGAATTTCTTCATGATACCAAGATAATAATTGATTGTGATAATTGTTAAGTAATTCATTGTCATATCTTCAAGAATATTTTTCTAATTGCATATTCTTTCATCGTTGAGTTTTATATATTTCTCTTTATTTTTTTATTCTCTTATCACTTTATTAGGTTGATTAAACAATGAATGAAAAGTAACTAATAGTAATTGTTCCTTGAAGATCGATACTCATTAAATCCCTATACTATGCTTGCGATGAGTATACTTGCTTATATATGTAATTTGGGAATTAATATTTTATTAAAACTTGGTTAGGGATGGACTTAAAATTGTATAATTTTTATACACCCAAATTGTAATACATCAATAGGTCTCTTAGTGGTGCAAATTACTTTATCACTTTTATTGATGACTTCTCTAGAAAAGTTTGGTATTCTATTTTAAAATCTAAAGATCAGGTCTTGGACGTGTTTAAATAATTTCATAGCAAAATTGAAAGGGACACGTAAACAATTAAAGTGCACTCGGACTGAAAATGGTGGTGAGTATAGAGAACCATTTAAAAGCTATTGTAAGTCTCATAGAATCAAATTAGAAAAAACAGTGCCAAAAAATACCACAGGCGAATGGGATAGCAGAAAGAGTGAACAGAACCATCACTAAGTAATTCAGATGCATGCTCTCCAATGCCGAGCTACCAAAATCCTTTTGGGGTGAAACAATGAGGACTACAGTCAACCTAATTAATCTTTCTCCTTCAATTACTTCAAATGGTGATATTCCAGAGAAAGTATGGACAGGAAAAAAAATGTATCGTTCAACCACTTGAGAGTTTTTAGTTATCGTGCGTTTGTTCATATTCCCAAAGATGAGAGATCAAAACTTGATGTAAAATCTAAGCAGTGCATTTGCTTGGGTTTTGAACATGTAAAGTTTGGCTATTAATTGTAAAATCCAATTGAAAAGAAACTGATCAGGAGCAGAAATTTTGTCTTTCTTGAAGACCAAACCATTGAAGGCATAAACAAACATTATAAGCTTAAGACAAAGGTAGAATTCTACGATGAAATTCCTTTTAGTTCAAATCCAATTCCTGTACCAGTTAATTTTGATGAGCTAGTTCCAGAAACAACAAATCAGGAGAGAATTGAGGTAGAGTAAGGAGAAACTATATGTGATAATAATGATGCTAGTGAGATTGAGTAAGAAGCACCACTACTACTACCACAAGATAGACCTAGGAGATCCATCAGGGAAAGAAGACTTTCTGCTAGGTATAATCTAAATGGATATATATTGTTGACTAATGGAAGAGAGCCAAAGTCCTACAATGAGGCTTTGGAGCATGACAAAAAGCAAGAATTGATACAAGCTTTGCAAAATGAGATGGTATCTTTTCAACAAAATCATATCTATGACTTAGTGAAATTGCCTAGAGGTAAGAGAACATTGAGAACGAGTGGGCTTCCAGGTTGAAGACTCAAGAGAATATCTCATAACCAAAGCATATGGTAAGACTAGTTGTGAAGGGGTTCAGTGAGAAGAAAGGTATAGATTTTAAAGAAATCTTTTTCTCCAGTTGTAAAGATGACATCTATTCGGGTTTTCTTGGTATTACTGCTAGTTTGAATCTTGAAATTGAGCAACTTGGTGTGAAGATAACCTTCTTACATGGCAATTTGGAAGAGAAAATCTATATGGAGTAGAAGGAGGGGTTCAAAAGTGGAAAAGGGAATATAATATGCCGTCTCAAAAAAAGTTTATATAGATTGAAACAAGTATTGAGACAATGGTACAAGAAGTTTGACTTCTTTATAACAGATTGGAAATACCACAGGACAATATCAGATTATTGTATCTATATGAAGAACTTTTTAGATAGTGATTTTATTATCCTCTTATTACATGTAGATGATATTTTGATTTTAGGCATGATGCTGTGAAGATCAATACGTTGAAAATTGAGTTAAGCAAATCCTTTGCAATAATGATTTGGGTCTGGCTAAAAAAAAAATGGGGATGAAAATTACTTAAAATAGGTAAAATGGAATGATTTGGTTATCTCAAGAAAAGTACGTTGAGAAAGTATTTGACAGGTTCAACATGAGCAATCTTAAAGAAGTTTTTACTCTGCTTGCAGGTCACTTTAAGCTAAATATCAAGCAATGTCCGAAAAGTGAGAAAGATAAAGAAGATATGAAAAAGGTTCCTTATGCTTTAGTAGTTGGTAGTATAATGTATGTTATAGTTTACACCAGGCCAGATATAGCTTATGCAGTTTGATTGGTTAGTCGATATCTCTCTAATCCTGGTAGAAAACATTGGAATGCGACCAAGTGGATTCCAGGTACCTCAAGGGAACTTCTAAGCTATGTTTGTGTTTTGGAAATAGAAGATCATGCTTGATGGATACTCTTATTCAAATATGAGAGGTGATCTTGATAAAAGAAGATCTACATCTGGGTATTTGATGACTTTTGTAGGGGCACAATATCATGACAAAATAAGCTGCAAAAATGCATTACTCTTTCTAGTACAGAGGTAGAGTACATCACAACAACTAAAGCGTGTAAAGAGATTCTGTGATTGCAAAAGTTTTTTCAGGAATTGGGCTTGAAACAAGAGAAGTATAGTCTTCATTATGACAGTTAGAGTGTCATATATTTATGTAAGAATTCTACGTTTTACTCTCTATCCAAATATATTGATGTAAGATATCATTGAATTAGAGAAGTTTTGGATTCTAAACTATTAATGCTTGTGAAAATGCATACAAATGATAATGGTTTTGATATGTAAATTAAAGTATTGTCCAAGAAGAAATTCTTGTTTTGCAAACAAAAAGCAAACTTGATTGTACCTCCCAAATGAGTGGAAGGGATAGATTGTTGGGCCTAAAAGTTTAGTCCATTTGGTTAGACAAAATTTCATAGACACAAAGGCCCATAAACTAGAAAAACAATAGGAATCCAAATGCAAAAGTTAACAACGGATGGGACTTTGTTAAGTGAGAGACGACAGAAAAGGCTGAAGAATAGAAGACAACAAATGGAAGCAATTGTTGTCTTTTTCAAGCTTTTGATCCTCAATTTGGATAGTGATTTGGAGTCAAATTGAAATGAAATTTGGGGTCACATGATCCTCTCAACAAGAGTTACTCATCTACTAGTTCAAATTTTGATTTTCGTAACATTCTTTCAAACTCAAATCTTATTTGTTGTAGTTTTAGAAGTTATATTGGTTTATTATTTGTTGTGTCTCTAATTTTATCTAGAGAAGACATTGTACTGTCCATTATTATTGTTGATAATAGAAGTTTTTGCTGGACTAGGTCTCATGTTTTTTCCCTTGTTGGATTTTCTTGGTATCTCGTATTTTCTTTTCCGTGCTTATCTTTACTCATTGCTGTGATATTTGGTGTCATTACTTTATTCTTATTTTTTTAATTGGCTCTTGAGAAATACTTTTGATCCTGAGATAATTTGTGATATACGTGAAGATTAGTTTATTATTCTCTTTTAACATATTTCCCAACAGATTGTATACAAGAAGGTGAAAAGTTCTTGATCGTTGCATTTCGGATAGACTGTCAAAGCATATTATAGGTGCTTAAATTGGAGTCAACCTTATTTCTTTGTTTCTCTAATGAAATTGAACATCGGAATCCCAACCTGATCTACATGACAATTTTAGCTAAAAAAAAAACCTGAAACATTTCAAGTGCAAATTATATCATCCGTCTCAATCTCGATCCCCCTTTGGATGCTGGTGAAATTTGTTCTTCCTTGAGTCCCTGATTCGCTGTGCTCACTGATATCTGTGCCGGAATCTATAGAACCTTGTGCAGGACTTTCTGTCTTCAGGGTTAAATATGCCAACAATACAAGATAGAACATCATTAGAGGAAAGATAAGAAGCCCTGACATGATGCTTGCAGCCTTGGGCATCTTGGTGGTGGTTATCCACCCCACCAAACTGGTGCTCAAGAAATATATATTGATCCCAATTGAACAAACTCCCATGAGCCATGTGACCAGAGATACCTAAAACATTAAGAATTTACAGTCAGGAAAACCACAACAGAGAACCAAGTATTGTGAATAATCTGGGATGAGAACTGCAAAATTTTGAAGTCCTATTACGGGGACCTCTCTACACGTATGAAAAATCATTGGATCAATTATTTTTCCACTCATGTAAAAGGTTGGAACTACACCATTTTAGAATTCTTGTGATGACCCATTTTAGCTTGGCTGCTGGTGAATCTGAGAAGCGGAATTAATGCAAATGGTAGCTCAAAGGATAAGATCATCTAGGAATCACAAGCAAGAAAGAAGTTTTAGTCTCATTACTTTTTGATAATTAGATTAGTAAATATATAAAGGATATTACCGAAGCTATCATGATTAGCTTTGCAGCCCCTGAAGGACCCCCTATAATACAGGCCACCAAGCTTGGGGTAACAGCTATGCATCTGGTCAGCAGATTTCTCAACCAGAGTTCCATTCTCAAATCCAAGAAACCCTGCCAAAAATTAGAAATACTTCTTTCATATACCCACCCCTATGAGGAGTCATCTATATCCCCAGAGAACTTATCAACGGATGAATACTGTATTAATACTTTTCAACTAACTTTATTCATGGTAGTATAACTTATCATTTGAATGCACCTGCATAATGTATTGTCCAGCATAGGTTCCTGTGACAGTTGAACTCTGACCTGAAGCAAGCAAAGACACAGCATAGAGCTTTGAACTCCAGTTGCCTAGTGCATCCTGCATCAACATCACATATTCTTTGAAAAATTTGACTCCTGTTTAACTAGTAATGAAGAAATTACCAATACCATAAGCAAGGAAGTTTGTGGAAAAGACCTTGAGCAGAAATGAAGCAGATTCCAGGGTGATATTTTGACAATGTTTCTTGCTCTCTGAAGAGATATTTGGATTTGAACAAACACCTCCACTGACAGATACTACAGAAACATTTATAAGGAATGCTATTAACAGTGCCAAACCGCTTTCCAACAAGAAATACTTCCTTGCAGTCTGTCAAAGGAGATCAAATATGAGCATTCTTTTACAGATTCATGGCAGAATTCAAACCACAATGACAGATAATAACTCACGTTGATGCCATCAACAGAACGAGGTATTTTTCGCGATATCACCAGAGCCGAATGGAGAAAGAGGTTGTGCCTGGAGTTAGAGATGCCAAAGTCATCAGTGTGTAAGTTGTTAATGAAGCAATTTTGAACACTAGCTGGTAGAGCTCTTGTGAAATTACGGCATGATCAAGGCTCCTAAAAGAGCAACTGCATCCCTGGTGGCGCTTCCAGAGTGCAGTTTCGGGACGAACATTCCCTTCACTACCTCCTTTGCCTTAGGCCTGGCATGCGCCATCACTGAGAAGAAGCAGCTACCAACCACCAAAACCAGAGTTCCAATTGCAAACTCCAGCTTCCTTATCTGCATTCACAAAGAAAAATCAGGTTCCAGATGTTCTTGCTTGTTCAGTTAGGCGTTCTTCCTCAGTTTCTGCTAGCCAAGTTTCCTCATTTCTGACATTGGTAAGATCATTAGCATTTCTGGGTAGCAGTTTCAATCACTTACAAGATCATGATTTAATTGCTAAAAAAATTTCTTTTCGAGCTCCTCTTAGCTAAATCATTTTACTTCCCCCCCCCCATCCATTGTGATATGCTAGTAAGCTATTAGCTTACAACTAATTGTTTGGCCAGTAGTCCAAATCCCACTTCCTCCAAGTATTTATTAAAAAAATAATTCCATAACTTATAATAATTTAAAAATCGAGTATATAGAGATTCAATTTCATATATTAGGAGTGTACATAAACACTAATTGTGTATGTATATCCAAACTGATAGATACGTGCATGATCTAAATGTGCTTGTGCAAAATTTTGTTGAGACTTCAATTGCAGCTACGGTGATAAGATCTTGATGTTCATTTCTAGATACCCAGCACCAATTCATCGAGGGGAGTACTTAAAGCTCAAAAAATAGTCCCATTTCAGGCTGAGAAATTGATTGAAGAATTTAGTGGTTAAAGAGGGACAAATTATGCTAGATATGAGAAAATTCTCCACCTAGCACCATACTAATCACTCACACCATAGCGCTGCAATCCAAGGAGAAGAAGAGTATTGAGTCCAGCAAGCAAGACTCCAGCCCATATGGGTAGATTGAAGAGTATGTGGAGCGCAAAAGCTGTGCCAATAACTGCAGTCCAAGACAACATAAGCCTACTATGATGTTATTAATGACAGTGACATCACAATCTTACTCACAGTCTTTTCCAGTACATATAATTCAAGAAGAGGTAATTAACCTTCTGGGATGTCCGCGGCTATCACCGCAATCTCAGCAATCATCCAGAGGATGTAATTCACAAAACTAGGGTATTCTCTCTTGCAGTGCTCAGAGAGATGCTTACCTGGTGTCACAACACAGTATATACAATAATTTAACCAGAGTTACATAAATGTATTAGATTTTGAGTCACATCAATCAATAACGAGACTATAATTAAATGTATGGTTGTCTGTGTACATAAATAATTGTCAACAATCTAAATGATTGAAAATTAGTTCTTTGTCTTGAGAACGGAGAGGAGGAGGAGGAGGACTGGGGGAGGGGGGGGTTCATTTGAGGTGACTGCTGCTAATTAACCATTGGGGACAAGAGGTACATGTTTGGCCCTCATGTTCTATGGTGCGTTACATCCTGCTTCTTGCATTCTAAACCAATGAACCCTTGTATGATGACATTTACACGGAAAATAGAATGATTTGTGACCAAAGGTTTAAGTTTCAATTTTTGTGACTTTCTTAGCCCGAAATTTTTATTTTTTGAAACTTTATATTTAATTTTTATTATTTTATTACGTGTGAAGTAATCTGTCAATTATATATTAAATTATTTGATGAATACGGAGATCATATTTAAGGGTACAAGATTACTCAATATGCATGCTAATTTTTACGTGCTATTCATTTTCAACATTGCCAATATGCACGAATTAAGAAGATGATATTTAGTTCTAACTGCAGCTATAGTAAGTAACCTGTGGCCACTCCTAAGTTTGCTGAGCGAGATTGGATAAGAAGCGCAAATGAGAGCCCGATTAGCACAATCCATAGTAACTGCATGCACTCAAAGAAACTCCATGCATGAGATGAAAATAAAAAAAAAAAAAATGATCACATAATTAGGGTTTTGGAGGAAAAAATGAAGCAGAAAAACCTCGTATCTGTGGTCTGCACCAGCATGCAAATCTGTTTCCACTGCATATATATTCATCAAAATAAATTGTCACACTTGCTAATACGTCTGTTTATATTTTTGTATATGTATATATGTTTGTGTGTGTATATATAGACACACGCATAGAAAGAAAAAAGAATTTCTTACAATTTCCAGGATCGAGATACGCCACAGAAACTAGAACGCCTGGACCAATGTAGTGCAGTAGCTTCTTCCATGGAGACGATGCATCTTGTACTTGAACTAGAGCCATGCTTGTTTTCCCTAGCTGCAAGTCCTAATGATGTATCTTTTGCTGCTATTGGCATTGTCAATTTATAGAGCAACTGGAAGGTAAGGTAGATTACATTATTGAGGAAATTGATTGAGGAAGCTTCTCATGGCTAACCATTTCTTATCCCTTCACCATCTGTTATTAATTGTGATACGTGAAATAGAAAAGGGTTAATTTCAAAAAATCCCCTGTACTTATATGTGTTTGACAATTGGTACCTAAACTTTTAACTTTGACAATTGGATACTCAACAATTGACAAAATTATAAATTAGGTACTTAATTGTCAAAATTAAAACTTTAGGCACCCAATTGTCAAAATTAAAATTTTAAATACTTAATTGTCAAATACATAAAAATACAGATGATTTATTGAAATTAATATAAATTATTTTTAAATCTTGTACCTTTCACTTTTTTATTTTTTAAATTTTATTTCATTTTTTATTTTCATTTTTTAGATAAAATCATATCTTCTTAAATATCAAATTAATCCAAAAATTTTTAACTAAACACAACAGTAATAATATATAAAATTATAATATATTAATATATATATATATATATATATCTCTTTCATTCTTCATAAAATTTTAAAAATATTTAGTAATTCAAATTATAACCTTTTTTATTTTTTTGAGGTCTCAAAGGAGTGTGAAAATACATAAAAACTCTTCAATGGAAATGGAAAAGAGATGGAACTCTACTTCCTTCGGAATCGATAGTCAATCGGCTATGATTCGAAGTACTAAATAGTTTTAATCAAATTACTAAATATTTTTAGAAATTTTATAAAGTATGAAAGAATATAAAGAGATTTTTTTTAAATATATGATAGATTATAGATATGTGAATTTTATAATTTTATATATAATTGTTGTTGTGTTTAGTTAGAAATTTTTAGATTAATTTGATATTTAAGAAGGTGTGATTTTATCTGAAAATTGAAAATAAAAATGAAATAAAATTTTAAAAATAAAAAAGTAAGAGGTCAATCTTATTTAATGTAAGATTTAAAAATTTGAGTTAATTTCAATAAATCTTCTGTACTTTTATATATTTGACAATTAAGTATCTAATCTTTTAATTTTGATAATATCCTAACTTTTAATTTTGACAATTGAGTACCCAAACTTTTAATATTAACAATTAAATACTCAATTTACGATTTTATCAATTTTTAGGTATTTAATTGTCAAAATTGAAAATTTGGGTACCCAATTATCAAACACATATAAGTATAGGGATTTTTTAAAATTAACCCATAAAAAACAATGAGATGTACCATCCTTTTTATTTTAATTATTTTTTATATTTATATACTTCAACTATTAAATAATAAATACAGTTAAACCTTTTATTATAGAAGTATTGCTGTAGGGGGGGGGGGCATAATGGCTTGGTATGGTATATAGTGCTACGTACTCGTAAAATAAAAATTACACATTCGTTATCAAATTTAACTAATTAACATGGGTTGACTATTTATAGTTGCATGTGCTTATCAATGCCAAGTGAATAATTTTGTCCACATATACTATGTTTTCGAGATGGTGATCAGTGACTAGCTTCCAAACTCTACATTTTTCATTAATGAATTTAATTGAGTTTGAGCACTAAAAGGTAGTAAAACCTATTCAAGCTTAGGTATAATTTAGAGTTCATCAATTACCAGGTTTTGTTCTAAAATGGCATGATTCAATGTACATTTCAAGGAAGGTTTAAAGGATCATTTAATGGCGGAATTCTTCAAGATTTTACTAGGTGGTGTAGCTATTTTACGAGAAAATAATTCAAGCAATTTTACCACAATTTGTATACCATGTTCAATTTTTCTTTGTCAATATTCAATATTTACTTGTAACAAGATATTTTTTTTAAAAAACTAAGTTATCCACTCTAAGTCACCTGGGCAGTAATTCGAGCATACCTTTTTAATTGTCTTCCAGCATATTTATGTTGGTCACCTACAAATCTCGTCCTTGTGCACTATGTCCATTGCTTTAGCTCGGAGTCTTGAACCACAAACTTGAGTTGCATCCTTTAGGACCAGAAGACAAGCAGTTTTATCATTGTGTTGGATCCTTAAACTGGTTTTGGTCTATCCAATACCAGCCATTGGCTACAACGAAAAGAATCCTAAGTTATTATTAGGACAAAGTAAAAAAAAAAAAAAAATTGAATTTATAATCTACTTGTCATGTAAAAAATGATTTGTCAATTAAACTACTGTTTTTTTTCCCCTTAATATATAACATTGTATATGCAAATTCATTCTACAGGATGTACTTAAAAAATAAATGACTGAGGGAATAAAAAGAGTTCTATGTATCACGAGGAAACTATCAATTCTCACAAACACATCAACCAAAATAATGAATTCATTTTGGGAGTTGAGGTTCGCTTGCGGATGGAAATGACATGAACAAACACAAACCCCAACAATATTTGTGGCAGGACAGCGTTTTCCCAATCACAATTTTCATTATCAGCAATTCAAGATTTACACCCAACCTCCTGTCCGGGGCCACACCCGTGGTTAGTGCAGCCTGTGACACATGTACATAATTCCTCAACCGTACATGAAATTTCATTTTCACTGTACCCGATCGTCCTGAAATATTTACATATATTAAAAATTATAATACTTATAGAGTTTTTTTAAAAATAAATTATTTTTATTAAAAATGACGGAGTTAATATGAAAATTATAAATAATATTATAAGTCAATAGAGTAATAAAGGTACAATTAGAAAAATAATAAATATATTTTTTATTTTTACAAAATGATGAATAATTATAGATTAAAAAAAGTCTCAAAAGGTGAACTCGGATTGGAAATTTTCTAAAAAAATAAAATAATAGTTTAGCAACGCTTTGATAAAAAAAAATGGACCTAAAGTAAATAAATTTTATTTATAAAATATTAATAATTTTACTATTCATTGCATGTAGATTGTAATGTTGGTTTTTAAGTTGAAATTTTTTTTATAAAATTCAAAATCATACTTACATTTAAAAAGAAAAAACTCAATATAATCTCAATGCAAATACACTTACGTAATACATAATAGAGAATTGGAGTATATATATATATATATGTGTGTGTGATGTTAATCTAGAATAGAAGGAACTAGGAGGTTACGGGTGTTGGCTGCCCAAATTTTTAAAAATTACAGTTTTTTTGGGAAAAAAAATCCAAAATTTTAAAAATTACCTTTAAAAAAAAAATAAAAATCCGCCAATGCCTTGGTTAGGGGATTAAGTAGACCCCTACCCGATTGTTGAAAAAAAAAATTAAAAGATTACATAGAGAGTTTTAGACTGTATATCATGACAAATTGCAAAATTTCTCTTACATTGAACTTTAATATTTCTATTCAAAACATATTTCCTTGTAATTTACCACAAAGTAAAAATCTCTAACTCCGTCCTTATATTTGAACCATACTTTTATAGCTTAATTAAAGACTCCGAAATATTTCACAGTAATGTAGCATCATCTTGAAAGCCTGAATTCCTCATATTAAAACGTTAATTCTCGTGCCCTAACATACTTGTTAACCTGGTAAGAGTTTTGATGGGATCCCATCCACTTAGTTGCCCTTAGTTTCACCAACCCCTTAGTCCTTCCCCAGGACTGACTTGACATCGTACCATACTAAGATTGAGTATATGTCCCTGATTTAAATTTGCTCCACAATTTATAATTAGCTTAATTTTTAACATCAAGTAAGTTGAGCTAGTTCTCACTACAAGAAAAAAACATAATATGGAATCACTAACACCAAATTAAATTGCAAACAACACCCAAAAAAAATTAAGTATTGATTATCAATTTGAGATGTTCATCCCCACATTCCAAACAAAAAGATATGTGAAATGGAATATATATTGGGATTAAGCACTAATTATTAATTTAAGATGTCTATTTTGATATAGTGAGAACGATTATCAAATAATTAACTATTAATGTTGCCAACAAAAAAAGACAACACATTTAGATTACAAGCACCAAAAAAATATAAAACATGCATATATACACTAAACAAATCACTAACACCACATTATATAACGGATAAGAAAAAAAATTAAGTACATTGTCATAGTGACGATCGCTTTCAATAGTAATTCCAACCGCTGAAGCATGCGATTAATGGACTATACGACGTGCGAAATCGTGGTTGATGTTACGAGTTTGACAGTTGGATCGTATTCATTAAATATGCATACGGTACTCTGATCATTAATTAATATCCTGATGCATCACACATGGTTTTGGGTCCAAAGAAATTCTAGATACAGATTCTTGTCGGTAATAATAGAGAAATAAAGCTAGTTGAATTAGACAAGACGATGTGGTAATTAAAGATCCCACTAAGAATAGTGATTGAGATGAGAGAGACAAAAATCAACTCTTAACTCTAGCCACTCTTTTAGGGTTATATATGAGTGGAGGAAGGAAGACAAAACTTATTAAGGCTTTATGATTTAGATACTGACTTTACAACCATCAAATTGTAATACGAAAACTAGAAAATTACACAGGGATGTATATTAGGTGATTGGCTCTATTGCACATTAATGGATCGATAATGAACTTATGATATATAGTTTTCTTTGAAAAGAAAAGAATCTAGTGTCATAGGGGATATTAAAAGATAGAAAATGGAGAGGATCTTCATACCAATAGCGATTAGCATCAATGCCAAAAGCACGCTGAATTGTCTCATAAATATTTAATTTTGTTAATTAATTTCATATTTTTTATTTTTTTCCGAATAATTTTAACAATGAGTAAATTTAGTCAAATGAAAAGTTTATAATTCTTTCCACTTTTTAAAACCTAAAAGATAATAATAATAATAATAATAATAATAATAATAATAATAATAATAATAATAATAATAATAATAATAATAATAATAATAATAATAATAATAATAATAATAATAATAATTCCAAAACTACTTAGAAGTAAAGAGTTAGTGTTATGTAACCCTACAAATATTTAATTTCGATAATTGAGATTCTTTTTAATTAATTCTATCTAAATTATTTAAACACGGTCAAATTTGATAAGTAACATAGTCGCAATACTTTTGAATATTTAAAGAATTAACAAATGTTTTGGATTTTTTTTTAAGGCTTCGATATGTCACAAGTTAGTAATTTAATTAATAAAAAATATCTATTAATAAACAACTGTTGTAAATATTTGAATTAGTGGAAGCTCCACTAATGATGGATTTATGTGAATTATGGGAATTAGTAGAAGCTCCACTAATTATGGATTGTCCACCATTTAGTGGAGACACCACTAATTAAGATCAGTGGAAAATGATGTATTCCACTAATTAAGAGCTCTATAAATAGAGCTATTCTCTAAGCTTGAAATACACCATCATTTTGTGAAAGAATTGTGAGAAAAAGAAAGAGAGAAGTTTGAAGAAATTCTTGTGCAAAAATAGTTAGAGTTTTCTTAGTGTGTAGTGTGTAGATTTTATTCTAACACTATCCAAATTTTATGACACGTTATCAGCACGAGTCTCTGCCATTACAAAAGCCAGAAGACTAAAGCATGAGTCACTACCAATACACAAGCCAGAAGACAGGTACATATTTATTGATTCCTATAGCTAACCTTGCTAAACTCGAATTTGTAACCCTTGATATTTCTGGAAAAAATTATATACCATGGGTTCTCGATGCACAAATGCATCTAAATGCTGAAAGCCTTAGTGAAACTATTCAAGAAAATAATAGTGCATCTGCACAACATAATGCCAAAGTTTTTATTTTTATCCGTCGTCATTTCGACAAAAATTTAAAAATGGAATATCTTACCGAAAAAGATCCATATGTCTTGTGGGTAAATTTAAAAGAAAGATTTGACTACCTGAAGATGGTCGTACTACCCACTGCACGGTATGAATGGTTGCACTTGAGGTTGCAAGATTTTAAAACCGTGAATGAATATAGCTCCGTGATGTATAAAATTACATCTCAGTTAAAATTATGTGAAAAAAAAAAGTTACTGATGAAGATATGCTAGAGAAAACATTATCCACCTTTCATGCCTCGAATATTGTCCTGTAGCAATAATATCGCGAAAAAGGGTATACAAAATTTATAGATTTAATTACTGCCCTCCTCATTGTAGAGAAAAATAATGAGTTATTATTGAGAAATCATGAAACCAGACCAACTGGCTCAACAGTACACCCAGAAGTGAATGTTGTTAGCTCCAACAGAAGCCATCGTTATAGTCGTGGCCGTGGTCGTGGTTCTGGTCGTGGACACACTCGATATTTCCCCTATCACAATTATAATCAAGTTGTGAGAAATACTGGCCACCTGAAGTGGAACAGAAAAGATCATAAGGGAAAAGAAAAAGTAATGAAAGAAAATTATGAGGATACATGTTATAGATGTGGCATGAAAGGTCATTGGTCACGTAACTGTCGTACGGCCAAACATTTAATGAAATTATATCAAACTTTATTGAAAAATAAAAATGTGGAAGCAAATTTTTCTCAACATCCAATAAATGATATTGCGGATGATGATATTAATCCTGAAGATCTTAATATCAATATTATCCATATGGATGTATCAGATTTTTTTGAACACCCAGACGGTAGGATAGACCATTTAATTGGTGATGGCAGTGTTCAGAAGAACTAATATCTCACCTTGATATTTTTGAATTTTCATTATATTTTAATAATATTTACGTTTGCATATATATATATGTTTTGTTTAGATGGCTGTTGTTAATGATGATGTATTTATTATTGATAGTGGAACTACACACACCATATTCAAACATGAGAAATATTTTTCTTATCTCAAAATGGGAGAAATAAATATTTATACGATAAACGGTAGTACAAATGTGATTGAAAGCTCCAGAAGAATTAGTATATTGTTGCATGAAGGAACAATAATTACTATTAATAAGGCATTATTTTCCTCAAAATTCAGAAAAAATTTATTGAGTTTTAAAGATATCCGCAGAAATGAGTATCATGTTGAAACAAATGAGGAAAATGGTATTGAACATCTTTATATTACTCAAATTAATTTGGGTAAGAAATCTGTATTAGAAAAACTACCGTCTTTTTCTACTGGTCTATATTTTACAAAAATAAGTACAATTAAAATTCATCATCTAACTAGAAGTTTACTGATCCTACTACTTTTAGCATTTGGCATGATCGATTGAGTTATCCAGGATCTACCATGATGAGAAGAATAATTGAGAATACACATGGTCATCCATGTGTATTCTCAATTATTGGTCATCCATTAAAAAATAAAAAGATATTGACATCAGAAAAATTCTCATGTGTTGCATGTTCCCTAGGAAAATTAATTGTTAGATCATCACCAATAAAAATAGGAGTTGAAAGTCCTACATTTCTTGAACGGATTCACGGAGACATTTGTGGACCTATTGATCCATCATGTGGACCGTTCAAATATTTTAATTGATGCATCATCCCGATGGTCACATGTGTGTTTATTACCTACGCGCAACCTGACGTTTGCGAGATTACTTGCTCAAATAATTAAATTACGTGTACAATTTCCTGACTATCACATTAAAAATATGCGTTTGGATAATGCTGTCGAATTTTCATCATATGCTTTTGATGCATATTGCATGTCAATTGGGATTAATGTTGAACATCATGTAGCTCATGTTCATACACAAAATGGTCTTGTTGAATCTTTTATTAAAAAATTACAATTAATTACTAGACCATTATTAATGAAAACAAATCTCTCAACATCTGCCTGGGGATATGCTATTTTACATGTTGCAGCACTTGTACGTATAAGGCCAGCTAGTTATTATAAATTCTCTCATTTGCAATTGGCTTTTGGGTCAGAACCAAATATTACTCATTTAAGAATTTGTGGGTGTGTTGTATATGTTCCAATTGCACCAAACCAATGTACAAAGATGGGTCTTCAAAGAAGAAAGGGGATATACGTTGGATATGATTTTTCCTCTATTATCAAGTATGTTGAACCCCTGACAGGAAATGTATTCACAGCAAGATTTGTTGATTGTCATTTTGATGAATCATTATTCCCTAAATTAGGAGGAGAACATAAACAGTATATGAAAGATCTTGCTTGGACAATATCATTAAATTATCTTGATCCGCGCACAAGCGCATGTGAACTTGAAGTTCAAAAGATAATTCATTTGCAAAGTATTGCAAATTAAATGCCAGATGCTTTTGTTGACTCCAGAAGAGTTACAAAATCGCATATTCTAGCTATAAATGCTCCTATTCGAATTGAAGTTCCAGTAGAACAAAATATTTTACATATAGCTATTGGGTTAAAAGCACGCCAGAAGCGTGGCCGACCTTTTGATTCTAAAGATAAAAATCATCGAAAGAAAAGAGGAGTAAATGATCCAGAAGATCATATTGAAGAAAAAAATGATAAAGACCAAGAGAAAACTAATGACAAAGAATCAGAAGTTGATGAAAGTAACACTGAAATTTCTATCAATTACACCACTTTCGGTAGAAGTTGGAATCGGATGGAAACAATTATTGATAATATGTTTGCATACAATATATCTCTTAATGTTATACAGAATAATGATGATCCTAAACTAATATCAGTTGATGAATGTCGGCATAGAAAAGATTGGCTACAATGGAAAGATGCGACTTAATCGGAGTTAAATGCACTGACAACACGTGAAGTCTTCGGACCTACAGTCCAAACACCAGAAGGTATAAAACCTGTTGGCTACAAATGGATATTTGTGCGAAAGCGCAATGAAAATAATGAAATCGTACGATATAAAGCACGGTTAGTAGCCCAAGGTTTTTCACAAAGACCAGGTATTCATTATAATGAAACTTATTATCCTATTGTTGATACTATCACACTCCGATATCTTATCAGTACATGAAAAGATAGATATGCGCCTATTAGATGTTGTCACTGCTTACTTGTATAGAAATTTAGAAAATGATATTTACATGAAAATCTCCGAAGGATTTCATATGCCTGAAGTATATAAACATTATCCTTGTGAAAATTATTTCATCAAGTTGCAGAAATCATTATATGGCCTGAAGCAATTTGGGCGCATGTGGTTCAATCGTCTTAGTGAATATTTATTAAAAGCGGGATTTAAAAATGACCAGGTATGTCCATGTATTTTTATTAAGAAATTTGGTTCTACATTTGTGATATTAACTATATATGTTGATGATATTAATCTTATTAGAACTCTTGAAGAACTCCAAGAAACAATTGAGTATCTAAAAAGAGAATTTGAAATTAAGGATTTTGGTAAAATCAAATTTTGCCTTAGTTTACAAATTGAACATTTGGAAAGTGGAACATTTATTCATCAATCAACATATACAGCAAAAGTTCTAAAAAGATTTTACATGGACAAAGGACATCCATTGAGTATTCTAATGATCATCCGGTCATTAGATGTGAATAAAGATCATTTCCGACCTCAAAAAGATGATGAAGAACTCCTTGGTCCTGAAGTACCATATCTCAGTGCAATTGATGCATTGATGTATCTTGCTAACAATACGCGACCTGATATTGCCTTTACTGTCAATATATTAGCAAGATTTAATTCTTCACCAACACGACGACATTGGAATAGAATTAAACAAGTCATTCGATATCTCCAAGGTACAATTGATCTCGGATTATTTTATTTAAATAAAACCAGCCCAACATTGATAGGTTATGTAGATGTTGGTTATCTATCTGATCCACATAAAGCACGTTCTCAAACGGGCTATCTATTTACATATGAAAATACTGCTATATCATGGCGTTCTACAAAATAATCTATAGCAACTACTTCTTCAAATCATGCTGAAATTATAGCCATTCATGAAGCAAGTCGAGAATGTGTATGGTTAAGATCAATGATTCATTATATCCGAAAAAGTTATGGATTATCATCTATCAGAGATATTCCAACTCCTCTTTATGAAGACAATGCAGCTTGCATAGCTCAATTACGAGGAGGATATATTAAAGGAGATCGAACGAAACATATTTCACCAAAATTCTTCTTTACTCATGAATTCCAGAAGAAAGGCGAAATTGATGTGCTACAAATTCAGTCATGTGACAACCTTGCAGATATTTTCACGAAGACTTTACCGACTGCAACATTTGAGAAGTTGAGATATAAAATTAGTATGCGTCGGTTCAAAGATTTAAATGAATTATCTCATCAGGGGGAGTAATAAACATACATATAGAATAATGTACTCTTTTTCCTTCACTAGATTTTTTTTTCCCACTGAATTTTTATCTAGTAAAGTTTTAACAAAACATATTCTTTATGTAATGGATGGACATCCAAAGGGGAGTGTTGTAAATATTTGAATTAGTGGAAACTCCACTAATTAATGGAAGATCCACTAATGATGGATTTATGTGAATTATGGGAATTAGTGGAAGCTCCACTAATTATAGATTGTCCACAGACACCACTAATTAAGATTAGTAGAAAATGATGTATTCCACTAATTAAGAGCTCTATAAATAAAGCTATTCTCTAAACTTGAAATACACCATCATTTTGTGAAAGAATTGTGAGAAAAAGAAAGAAAGAAGTTTGAAGAAATTCTTGTGCAAAAATAGTTAAAGTTTTCTTTTGTGTGTAGATTTTATTCTAACACTACCTAAATTTTATAACAACAATTAATTTGTAACCCCATTTTCAGAATATCTCTTTTTGGGGCGTTCTATACTACTTGAGTTGTTGGTCCTGAATATGGATTGGATTGGATCTTCTGCTGTGTTGGAATAAAGGAGACCAGTTACCTCTTGGACCCAAAAAAGAACTACCGGCCGAAACAGGCTCCGAGGGATTTAGATCCAAGCCAGAAGAATTGTCCAGCTGAACCACCTTCCTTTCTTTCGAGCACCTGATTGTGGAGCATGTTTAGACTGAGGGAAACAGGCCTCGTGCGGTTCGCATGCAGAAGCAAGAATTGTGGATAAATGGATGAGATTGTACTTGGGCCTTTACACTCACTTCTCCATTGCCTAACTTTTTGGTCTTGGATTTGTGTTCACAAAAGTAACCAACCTCCTAATCACATTGGTTGAGAGGTTAAACTCTCTGAAGTGTTTTGTTTATTCTTCGGAGTTCAATTTCTGACAAGAAATTATGCATCTCAGTCGATTAGCTAGAAGTTCGATCTCTGTGAGAAATGAGATTTCCTAACAGATTAGAAGTTCGACGACTGTCAAGTGCAATATTTATTCTCCTCCTCAGCCAATATGCTAGGAGGTCGATCTTTATTAACGTAAGGTCTATGTATTTCGAACGTGTAATTTTTTATTAACGGCACGACTTATTTTGTAATTAAATTTTTTAAAAAATACATACATATATAAAGCTGGGTTTAAGGGTGCAATCGTGTCGGGTTCGAATTGACGAGTCGTGTCAATTTGAGATAATTACACTCAACAGGTCAACCCGAACACGATCCGTTTAATAAACGTGTCGTGTCAACCCGTTTATTCTCGTGTCGTGTTCGTGTTATAAAATGGGTTGATACGATTAGATACAAAAATTAAATAGATAATTATTAAATCGGTCAATTCGAATACTTACTAAACCCACCAATCTGTGCACCATTACCCAAAAAATTTTACAAAATTAAATTAAATCATATAAAATTTAAAAAAAACTAATAAAACAACCCATAAAGTCATAAAAAACCAATAAAATAACAAATTATCCCACTCAATATTTAGAGATCTTAATAAATTCATAAGATTTAATCTTAAAAATTTAAACAAATGTAGTTTTGCAATAAAATTGGATTGTTCAAAAAATTATTTTCTCTAACTAAAAGTCATTGTAATAATATTATTATTATAAACACTAAATAATAATTAATTAAAGAATGATTCATTTACTATATATCAAGTAAATAGCCGCATTAACATAATTTATTTTTCTTAAGAGGTCTTATATAATTAAACAAAATAGACACACAAACAATACAATTAATTCATATAATAAATTTTAATTCAATTACTTCATGTAAAAATTAAATTATCTAATTTTTTATAGTGAAATTTGTAGAGTATTACAAAAAGTATTAAATATAAATATTAAAAAAAGTTAAACGGGTTGAACCCGTTTATGACCTGTACACATTTAAAGTTAAACGGGTCGACCTGTTTCGATCCGAACCCGCGAAACCCCAACCCTAACCCGCTATAACCGTGTCGTGTTGACGTGTCGTATTCAATATTGCCGCTCCTAACTGGGTTGGTAAAATTTTGTCCAAGAGGTATGAGATTTGTTACTCACCACCATACACATATGTCCCCCACCCCGCCCCTCCTACGCGCTCCCCTGGGCCGATCACACACATACAGGGAGGGGGGCAAGGCCCCTCCCATTTTATTTTTATTAATTATAATATTTTAAATATAAATTACAAAATATTTATATTCTTAGTCCCTCCTAATTTTTTTTGAAATTCTTATTAAATATTATAATATATTAAATTTATATTAAATTATAAATTACAAAATATTTGTTATATATTATACTATTGAATTCTTTCTAAATCTATCAGTTATTGTCTTATATATATATATATATATATATACTAAATTCTAAACTTCTAATATTTATTAACCTACCAAAGTACTGTTTGAAACCTTTTGTCTCATTTAGTCATTTCCTCTTGGCTTTCTTTCATTAACCAGACAATAAATAAGTCTTCTTCCTCGTTCGTTCTAAATTTCGACCCTCCAGAATTTTTATCCTGCATTTGCCACTATCCCCCCCCCCCTCCCCCGCGCCCCCCATGCCACATCTTGTAATTGGAAATGGTAATTTTCCCACATAAACTGGGAGCCTGACCACACTCGGCCCTATTGGGTTGGGAAATCCTTAGTTTAAGGGATGGGAATGAGGTGGGGCTTCGTAGCTCGCCCCGCCAATTAGAGACGAGAATTGAATGATCCTCATCCCAGCCTGCCCACCCTGTCAAACCCTACCATCATTTAATATATATATTATATGGATAATATATTATATGAATAAGAAAGACATATATTATGTATACATAATATATATTTATATATTATATGTATATACATTATAGTATACATAATATATATAAATATTATATGAATAATATAAGAAGATATATTATATATACATAATATATATATATATTGCATATTATATTTATATATGTATTGAATATATATAATAAAAAGTATAGTTTTCTATAAATTGATACATATGTATATGTATATGCATATATATATATATATATATATATATATATATATACACTCTACATACACACATACTAATTATAATTCATAATTATGTATGAAATATATATAAGTAGTATTTAAATAAATAAGTTATAAGTGTGTGTATAGATATAAAGTATAAGTTATTTAAAATTCATTATAATCAATAATTTGTTATAGTTTATTTAATTTAGTTATTTAGAATTTATTTTAGGAGTTTAATGTCATTTTGTTAGTAAATTGTGGTTTAAATTTTTGTGATTTGTATAATTTAATTCTTTAGTTTATATAATTTGTAATTATATTAAAATTTTAATTATAAATAAAAATTTCCATTTTCCCCATTGGCCCCAGCTTCCTTGTTGGGCTAAAACTAAAGATTATTTTAATCTCGACAGATCAGGGATGAGAATTCTCACCTTTTTTCGCATCGAAAATAGGCCGAGACGGGGAAGGTGAGGTCGGAGCCAGGATTTCTAATTCCTGGCCCCGTTACCATCCCTACTTATAACAATGTAGCTTCCTCCATGAAAAAAAAATGTAACTCGTACTGGCCTAGGTTGGGAAAAGTCTGTCGATTTACATTGGGGGCAATGGAGGCAATTTCCTCCATTAATTTTGGATAATTTTACTAAACCGTCTATGGAATTTTTAAAATTATCATATTTTGTCTACACTTACTCAAATTCTCAACTTAAGGGTATTGAGAAAAAATAATTAGTTATAAAGGAAAACGTGTCTATTTTTATGGAGAATTATTGATTTTCGTTGGAATAAAGGCTAGTATCATTTGGAAAATAAAAAACAAAAGGTTTTTTATTCATTTTTCTTAAAACCAAAGAAATAATACATGCATCATTAATCTCCACAAATACAAGGAATGGCTCCTCTCCAATACGTGTGAAATTAGAGATCTTTCAATATTTTAATGATATTAAAATATGTTATTTAATAATAATGTACATAGTTATAATTTACTTTTATAACAACTACTTTTTCTCACCATAAATAGTCTATTTTAATAATTATCTCCTTTAATCGAGGTCTTATTTTAATCTTAGCCGTTAAATATAATTATTATTGATACGATCCATTTTTTTATATAAACATTGGAAGATCTCCAATTTTATTAAAATTAGAAATGAGCCCTACCCATAATATCACGTAGGAATTGGAACTAAGCAAGTGATCAGGAAAGGTTTTGATATTTAATCAGATGGAGAATATATAAATGGAAATAATATAAAATCACCCCACCCCCAACATACATACATACATACATACATATATATATATATATATATATAGAGAGAGAGAGAGAGAGAGAGAGAGCTAAATCCACAACTTTCCAACCTAAATTTACAATTATATCTATTAATATTTATCAATTATAAAAAAAAAAATCCCTTCTCTATTCTTACTTTCTATCAAATTTGCCACTTTTTTTTTTTTTTGGTGTGCAGATTAATCGTTTTAATAAGAAATAATTAATAGAAGTTGAATGATTATTTATTATGTTTTTACTCTTAATGTATCTCTTCAATAGTCTCTGTTTTTTTTAATCTTTTATAATTCCAATGTTTTATCAATCTTTTAATTTATTAATAAAATATATAGTTTTAAGAAAATTAAATCAATGATTTTTTAATCATATAGAACTCTACATTTTACTTACTATATATTTTCACAAGTTTCACAAAGTATGAAAGAGAAATAAAGAGAAATAAAGCTTTCAATATAAGATAAATATATGAATTTCAATTCATGTACAAATTATTATTTTTAACAATTTAATCCGTAGATAATTTCATGTACTTATATTAGTTTAATATTTACTTAAAAGATATAATTTTGTTTAAAAGTTGAAAGTAAAATAAAAATAAAATAAGATTCTAAAATTAGAATAGAAGAATGACACTTTTGTCTAATTAATAAATGTTAATAGACAGTGGTGTGGATATCGGTTGGAAGGGTATGGATTTAACCCCTCCCAAATATATATATATATATATATATATATATATATATATATATATATATAAAGGTAGTATGTTAACATTGTACACAGACAAAAATACCAAAAACATTTTCATCGCCATTTATTAAAAGTAGAGGTCAGATTATTTAATAACATTCTCATTAAGGGTTCGTTTGATAAAATTAAAATTTGAATATTGAAGTCTGAATATTAAGTATTAAATTTTGAAAATTGAAGTTTGAATACTTAATTTGAAATTTGAAGTTTGAATTAATTATAATTTATTTTTTACACTCTATTAATTCCAATATAGCTTAAATATAAAAAAATATTAATAATTAGATGACTATTTAACATATTTAGACTTCATATATAAATAACTTTTATTTAACTTAAAATTTATAATAGAATTTTAATACGTCTTAACCAATCAAGTGATAACAAAATTCTATTATTAAATGCACTTAATTATTTAAACACTTGACATTAATTATTATCAAATACATTTAATAAAATAAGTATTTATTTAATTAATTTTAATTTCTTAATTGAATTATCAAATAGACCTTAACTGTGATCAATGTTTTGCTTGTATGATTGTCCAATCTGTATTACTTATCAAAATTATTTCTCAATACCTACCCTAATTTTAGTCTTTTCAAACTAAAAAAAATATCTCAAATAAAAAAGGTGGCGTCATTATTTTTTCTCCATAGCAGTAAATCATCAAAATTGAAAATTGGGACTGCATTGCCTTCTCTTCATCATCATCCCTGTTGCACATATCCAACTTTTGATTTGTTTGATTGGCCATAAGTGACCATTGATCCCATATGGCCATATTGATGAATTTTAAAATCTTATCTTTGACACTTTGCCACATGGGATCTATTTTATTTTTAATTTTCTTCACTTAAAGTTCTATCTAAAGAAATTGTTACAATGTACATTGAAAGTGTCTTTGATGGGATTTAAAAAAAAAAAAAAAGCTTTTTACCTAATTGACATCATATTTGATTGCAATGTATTGCAAAAATAGACGAGTAAGACAAGAGACATAACTCGTGTTATTTAATGAGATTCTTTTTGGCCACTTCATGTTTGCTAAAATATCCTTAATAGTAATGACATAGTGTGAAGTTAATTTTAGTTTTCTTGTCTATTGAAAATGATAACATACTTCCTTCATGTAGTATGTTAGCAAAACTTATATATATATATATACACACACACTTTTTTTATTAGACCAAAAAATTAAAATTTCATTATTATCTCACTTAAATCAAGGATATTTTTATAAATTAATTTAATATTAAATTATAAAATTTAAAGTCAAAATCCCATTAAAAGTTTTCTTTCCTTATTTAACTCTTGTTTACCATTCATAATATATCCATAACAAATTCAAAATCTGTCTTAAAATTTTGATTTTTCGTGAGTTATTAATTCCTAAATCTATCTTTCACAAGCCACTGGTGGAGTACCATTAGAGACATGTCTGTAATACCGTGTGCATTGTCTAAAGATAGTTTGAATCCTCAAGCTGAAGTGCTTGTTGTTGATGTTAGGAAAATCTTGAGTTCCACGTATATGGGACCAAAGTCACAAGATGGATAATCAGAACACAACAAAGAAGTTTCTAGTAGAAATGCTAGTGAGACAAGACCAAAATTTTGTCTCCAATGTTTAGCACTCTAGTTGTCAATTAGCATAATTGTCTATGCAAGATTCTGAATTAATTGGAGTTCTTTGAATTGTTAAAACTGTACAAGGGATCAGACCCTACAAAAGATACAAATTAGTCATCCTAACCGCGTTGATTTTTTAGAAGTTCAGCTACTTAATAAAGTTAGTGATTGCTTTATATCTTTTCATACTGTAGCTGATTTTCAAATTAGACAATCTATCCATGATTCAATATATGATTATGATTATCTTTCTAATCACTTTTACCATTCAATTAATCCAGATTTTGAGCTAAAATTCAGCAACAGCTTAAAAAACTGAAGCGTACAAAGGAAGAAAAGTAAGTATAATACATTGCTCAAACTTCACAATTATATGCTGGTTTGATTGAAAATGGTATGGATTAGTTTGATAATTATGATTTTACATTGGTACGCTAGAGAGAGGAAAAAAGAGTAAAGCAATTCATTTGCTCCAACGTACACTGATCACAAAACAATTTGTGCGTGGTTACTGTTTGAAATTTTATTCAATTTAATATTCATATACTTTCTACTATATGAATTAAAATAGCATTATTTTGCATTTTTATCTCATAAAAAAATTAACCCACCATTCATGGCTTTATTAGAGAGAGAGAGATTGAAGCTATACATATTATTGAAAGCATAGCTTCAAGTTGAAGCTAATTTTAATTTACATAGGTTCTAATAAAAACACCTAATTTAAGTAAGCAGAAGCTAATTTATTTCAATACTTTTTATTTCAATTCACACCATTTTTATTATTATTATTTTTTGGGATCTTGCTTCTAATAGGATCTCCTCACCTTTCTACAAGTTGAGTCAATAGCTCTACATATCTTTTTAGAGGACAGAAGGGATTATTCTTAGGTTAGTTTTTCACGGTTATTAATCACAGTTCTTTCTCTTTGATAACTCCGCTATTATAATAAATCTAACCTTGGTGTCTACATTGTACAGAAATTTTCATCTATTTTAGTTGCTTTGAATGGTATCTGCATAAAAAATAGCTATCATCACTTCAAAATTTTCAATTTGATTTCTGTTTTATTGCTTTTTTCTTGAAAATTTCAGGATTTTTGTTGCCAGCATGGCTTCAATTTATAGTTCTATGCAGTTTGTAGCAGTTTAGACATCAAGACTTCCTTCTCTATTTAAACTTACTAGCATAAGTACAACTACGTTTGGGCCAATTAGAAATGGACTGTTTTCTTCCAATTCTAAATATTTGGAATTGTCTTCATTACTAGTGGGATTATTTGGGAAGCCCTTGAGATTTTCTGGAGCTTAGTTGCTAAAGAAGTGTGGTTCTTTTGAATTTCCAGTGACAAAAGCTGCTACTACTGACGCAGATGGTCAAGTGATCGAAATTTCAAATGGGTTAGAATTTTTTGAACTCTCATAATTATCATAGCCTTCTTTATTATACTCAAGTTTCTTGATAGGTTTCATCTGACAACCATTTCTAATTATCAGTTTTTTCTAGGCCTACTAAGAGCTTTGTAGAGAGATTTCTAGCTTTAATAACAAGATTCTTTTTCTTTACTTGGTGAGCTACTTAACTTTTTCAAGATGCAGATTCTAATAAATGATCAGTGGAATCTTGATTAAACAACTCCAAAATTCTCTTCAAAATTTGAGCATAAAGATTGCATTTTTTTTTTATCACATGTGACAATTATGATATTTGAAATATTAACATCCTTGGTATGCCTCTAGGATAGGCACTATTTTTTCATTGTTAGTGTTTCTGCTGCAGGTATTTTTTGAATGTCAGTTTCAACATACTCAACAAGAAGGTTTATAATTATTTTCCATATCCATAGTGAGCTACCTTCCTCTTGACCTAGACATTTCTTATGAATGCATTGGCTTTGAACTTCATGAATTTGTTAAAATCAATATCTAACAGCTCTATTGGCTTGGGGTATACATTCATCCATGCATAGCATTTAATGGAAAATTGGAAACTTATTATCTCAGAGGAGGCTCATAGGGAGTTCGCTAATTTCCACCGCACCTTTCATGAACTCAATTCCCAACTCCAAGCCAAGTTTAGCCAGGTCTCTTCAGTATATATATCTGTATCTGAATATATTTGATAAATCTAGGTTTTTTCTTCCCCCACTTTTTGTGGCTGTATACATCTATTATTCCGTAGCTACCTAGGGTTTGTGCATTATGTAGTAAGTGATTGGTGGATGTAAATTCAGCGGTTTGATCGGTAGGCATTTGTGATAGGTGTTTGATGCTTAGTGTAATTGTGAAATAATTGTGAACTCACATATGTCATTACTTAGCTTGGCCTTAGCAAACATAAAACCAACTCTTGATGCTTGGGCTATTGTGTTGAACCAAATGTGATATGACTGATTTTTAATAATTGTTCAGGAGTTATGAGAAGGATGAGAGTGTGGATTTTGGATGTTCGGGGATAATCAATTGCGGATTTTGGTAAATTGCATTAACACTGGATGGGCATTTTTGTGTGTTTTTTTTTAAGTTGTTCCTAATGCAATAATGTCGTTCCTAATGCAAAGTTTAGTGCTAGGAATCGGTTTTATTGGGAGTTCAATAGAGTTTTAGAAGTCATGGACTTCACAAGCTGGTTTCATCTTCATTGCCTAGGTGGTTGTGGTGATAAGGGATTTGAGAGGAGAGAGACAGAGATGAAGTATTGAGTAGTGGGACAACCTTGAATAATCTTATCAAAATCTGAACATCATTGTTCAAGTTCTACTGCAAGAATAGCATTCTATCATATTCAATCCTCATGATTTTGCAATTGCTTGAGAAAGTAGAGTTAAGGGTATTTTATAAAACTTTGTAGACTTGAACTACCAGAAGTGTTATAGAAAGGAATCGTGGGTGCTTAGATATTTTGCATACACACCACTCTAGAAGAGTCAAAAGGGAAAAAAAAAAGTCTCTTTGCAATGTTAGTCATGTAAATGTGCCATACAGAAACATATTCTGATAATTTTCTTGAATTTGTTAATACAACTTTTTATCTTTGATGTGGTTTGATATTCAACTGATATTGGTACATTGGTTTTGCAATGTTAGTCATGTAAATGTGCCATACAGAAACATATTCTGATAATTTTCTTGAATTTTTTAATATAATTTCTGATATTTGATGTGGTTTGATATTCAACTGATATTGGTACGGTGGTATGAAAACCCAATAATCTTCTCAAAACTCAAAATTTCCTATTACTTATTTGGTGACTTCAATTTACTATGATGTTGGTACATACCTCCCATTTATGTTTTTAAGAGGGTTAACTATTTTGTTATGTTATCAATTTTTAATTCTTATCATTAACAAAACTTTTGTCAGAACTTAAGCCTACGATGTATAGAATGAAAAATCACATTTGTTAAATCTTATTTTTGCTTTTATATTCAAGTTTTCTACATGTTCGTGGCATGCTAAAGAATGCCCTTACTGTTTTTAATCTATAATGTATATTCCACATTGATTATTTTGAAGTGGTTTCACTTGCTGTACATTTTGCAGGCCCAATCCAAGCCATATTTTCGTGTTGGATCAAGATGTAATGAATCAATATTGCCAGAAACTTGGTACACTCAGTTCTTTGATAGATACAGAGCAAGTAAATCCAAGCCATTTTGCCGTGGTTTCACTTGCTGTACATTTTGCAGGCCCAATCAAAGCCATATTTTCATGTTGGATCAAGATGTAATGAATCAACATTGCCAGAAACTTGGTACACTCAGTTCTTTGATAGATACAGAGCAAGTAAATCCTATAAGTTATCATTTGGAGAACAAAAAATAGATAAAAGAACACTTGAACAGATGTCTACTTATCTTAGAGTTGTGGAGAAGCACAAAAGAAAGCGAGTAGCTATCAAAGAAGATCAGACCATTAGGGTTGGCAATTCCACCTTACAAAATGGGTCAAACATGCTGGAAAACTCGAATGTAGATGACAGCAATGTAATTGATGTTGAAGTACCCTTTTTCCTAGAGACCATGTTTACCACGAACTGTGTACCTGATAGTGCTATTCTGCAGAAAGATAGAAGAGTGCAACATAACCAAAAAGTGCACTTCAATGGGGTTTTGGATACCTTACCAAAGACTGTGACCAAGAACCCTATCATGATTGAGAGGCTTGGCATCAGACCAAAGTATCTTGGCATGGATCAAGGAGGAAAACAAAATCGTGGAAGGAATGGAATAGAAAGGAGTAGGAAACTTCTCAATCAAGAGCAAGTATCACATCTGTCTCAGAAGGTGATATCTTGCTATCTATTGAATATCGGTTTTGAAGGTTCTTCAGAAGTAACAATGGAAGTTTTTGCTCAGCTATTGAGTTACCATATCTGCAAAATAGGTCGTACCCTTAAACTAGTAGCTGATAGCTACAGAAGGCAATGCTTAGCCATTGAGTTGCTAAAGATGTTTCTGCATGCGACAAGATATATGTGTATTCTCAAATCAAGTTTTGTCAAGTGTTTGTATTTTGGCTTACTATTTTTGTTCCATAAGGTGGATTAAGTTAGAAACAAAATTTGAACCTGCAAAGTTCTGCATTACAAAATAGATATTCTAGGCATTTTCTTACACGCATTCATTTGGTTGTACTTCCTCTATGAGAAATTAAATAGAATTCATTAAACTATATTAAGATTGAAGCTATGTTGATGGGGATCTTTCAATGGAAAATTGAGATTTTCAAATAATGAATGGCATGTGGGCCATGTTTGGCTTGGTGACTATTGTGTTTCTTTTTTAAATTTTTCATGCATAGAATTAAATCAATTAATATAATGAAACAATTGCTTCGGTAATACCATATGATTCTGAATTTTGATGAGTAAAGTATTTGCTAATTGCAATTAACTGTCGAAGATAGTTAAGGATAGTGTGATTCAAACAGAAAAGATGGGCAGAATTAGCTAGAACATTCACAAGAAAGAAAGAGAAAATGTTTAATAAACATAAGAATGTCATAAATATTTTTATATGACATAGATGTTACGTAAGTGCCATTTTTTCGTATTAATTTTATATATTTTGAGACATTGTTTTCGTATTTTTTTTATAACATTTTGATGTCTAGGTTTTACGCATTTTATTTGGAGCCTCTTCGTGCATCGCACGAATATCCACTTAGTATATTAATAAGAATGTTATGCATATTTTTACAAAGGATTCAAAGCAGCTTTAGATAGACCTTTTTACAAAATTGTTCTCACTCGGACCCTAGAAAATAGATGAGTGTTATATTGTCTAAATTCAGCAGTCAATATTTCATTTGATTGTTCACGAATCTATTTTGAATTTTTCAGATTTCGTGTAAAATTTGTTTGTTTTCGCATAATATTACAATTTTGTATATAATTTTATAGTTTTTTATATAATTTTGTACGCTTTGTTATCACATTTGAAGACGATCTACAAGTTTACCTATTTGCGCACCCCCAAATCCTCAAAAAATGTGACAGCCTGCCATGGCATGAAACGGACAGGAATGTTGTTGACAATGGAAAAAATTATAATGGGTTTTTTTAAGAAAAAATAGTTCAAAATATCTTTTAACTATTTTTGTTCTTAGAAAAATACTCTTAATTTTTATTTTTAATATTTTATATATTTAACTATTTCCGAGTTTTTATTTATAGCCAACTACCGATCAACACGGTAATATTCGACTAACCAAATTATGAGTAACGCATGTGAATTTATTTTTATGGATATTTTTAATATTACAATACAATTCTTTTTAAAATAAATTAGACTTAACTACTATTTCTGATTTTCCTAATTATTTTTACCTACTCCTCAACAACAATAATCTCTCTTGATCAATGCTTTGCACAAATTTGACTCCCCCTCTAACTTTTCTACTGCTACAACGGTGAGAAGTAAGCAAAGATTGAAGATAAAAATATTTTATTATAAAGTTTTTCCTGTACTTCAGATTAATAACTTATCAAATCTCTTCATATTCTACCCTATCTTCAATAAGATCTTTTAAAAATTGTCTCTGTGAGATCTCTTCAATAGTTTGTACATCTTAGATTAATACGAATCTCTGAGTCGTATATTCTATGGTTGCGAAACTTTTGGGGTAAGAAATCAACCATTTTTGTTGAATTTTTCGTTTCTCAATTACCCAAACACCCTATTACAATTTTGTATTTTTGTTGAAAAAACTGTGCTCTGAAAGTCTCGGGTCATATTGTATTATAATACAAAAAATACCTCTAAATTTTGGTTAGTCAAAGGCTAATGTATTGACTAGTGGCTAGATATAAATAAAACTCAAAAATAATATAAAAGTATAAAATATTAAAAAATAAAAATTAAGCATATTTTTTCTTAAAAAAAATAATTGAAGTGTATTTTAATCTATTTTTTATTTTTTTTTTAACCGACAAACTTATAAGTGGTAATGTTAAGGTAATAATGTCTATCCAATAAGTTACAATTTCTTTTTTTGTAAAGCAAGATTTATAAATTTTAAACTCTTGCACTGAAGAATAGTCCACAGAATAACAACGACCACTCATTTACTTCTGGGGATTTACAATCTGTGTGTGTTGACAATCGAAGGATATGATTATAGATATTTATTTATTTATTTTGCTAGAACAAATCTAGAAGAAATATTATTAACAAAAACAACAATCTCTTCATTTATTTACTTGTTTTATAATATGTATACCTAAAACATTGTATTTATAGAAAGATATTAATTTATTATTATTGTCATTATTGTTAGTCGATCCATTGCAACGATAATTTTCAGTTGAAGTTGATATGATTCCTGTCAAACGGATGATGACATTAAGAAAAGTCTTCAACTGCTGTACTCGGTCAATATAGGAACCAAGAGCCGATGAAGCCATCACCCGCACATCGCAGCACGATTGGCAAGATACTATTGTTCTCAACCGCCAAGGACGAGTCACAAAGCAGGATCCTCTCCATGTTTGGAAAGTCAACAACTGTACCACAATAAGTATAAAGTAAGCGAGGATCTCAGATTGAAGAACAACAACACTCATCTCAAACTAAATTATCAAAATTTCTCCAATTTTCAATTCCTTTTTCTGCATTTTCTTTACTGTTTTCATTTGCAGCTTTTCTTACAACTTTGTTTACGGCTTTGTTTACATTTGCTTTACCATTTTTCCTTGCTCCTTTGGTTACAACGTTTTCGTTTTATGTTCCTTTGATTCTAAATTCCAATACTTTTGTATTTGTTCATTGTCGTAATCGAAAGACACTGTGTTCGTTCCTGTGTTGCTTTCACATGCAATATTTCTACTTTCTTGGACCCTTTTTATAGTAAGTTCAAGAAACCCACGTCTTTTAAAAGGTACAACTCATCTATTCATCTTTCCATCGGACTGTTTGTATTCATCGAAAGAGCAGTCGATCGACATTTTCGTCGGCTCCCCTTTTCATAAGGCAACATAAATTGGCACGCCTGCTGGGACCAGAGGTAGTTGTTGCATGCAATTGCGTTCAGGATGCATTAGGACTAATCCTCAATAGCAATCCTCAGGGCCGTCATCGAATTCTTCCGATCGGCCTACATTTCGGACTTTACGGGGAGCTTTTGATCCTGCAATGACAACGTCCAGGAGTGCCCAGGTCACCGTCCCTGAGCAACAGGAGACACAGATTTCATCTTCTCCCCAGGTGTCCCAATTGACACCTACTTCTCTAACCGCCATACGACAGGCTGTGGAGTAGTGTATAGGCGAACTCATTCAGAGCCTTATTCTTTAGTTCGCCATAGTATTTCGACCTTTGCTTCAAAACAAGCTTCATAATTTTGAACAAAGGTAAAATGCTCACGGGGAACCTCAAGTAGGTTTGTACCCTCCTCCCTCATCCATTGTTGCACCTTCTTATGGATCAGTACAATTGTTGTACCGAGAGCAGTCTATACCAATGCCCGAGGGGTACCAAGGGAATCTGGGGTTAAATGCACTCGGCATGGTTCCTACGGAACCTTTCCAAGGAAGAACTCCACCATATCCAGACGCAGGGGCCCAAGATAGGGGCACAGGTGTTCTACAACCAGAATGCTGCCCCAAACAGGAATGTTAGCTCTTCGTATAGAGGACCCCAGAGCTACGTTGCAGCTGTCCCGACCGTGTATCCCATTACTACAATAGTTTATCCAATGCAGGGGGTAGGGTATCTTGAGATGGCTTCATTTCCCGGACAAGGTTCTCGATCGACTGTGGTAGGTTCTTCCATTCATACTCAACAACCAATGCCATCAGCCGATGTCGGCTCAATAACGAAGGCGTTACGTCAACAGGCTAGAGATCGGCTAGTGTATCAGAAGTCGTACCCAAAATGGGTAGACTCTATGGCAGTACTACCAGGAGGATTTAAGTTGCTTGAGTTTTTTACATTCTCTGGAGAAGACAACAAGTCAACTATGGAGCATATAGGGAGGTTTACGGCACAATGTGGAGAGTTCGGAATAATGGCTGGCATAAATTGCAAATTTTCTCTTTATCCTTAACAGAGGTGGCGTTTACTTGGTATGCAAACTTAACACCCGGTTTCGTGCATTCATGGGCCAATATGGAACGAATCTTTCATAAGTATTTCTTTAAACCAGCACCTGAGATGTCCATAGCGGATCTTTTAGCAGTTAAGTAGATATCATCCGAAGGTGTCGCAGAATTCATCGAGCATTTTCAGAAAACTAAAGCCAAATGCACCACCTAATTGCTGAAAATGGAGTGTTCCTGGATAGCTATAAGTAAAATACATCCACAGCTCAAAGAGCGCCATATGCTGCATGATTTCTCTGATCTATCCCGTTTGCTATCTCAGGCTGTTAGAATAGAAGAAATGATCAGGGAGAAAGAAAAAAGACGGTCAATTAAGTTCTCTCAAGGGCAAACATGATTTTAGTAGGGGACGATGTTACCGATAATGAGGAAAAACAATTGCTAGATGTGATGGCAGCAGAATTAGTAAAAGGTGCATCTTACACCTATCATTTTCTGAAGCTTAGCAAAGGGAAGGAGGAAACTTCTCCTGCAGGGCCATCCACATACACATTTGATGTATCCAAGGCTGAGCAAATCTTTGATCAAATGGTCAAAGACAAACATATTCGATTACCTTTCGGCCACAAGGTTCCGGGACTAGAGGAATTGAAGGGCAAGAAGTATTGTAAGTGACATAATTCGTTTTCCTATAATACTAATAGCTGCGTTATTTTTAGGAACACAATATAGAAGGCTTTACAAGAGGAAAGGGTAAGATTTGCTGACAAACGAGAGGAAACATTAGTTGATACAAACCTGTTCCCAATGGCAGATACAAGCATGGTGCAGACATACGAAGAAGACGTGGAGCTTGAGCTGGGAGGATTTCCAGTCAAAAGGCAGTTTGAGATTTTAGAATGAAGTAAACTAACGTTCCAAAGGCTAGATGGACGGCCGTCAGTTTTCACTTAGTTTATGGTTCCGACCTTCGTGGCCTATTTCTAGGGGAAGGATAAGAAATTTACAGTGCGTGTGCCTTGTAGAGAGCCGTTCTTCCCAAGCCATCATTCCCAGCTCATGAAAGCCATCATTCCCGTCAGTTTTCCCAAGCTTACTTTTTAGATACTCTCTCTACAAATACCAAGTTACCTCCCTGAAATTGGGGTGAATGGTAGAATTCGTCAACATCCTCAAAGGATTTTTTAGAATGAATAATAAATCCAACTTCTTGAAGCATGTTAAACTCCATACATCATCATTGTGACCATTGTTCTCCAAGAAGTGAGAGGAACCTAAGAAATCACGTGACAAAGAAATATTAGAATTATGAGCACATAGAGTAGAATCAAATACATCTTTTACCACATCATGCAATTGTCCCTCATAGCTGCTCTTTTTGTTCCATGGTCAGTTGTACGGGCTAGCATGAACTCATAAGTCTCCTCAACAATCTGAACTAATTGTTTCCTTTGATCGCACAATTGTTGGGAAGCTTTTTCATGCCACTGAACAGATGAATTTGTATTGACAACAAAAGAATTCACTAATGCTTCTAATGACGTCTCACTAAAAACATCATTGTGAGCTTGTAATTTTACCAATACACTAATGCTCTCGTTTTTTGTTTTTTTTTTTTGTTTTTTTTTTTTTGACAACTAAAACTTTCCTAATTGAATGCATAACCACAATACATTTAAAACAAGAATTTCTAAATTAAATATTAAAATTAAAAATTGTAAATAAAGAAACAAATAATAAAAGAAAATAGTCCGTCTAAAATATCGTGTAAGTAAAAGTCCAAACCTGAAAATAAGAAGAGTTAGTATTAACTCAAAATTATAGAAGTAAAAATCAACAAATTAAAATACAAAGATTACAAATATTCCACATTAATATTAGTAAAATTAAATATACAATATATACAAACATACAAAGATAAGTGAGTTATTATGAATATGTATATACATATTTACATATTTACAACATATAGTGAAATTAAAATACAATTATACAAACAACAAAATATAGCAACTTTTTGCAAAAAGAGCAATTGTACAAATTTACATATTTATATATGTGCATATTTACATATTTACATAGTTAAATCAACAAAATCTAAGTTTTCATACTATTGTTCCCCGACAACGGTGCCAAAAACTTGATGTCAAATCAAGTTTTTCAAAAACACATCTAAAATATCCTAGTCCCCCGCAACGGCGCCAAAAACTTGATGCGTATTTATTTGGGTATAAAAATAAGCACATTCCAAATCAAATTTAAATTAAAACGTTAATCCCAAATTACACATATGAGCAAACGTACTCATCATTAATATAGCATAGGGTTCAAACGAGTGTCGATCCTCAAGGAATAAGTATGCATTAATCTTTTTTTTTCGTTGTTTAACCGACCCAATAAAGTGAAAACGAAATAAAAAGAAAAATAAAATAAAATAAAATGATATGTACATATCAAGGATGTAGAATTATGTAACTTAAACCATTGTTTTGACAACAGATCCTCAAGTACTTAATCATTATCATAACTAATTATTCTCTTGGCATCATGAAGGACTAATATAGATTTATTTCTTTGTCCAATCCATGAAATCCCTATCTTCTAGACAAACGAGCATCACATATCCTGTCTCAACTAATTCACCTAAAAGATGCATTAACCACAGTCCTTGATTAAATTTCCATATCCTGGCAAATTTGAAACATGAAATTAACCAATGAATCCATATCCTGACAGACATCAATTAACCTTTAATTACTTTGTTCCTAACAATTAACCCCTTTGCCCAAGCAAGTTAAAAGACAACAAATATGAAGCTAACGAATTGAGACCACCATCAACCCCTTTGTCTAAGCAAGTTAATGGAAAGAAACAACCAATTAATCTCGTAATTAGCACAAGTAATTAAATACAAAGAATAACAATCAATTAATTAAAAGATCAAATAACTCTAAAAATCATGAATAGTTAAAACAATGTCAAATTATAATAAAACAATTAATACATCATTGTTCAAGAAAAAGAAAATAAAGTAAAAGAAAGCACTCATAGACAAGCCTCATTCTTCTTCTTTTGAAAATCTTCTTGTACAACCCTCCTTAATTTGAAAAATTCCTTATTTGATTTGAGTGATTTTTTGTTATAATCTCAGAATTCTCCCCCTTTCTCTTGTGTTTTCCATCAATTTATAGGCTTGGGAAGTGCCTAAACTCGTTGGTACAAAGTTCTTGGCCGAGTAGAAGTAGGAAGATACTAAAATTCTGCAGATTATTAAAAATCGCGTCAAAAAATTAAGATTCCGTCTTATCCTCAGGGCACAGCCGGTGCCGCCTTAGCTACTAGAGCCGGCACCGGTTGTGTTCTATTTCCTCAGTCGTTCGCCGATTTTTTCTTGATTTCAGCACAATATTGTTCAGAGTACAGCCGGCGCCACCTTGGCTGCTAGAGCCGACACCGGTTTAGTTATGTTCCGGTCCTGTTTCAATAATTTTTTATCGCTTTGAAGTGCGTGCAAGCAGCACGTGACCGGTGCTGCTTCCTCTGTTCTGTTCGGCGCCACCTCTATTCTGTTTTGCGACTTTTTTGCTTTGTTTTACTCCTAAAATCTAAAATAATGCACAAAATATCTTTCTAAGGGTAAAATCTCAAATATGAAGGAATATAACTAGTTATTGAACAAAATAATCACAAAAGAGTCTCAAATAACTAGAAAAAATATGACTAATTTAGGCCATATCAATCCCAATCCATTTTCTACAGAAATACATATGAATAGGGCAATGCTCTACCGTTCTAATTTTGACTCGAGCCATTACTCCAAGCTCATCATAGCTTATAACCATATCACAACGAAAGGGCTAGAGGGTCAATGTCTAAAAACAGAGGACCTTAACATTCGGCATGCACTTGGTTTCATCGTTCAGGACTCGTTAATGGAAGTGGATATTGGGAAACCTAAGGACAACAGAACCACAAAAGGAAGCTTGTACTTAACTTTCGATCAGCAGAATGCTTTAACAGTACTGATTCGTGGTACAAATACTGTTTTGCATGGGATTATCATGAGATACCAGGACTGGACAGATGCATTGTAAAGCATTGTTTGCCAATCAAGGAAGGTTTCAGGCCTCATAAACAGCCTGCTTGGCATTTTAATCCTACTATTTTACCCAGGATCAAAGACAAAATTGAGAGATTGCTCCGGTGTGATTTTATCTGTACTTGCCGATATGCAGATTGGGTATCTAACATTGTGTCCGTCATTAAAAAGAATGGCCAGCTGTAGGTTTGTGTTAACTTTAGAAATCTGAATTTAGCCACCCCAAAGAATGAATACACCATGCTAATGGCCGATATGTTGGTGGACTCAGTTGCAGGAAACCAATTCTTAAGTTTCATGGACGAATGCTCTAGGTACAACCAGATATTCATAACTGAAGAAGACACCAGGAAGACAACTTTTTGTTGCCTAAGGCCTATCGGTTTATTTAAATGGACAGTTATGCCTTTCAGATTGAAAAACGCTGGAGCTACTTTCCAGAGAGTCATGAACCTCATTTTTTATGATCTCATCCCGAAGACCATGGAAATTTACATTGATGACTTAGTGGTCAAGTCACCAACTTTTTCCAATACCTATAGTGGTTAGAGCAGACTTTCCTTAAAATGCACCAGCACTGGTTAAAAATCAACCCCGCCAAATGCGCCTTCGGGGTTTCAGCCTGAAAATTCGTCGAGTTTTTGGTGCATCAAAGAGGGATTGAGATGGACCAGAACAAAGTAAGGGATATTCTACAGGTAAGGCCACCGCAAACCAAAAAGAAGCTCCAAAGTTTCTTGGGAAAAATTAATTTTCTGCGACACTTTTTAGCAAACGTTGCAGGTAAGCAGAAGGTGTTCTCTTCTTTACTCCGTTTAAAGTCATCACTGGACTTCATCTGGCAACCGGAGCATCAAGCAGCGTTTGATCAGATCAAGGAAGCTTTGTCACAACCGCCAATCTTAGTACCTCCACGGGATAAGGTATCTTTGAAACTGTACATTTTAGCGACTCCGGAGTCTATCGGCTGCCTATTGGCTTTAGATTATGCACAAAAGGTTGAAAAGGCAGAATACTACCTCAGTCGGAACCAGACGAACACCGAGACCAGGTATTCCGCTATTGAGAAACTATGCTTGTCTTTATATTATGATGTGTGAAGTTAGAGCATTATCTGCTACCTAGGGAAGTGCAAGTCCTGTGCAAAATTAATCTCGTTAAATATATGTTAAACTACCCATTGTTGTGAGAACGGTTAATGAAATGGGCTATTAAGTTAAACAGTTTTTCCTTAACTCACTTACTTTTGAAAGCAGTGAAAGGTCAAGCTATAGCCGATTTCTTAGCCGAGCATCTATGTGTGGAAGTCCCTAACCCTGAAAAGGAAGAAGTACAGGGGTACATCTCGCCTAAGCCATGAAAGTTGCAATTTGATGGATCCAGCACGCAGAGTAAGGCAGGTACCGGGTTGGTTATAGAAGCTCTTTGCGGACAATAAGGAAAAATCTTATTTGAGTTGATTAGAAGGACCTCAAATAATCAGTCAGAATATGATGCTCTCATTTTGGGATTTCGGATCCTAAAGGCTTTGGACGCACGAATGATCAATATAACAGGGGATTCTCAAATTGTCATTCGACAAATATCAGGTGAGTACAAGTGCACTAATCTCGTGTTGTCGGATAAGTTACAGGAAATGCGAGAGTTGTTGCAATACTTCTTGGAAGTCATTTTGACTTATATTCCTCGAGGTGAGAGCTGGAGGGCAAACAATTTAGCTCAAACGGCTTCAGGTTTTAAGAAAAGAGTCGGGTGGTAATGTGTTAATAGATATCGGAACAGAAACATGAAGAAGATTAGCGGTCCAATATTGTCTCATACTTATAAAAGCCTACGGGCCAGGTTTCACAGGAGCTAAAGCGTAAGGCATTGAACTTTATATTGATCGGGAACGACTTTATTTAGAAGAAGTCATACAAGAGTTCTATTGAGATGCTTGTCTAAGCAAGAAGTAGCGCAGGCGTTAGCCGAAGTACACGAAGGCCTATGTGGTGCTCATCAGGCGGGTCCTAAGTTGAAATGGATACTGCAACGATATGAATTTTGCTGGCCTTCGATGACGATGACTATGGACTACGTAACCTATGCAGCCGGGTGTGAGGAATGTCAAAAGCACGACCCATTGATTCATATCTCTACCATGGACTTACACCCTATCATCAAACCGTGGCTGTTCAGGGGTTAGGCTCTAGATGTCATCGACAAAATTCACCCATCATCAACCAAATGGCACACCTTCATTCTAGTGGCAACCGATTATTTTACCAAGTGGATAGAGGTAGAGACCCTGACCAGAGTCACTCAATCTGTCGTTATCACATTCCTTCAGCAGAACATCCTTTTTCAATTTGATATACCTGAAACTATAACGGCTGACTAAGGAATTATGTTCCCAAGAGAAAAGGTACGCAATTTTCTAACTCAATTCCAGGTTAAGTTATTGCATTCCTCCCCTATTATGCACAGGCTAATGGTCAAGCTGATGCGACAAACAAGACTTTGATCAGTATGATTCGAAAGTCTGTGGAAGATAAACCTAGAAGATGACATGAAACCCTTCAAGAGGTGTTGTGGGCATATCGGAATGCTTACAAGACCTCTATGGATTTTACCCCATTTCAGCTGACATATGGATAGGATGCAATGCTACCCGCTGAATTATCACTACGGTCAGTCCAGGTAGTGCTAGACTAGTCTAGCCGCTAGCTCCTTTACTTTTAGTTGAGTTAAATTCCAGCCAACCTTTGTTTTTGGAAGTAAAAACTCTCTTGGTCTTTCCTGTCGATTTTCATATGTATTATTGGAAGTAGTCATTCCTATGGTCAGACTATTGGCCGGCCTAGTACAGTGTCAGACCTGGACTGGCACAGCTAGGTTGTTGGCACTTGGGCTGAGCTTCCCAACGTAGTCTTTGGCCTTGGATTGTGCTAGCCTTAGCCCAGTTAGGCCACTGTCCGCCTAATGCTTGCTTCCTATTTTCTAACGAAAATTCTAACATAGACCCAATCCACGTGAATTGAATGTATTGAAGAGTTATATTTCATGCAATAAAAGTTGTATGGTACAACTTTTCAATGTATGCGGCCCACGAATGTACTGTCTATATAAGAATTTTTCATTTTCCAGTGTCATGAATCTTACTTCTTTGTTCGTTCTTGATGCTCCAATACCCAGACGAAGATTACATTTTTTTATAACAATAAAATAAAAATAATAACAATTACTCAAAAGGGAAACATAGAGGCATAATCCACCCCTTTTGTTACAAGACTTGATAATACTTATGCATATCTATTGAATAAAAAACTATAGTCATAAAATTATTTTGAATTAAGCATACCATTTACCATAAAGATAAATACATTATTCCTACGCCGCTCAACTAAATATATGTATAAAAGATTTAATCTTAACACATAAATATATATTAAACCTTAAACTCTTATACCAATTGTTAGAAATAAGATCAATATATTTATATATCAACTAGATTAGATCTTATAAAATATGTAAGAAATAAATCGTACCTTTGTAGATAGCATCTCCAAAAATATGACTCGAGAAACTTTTTGCCTTTTGGTAATGCTCCAGACTCCCAAATCTTTTTTAGCGTAATCTCCCGGGACCAAAAAATTACTAATTGTATTTTTATCTCTTTTTGTAGAGGGTGGACTCTCACAAAAACTGAAAGAATATTGTTTCTTATATAACCCTGATATAGAGTCTTAAACCAATATATATAGTTGACTATTTCCAACTATGTCTATATATTTGACTCTATCTCAAATACGAATCCTGATAGAACAAGATAAGTATAATTGGTTATAACTATTTCTACTTGTCTTATTCCATCTCAAATATGATTTTTATTTTCTTGCCATTTTTATTAATAAATCATAAATAATTATAATTTATTATTGTCTTATAATTAGGAGCCACTAAAGGAACTTAACTGGATATAGTTAGACTGAACTCCAATAAATTATTTTGTCAATTTAAAAATAATTTATTAATTACGTTCCATTCTACTAAAAGAACGTAATTGCACTCTTAGAATAATTATAATTATTAGAGTCAATAATTATATTCTTACAATTGATCGATCTAACAGATCTTGTAGTTTTACTTGAGAGCTTCTACTAGTAGTTCAAATGGTACGGACGATGGACAAAGGAAAATTGGTTATAAGGAAAGAAAAAGAAGGTTGGAAGATTGGTTTCTCAGGAGAAAAGCCATCATTACTGAATACTATCAACTATCCAGTTCATATGAAGAATCTCTCAGCATATGTATATGTATTGTTCGTTTCGTTATCGAATTTTCACCTCATTCAAGAACAATAGATGTTCTTCTGGCTTTACAATTTCACTTATTTCAAGCATATCTACGTATGTTTCCTCAAGATCTTGAACATCTTGCTGCAAAACTTAAGAGCAGAGATTGTTTACAATATATAGCTAAGACTGGTGGACATCTAAGCCCAAGTTTAGGTGTGCTATGTTTTCAATACTCCTGAAGACAGAATTATATAAGATGTTGGCCATCAGGAAAGATCAAGAAACGTCATTTGAGAAGTTTTGCACTAGACAATAATTTCTTGGTTTCGAAATTGTTCAAATTATAGCAGCAAAATTGCAAGCGTATCCCCATAAAATTTTGATAGGAAGAAGGTCTAAGATGCATACAATTCGTCAAACTTCTAGATTAGCAGGATTCCCTAAGAGAGATGAAAAGCATCCATGATGCTTTTAGAGCAGGACATAGTTCAACAAGCATTCTGCTAGTCTTGGTATGCATGGATGTACACATCTATATAGATGCCAAATCTTGAAGTTTGGGAGGCAAATACCGAAGCCACTAAGCATTTGGAAAGAAAATACTTTGATAGCTATGGATGCTGCAAGAGATCTTTTAGGGAAGAAAAATAATGTCATTTCTATCATTAGGGATAGTGCTATGACGACAGGACAAGCACACGAGGCCATGAATAATGCTGATTTTCTTGATACTAACCCAATTGTCGTATTGAATAACAACAAGCAGGTTTCTCTACCCATTGCTTATCTTGATGGCCCTACAACGCCTGTTGGAGCACTGAGCAGTGCCTTAAGCAAGCCTAAATTTTAGGCAACTAGGTAAAGTTGCAAAAGTACACTACTAAGACTTCATCTCTCTAGTGTCTATCTTTATGATTTCCTTTAATTTTTTGCTTAATTTATGAGAGATTCAATGAGGATTCTATTTGATAAAAAAAATATATAATTAACCAAACAAAATGGACCGCAAGCACACGAAGTTGCAGCAAAAGTGGATGAATATGCTAGAGTTATGCTAAGTGCTACTTGATCAATGAGGTCAGATTTTATTATATCGGACCAGTGGATGGCCATAATATCAAAGATCTAGTAACCATTTTCCAAAAAGTAAAAGTGCCAGCACTAGGGCCAGTTCTAATTTATATTGTAATAGAGAAAGGAAAAGGATACCCCCTGAGATGGCAATAGATAAAATGCATAGTGAGGTAGAAACTCAAAATCCAAATGCGATATTATTCATAGAATCATCCACCAAATAGTTGTATTAATCGTTCCATTCTCTCAGGGGTTGTGAAGTTTGATCCAAAAACGGGAAAGTAGCAAATCACTATATCACGCCCCAAACCTGAGGATGACATGGCAACACTCCAAAAAGAAATGTCGAACCTTTACATACCATAAATAATCAAAACATAACATTCTAGTAATACTTAAAGAATATCCTTATATCGTTTCTAAATCCAAAATAAAACATACATAAAACTGAACAAAAATGAAAAATAATTAATCAATCTAGATCCCCTTCAAACCATTCTTCCAATTCATCCTCATCTAACTGAGAATCTGCAAAATGTTAAATAAGGAGTGAGCTCACTAGCTCAGTAAGGAAATCTGGCCTACTCGGGATTGAACATGCTACATATACATATACATTTACAAAATATTTGATCAAAAGAGTTTAAAAATTTAAGGCACAACAAAACTCGTGGGGTCTTAAAATATCTCCCTGGTGGGTTGGTCGCACCATGTGAAGATCTTAGAGTATCACCAAAAAAAAAAGAAGGAGGAAAAGAGAAACAATGAATCTCTTAACCTTACTCATTACTGAACCAAAAGAGGTATATCTGGCACATGAATACCAAACTGGTATGGTTTATTCATTGAAAATAATGTGACTGAAACAAGCGAGAAAACCATCGCTTCAACAGAGGAACACCGGCACTGGAGTTAAAATATAGTGTACCCGGTGCCAAGTGTATTCTGGAATGCGCAGGCGCAATTTCCAGAACACCCAAAATCCAACCTATAACTTTTCAGACTAAAAACACAGTTTTTACCACCCACTTTAATAATGAAAAATACCGTTCGTGCACAAATAATCATGTATACATACTTAAACAAAGCTTAATTAAAGAAGATAATTCATGTTTGGGGACTTGATTTGGCTTAACTGATCAGTCTTCCAATTATTATATCCCATTGAAAGAAGGGCCTTAACTTATCCTAGGTATTGTATCCCCCTAGTAGGGCCTTATAACTTATAAAGTTAGGGAATTTCCTACCAAAACGAAACCCACAAGCATTCAACATCACGTAAATCAGAAAATCAGTACATAGGCATAAAATTTAGCTTAAATTCATAACTTTCAATGAATATAACTATTGGTACGGAAATAACAATTAACATATCATGCTTAATACTATTTTCATATAATTAAAATACCATTTTCATAAAGAAATCAAGAGACATTATTGATTTGAGGAAAACAGTAACCAGTACTAAATACAGGAAAACCCAATTTCCTTACCGACTGAATTCAGCCTCTTAGAACCCCTAAAGCTTCCACTCAAGCCTCCAAATACTTATTCACCTTCAATTAAAACCCAAATAATAAAATTAATCCTCCAATCAAATTTTTTCAATTTAGAACCCTAATACTCTAACTTCGATTCAAGCACAATTTATCACAATCCTAGGTTACAAACACCATAAAACACAAGGGGAAAGCTAACTTACCAAGAGTTGATGCCAAAGGCTCAAGTCCCTTATTAGATTCTCCCTTCTCTTCACTCTTCTCCTCTTCTGGAATAGCTTCAGAAACAACGTAACCGTTCAGAACATACCTGAGCCTATAATGAAAAATTAATAAAAAACCCCCTAACTAAATAATTGCACTTAGCCCCTCAACCTATAATACTTAACTATTTTAGCCTTTTGGACCCTAGCCCACTAATTAAAATAAATAAAACCACAGCCCAATAAGTCCATGAAAAAAAAGAGAAGTCGGTGGGCTCACATACTATACACAGTATTTTGTTGAATCCCTGATAAAAGAAGCTAAAATAGATGACAAAGTGGTTGTTATCTATGCTACCATGGGTGCTGGAACATGCCTCAATTATTTTTAGAAAAGATTCCCAGATCAATGTTTTGATGTAGATATTATAGAACAACATGCTGCCATATTTGCAGCTGGTTTAGCCACTGAAGGTCTCAAGCTATTTTGTGTAATCTACTCATAATTCCTCTAATAAGGTGAGGCTATGACCAGGTCTAAATTCCTGGTTTGGAGATTAACAAATTATATATGGATGTAGGTGGTGCATGATGTTGATCTGCAGAAGTTACCAGTTTGATTTGCAATGGATAAAACTAGTTTGGTTGGTGCAGAAGGACCTTCTCACTATGATGCATTTGATGTATGCATGGCCTGCTTGCCAAACATGTTGGTCATAGCTCTATCAAATGAAGCAGAGCTGATGCATATGGTTGCAAGCAAAAATAGATAATAGACCACATTGCTTCATGTTTCCAAAGGGGAATGGAGTTGGAAGTCCTTCCTCCTAATAACAAAGGAACACCATCGAGGTTAGCATTAGAAACAATATTTTGTTAAAATGTTCATTCCCACAACAAGATACAAACCACCTTCCACAATTGGCAACCGTTAGATTCACTTATAGCTGGACAGGCACCATATGCTCTTAAAGTTGGATTTAAATTACAACAAAAATGCATACTGGTGAGACTTAAAACCTAAGAATGGCATTATTATTTATAATCTTCTATTGTTATGGACAAATTGGAATGGGAAGAATTCTGGTGGAAGGTAACAGAGTTGCAATACTAGGATATAGTTCAATAGTCCAACAATATTTTTTAGCTACAGAAATGTTGAAACCCCATATATCTTCAACAGTAACTGATGCTAGATTCTACAAATCACTAGATGGTGATCTTATCAAAAGACTACCAAAAAACATGAAGTCTTCATAACTGTGGAAGAAGGTTCCCTTGAAGGGTTCGAATCCCATGTAACTCACTTTCAAAGCTTAACAGGAATTTTGGATAGACCCGTCAAGGTAAATTTCAATTATCGAACCAATAATTTTAGTTTTTTTTAAATAATATTAATAGTTTAATTTTGAACTGACATGGTTATTTTTCTTGAAATTCACTGCAATTAATATCATTGTTTCTTCCAGATATATACATTGACCATGGAACACCTACTGATCAAATAGAACAAGCAACTCTATCTATCTTCAAGACATATTTGCGCCACTGTTCTATCATTATTAGGGATGCCTAAAGAAGCCCTTAACTTCAGTGAAACCATTTGTCAAAGAAGCCTATTTCTAAGGGCCTCGTAGATGCTTTGATTTGACCATTTCTTTTGAAAGAAAACTAATAGACTATAATCATGAACACAGTATCTGTGTTAATATTATGCCTTATAGGAATCACATGTATTTTGTATATTGCATATTTATGCAATAATACAAGGCATTCTTTATTTTTCAATTTGTTTTATTTTTACTCCCATGTGTATGCAACTGTAAGAAAAAGTCCCAAATGTAACGCTGTGTTAAGAAAATCATGATAAGGATCGTGATGTGAGGTTCTTACTACACTAGATAGTGTTTCTACTTAAATTATCCCTAATTATAATATTAATGAGATAGGACATCATTAATGCGTTAAAATTAGCACGTGTTATATTTCCTAATTTGATTAAGCGGTGCTTGAAAGATTGCGAGAAAAATAAATACGCAGCATAAAACAACAAATTAAAATTTTTTTTGAGCCAAAATCTATGAATACTTACTTCTAGAGCGTTTTACTTGAATAACTGGAATTGGATTTAGGTTCGACGACACTTGTTTTGCTGGTATACCAACTAACTGTTGGCTCCTTCGTATTAAACACTTACCACACTCGCTAGCTCTTAACCTTCTAGAGTATTTTTTAACCTCTATGGACCTCTACCGGTGAAAGTAGAATTAGGGTGAAGAAGATTGGAAGAAAAATAGAAGAGTTTAAAACGGGTAAAAAAACGAAGGAAAAACAACAACCAGAAAAAAATGGTGGCCTTTTGCTAAAGAACACCTGATGCTATTTCTATGATTTTCGTTCAGCCTCAATCCCAGGCACACATAATTCCTTTTAAACCAACAACTACATTTTTCTTTTAGTTTCCTTTTCCTTTTTTTTCTTTATATAGTGGCGACTATCCCAAGCCGTTACACACAAACCCGGTGGGTCAGGGCTTTTCTTAATTAGTTCAAGATCAATTAATTAGCTCTCTTATTAATTAATTAATCTACTTGGGTCTAGTATAGAATTACCCAAGATAATTAATTAATAAAGTAATTAATTAAATTAGTTCTTTTATTAATTAATTATTCTACTTGGGCTCAATATAAAATTATCCAAGATAATTAAATTAATTAAATTGGCCCAATTAATTATTTTAACCTAAATAAATAATTAATTAGACTTCCTAGAATAATTCTTCCAATAATAAATTCACCCAATAAACCCATATAGTAAATAAATTTATTAAAGTTATTTGAGCTATTTTGGAGATCAAAAGATATATTATTATTGACTACAAAAATGAGCAAAATATCCTTGCTAACAAATAATTGTATTTTTGTCATTTTAAATATTTCATTTATCACCATATGAAAATATTGACCCCGAGAATAATATTGCAAGTGCAGTATCTTTAACCTACATGTGTAATGACAAAAAAATCCCTCTACGCAACACCCATCATTAAGATAGGAAAATTTGACCTGACACATTTCTCAATGGCATTTACTATCTTTGATAACTAGTCCGATAATCCATGACTTTTAGTATGTATCTACTTATCAAGGGAGCTACCCCAAAGTATATAGACTTAGTCACGTTTCTCAGGGCTCTAAATTATTAAATTATCTCAAACAATCACAAGGGGGTGATTTCTTCACTTAATAAAGTATAAAAACTCTATTGTATAAGCCTGTGTTAATTAATTAGAGTCATATACCAAACGTACGAAGTTATTGGCCTTGTGGTAAGACCTCACCTAATATATATAAAAGTGTACAATCCAACTTCACCAGACCACCAACTTATACTCAAATCTTATAGTGCTCGTCCACGCAGTAGTTACGATAAACCAATCTTTATTTATTTAAGTACTTTTATAAAGATTATTATCACGTAGTCCAGTTCTATTTACTCCAAATACGGTTATACTATTGGTGTGAGTGGACTACTCACTGGTTAAAAAAGTAAACCATTCCCCATTTAAAAACTATAATGTAATTATCTAAACCTTGATGAAGTGCCCAACTCTATCAATCGATCAAGAATAATTTTTTGCTTATGTATTAGTAGCTCATAATCTACACCTTACTGTGAAAACACGACTCAATCACGTAAATTACTTACTTACACAATTAGACCTTAATGTATAATATATGTAAACAAATAACCATTAATGAATACAAGTTTTATTAATTTTCAAAATATAGAAATACATAGGTCATTTTGAACATATGCTCCAACAATCTCCCACTTCCACTAAATGGACTATGACAGTCTATATGTGCCTACCCCTATGACATATAAGTGGTTTCGAAACACCTTCTTTGTCAAAGGCTTAGTAAATGGGTCCGCTAAATTGTTTGTAGAAGAAATCTAGTCAACTACCATCTCCTATTTCTAGATGAACTTCCGAATCAAGTAATATTTTCTTTCAATGTGCTTGCCATTCTAATAGTTTCTTGGCTCCTTACATTATGACCTAGATCCAAAATTGTCATAATATAGTAATGGGCCTATCCATTTGTGGCACAACTTTAAGTTTTGTGAGAAATTTTCAGAGTTAAACTACTTCTTTAGAAGCTTCTGAAGCTGCCACATACTTAACCTCCATGGTAGAATCAACAATACAAAATTGCTTTATACTCCTCCATGAAATAACTCCTCCAAACAAAGTGAAAAATATATCCACTAGTGAATTTTTTTTCATCTTTATTCGTTTGAAAATCTGAGTCCGTGTAATCAGTATGAACTAAGTCATCGGCCCTGTAAACAAACATATAGTCTTTCATTCCCTTTAGGTACTTGAGAATATACTTTACAACTTGTCAATATTCTTCTTATGGATTTGATTGATACCTGCTAACTATGCCTACTGCAAAGCAGATATATGGCCTTGTACAACGCATGGCATACATGAAACTTTCCACTACTGAGGCATAGAGAATCCTACTTATCATTTCCTTTTCTTCTTGTGTCTTAGGATACTGTTTGGAAGATAAGATCAATCTGTGTCTAAAGGGTATGATTGCCCCTTTACACTGATCCATTGTTAGTATTATACCATAAAAGCAATCACTTGTATTTTGTATATGACATATGTAATTAATAGTACAAGGCATTATTTATCTTTCATTTTATTTTGTGTGAATATAACTGCTTAGTAAAGTCCCAAGTACAATACTGTGTTAAGAAATTTATGACAGAGATCATGATGTGAGGTTCATACTACATTGGATAGTGTTTGTACTTAAATTATCCCTAGCCATAGTATTAATGAGATAGAACATCATTAATGCATTAAGACTAGCACGTGTTATGCTTCCTGATTTGATCAAGCGGTGGTTCTTACATCCATGGGTATTGTAATACTCAAAGTTAACACGTGGATACTTAGTATTTGAACAGGTACATTGGATAACCTAACTATAAGATAACTATATGGATAAATATTTAATGTCAGTAATAGAATCTCGTTATAGTAAATATAAAACTATCCTTAGACTTGAGAACTCCAAGGTACTTTGTTTATTATGCATTGTACTTTGATTCCAATATCTGGAGTCCTTACACGACTGCCTATGGGATGGACATTGGGAACAACGTAAAGTAAACGAAAATATTTGAGATGGTCAATAAAGGATTTACCATTCCTAATAGTAGGAGTGAATATCTCAAGGCCATTTGTAGAAATCATTACACAAGAAGTCATTGGCCAAGGCGACTATGAGTTAGAAATAGTTCTAATTGATACACATGAAGAGTAATGGATTTCGGGAATAAGTATTAAAATATTCAGGCCAGAATTAATTAATATTCTGGAGGAAATTGGCACTAATTTCATACTTTAAACCAAATAAGATATTGTATTGTGAAAGGAGTTTATTGCATTGAAGTTTCGCTATTGAAAGGTTCATGTCAAGCCACTTGACTTTCTAGATTTTTAGGTGGTCTATTGATAGATACTGCTCATGATCTGTGAAATATGAATTTATTAATTAGAGAATTAATAAATTTAATCCTAATTAGAATTAATAATTATTAAAGGGATTATAAATTCTATTATGATAGAACTAATTCATACTAGCTACTAAATGACTAGAAAACCTAATAGGTCACACATAATAGAGGAATTGGTATTCAAAATGTTATTTGATAATATTATAGGGTTCAAAAAATAATTATTCTGAGCTAATTATAAAGTATTATAATTATTTGGGGTTGAATTATAATTATTAAATCTTCATAGGTAAATTATAAACTTATTATAATTCATAGGGTCTAATTACAATTCTTGAAATTCCTAAACCCATAATTGAAAAGAAAATTCCTAACAAATATGGAATTCAAATACAAGTTAGAAATTTCCTAACTTGTTTTTTCTGCTTTTGCGTGTATCTTTTTTCTTTGTCTTTTTGTGGCGACTGCTTTAAAAAAAAGGAAATAAGTTTCCTATTGATATATATAGTGAATTTATTCTCTGTGGTAGAATAAGAAAAAGGGTGGCCGCCATAGGAATAAAAAGAGATAAGACGCACAGAAAGTGTTTTCTTCTTCTTTTCTTTTTGAAAGAAAAGAAAATAATTTCTTCCAAATTAAATTAATCATAAAGCTACTAAGTATTATTCTACTAGCATAGATTTTGGTGGTTTTGAGTACATTCTTCATGTGGATCAATATTAGAGAAATTTCTATCCTTGAAATTTGGTGGCTCAATTGGATAGACTTTTGAAGGGGATTTGCACGGAAGAAAAATTTTTAAAAATTGCGTTTTTGAGCTATTTAATTTTTCTTCCCTTCTCATGATTCGTTTAATCACATACAAGTGATCATTTGCATAGATTTTATTTTATTTTTTCGCTGCGTGTAAACTGGTTGGCATGATCAAAATTAAATAGTGGTATTAGAGTCATCTTGTATATGTTTTACGAATTTTATTATTATTTTGAAATTATTTCAAAATAAATTTGAAGTTATAAAATTGTTTCATAAATATTTTAAATTTTGAAATAGTTTCAGAATTATATTCTGGTCCATGAAAATTGTTTCATGTAAAATTTTACTTTTGAAAAACTTTTGTTTTAGTGTTATATATATGTGTGTGCGCGCGCGCGTATTAGTTACTGAAAATGGTTTCAGTAAATTATAGAATTATTTTTTTAATCCACGAAATTTGTTTCCATATGGAAGTGTGAAGAAATTGTAGCTTTGTGTTCCTTAAATTTGTTAAGGAATATGAACAATTGAAATTGTTTTTTTTTTTTAAATTCACATAAATTGTTTATGTGAAAAGAAAAAAAAACAACAAAGTTTTGTTTCCTTAAATTCGTTAAGGAAATTGAAGCCGAAAAGGAAACAATAGGGGAAAATTTTTTCGAAAGGAAACTGTTTCAGCCGAAAAGAAAAAAAAAATTGAAAAAAGTGAAAATTGTTGCAAACCATTGTTATAATGGTTGCATCCTTAGGAGGATGTGTTACAGCCCTGGGAGGCTTATGTCCAATTTTTTATTACAATCTAAAAGAAGAAAAATTGAAAGAAGTAAAAATTGTTTCTACAAACCATTTTTATTGTGGTTGCATCCTTGCGAGGATGACATAAAGCCGTGGGAGGCTTGTGCCATGTGAAGTCAACTATTCTTGATTGGAAATTGTTTCCAATCAACGAATCATTTTATATATAAAAAAAATCTTTTGTTTTGTTTTCTATTTTGGTCCTTTACTGATAGTTCACGTTTACTTTTTCCTTCCACAAAGCACCCAAATTTTTCCAAAATTCACTTTGGGACTAACGGAATTAGTTCCCAAAATATGATTTTGAAAACTAATATATTTTCTAAAATATTGATTTTAGATTATATATTATTGTAATTCCTAAAATATGATTTTAACAATTAATATATTTTCTAAAATATTGATTTTAGATTATATATTATTTTAATTCCTAACATATGATTTTATGAATTAATATATTTTCTAAAATATTGATTTTAGAAGTGATTTGGATGGAAGAATCTCATTGGATGAGGGATGGAAAAATTAATATTTTTTCTAAAATTCTGATTTTAGATTTTATCTCCAAAATTGTGATTTTGGAATTGTATGCTATGTTTTATTTTGCTTAATGTATTTTGAGCATGATGTTAGCATGGTGGATGGTTATGGACTTAGACCAAATATATCTGTTCATGCATTATTTACATTTTGGTTTTAATGAAATAAGGTCTGCGTATCCTGCCTTCTCTATTATTCTTGTCTATTTTCTCTTCTCATCTAAACTCTCCTCGAATGTAACTCGAGGTTTCTTTACTTAGGAAATTTATGTAACTAGATTACATATGTTAGATAGAGTTAGAAAAATTATTTACAAGACAATGAAGATGGCTACTAAAACGAGACGAGCGGGTAAGACCTTCTACTTGTATCATGCATGAACATATAGAGTTAATCATATTAATTTTCTTCTCGTGGCTCGAGAAAATTAATTTAGGAAAAGTTCATAACTGTACCACGTAATTATGTTTTATGCCATGTATATATGATAAAATTATGCATGCTATGTATAAGACCACCAATATAAACAAATCCCTCAGACAATATTCAATCTAAAGTCTTCTGTTAATATTACAAGAACGAGAGTTCTTTTTTGAAATTAGGTTGTTGGGCATACCCAAGCTTACTCGACATTGAGCTTGTTCGAGTTATAGAATGTGATTCCGGATTAATGGGTTGGATTTAACTAATATCTTTATCCCAGTTGGACGTGCCCAGGTATAAAGAATATTAGAGGCTAAGTTGGGGTAGCACTAAATGCTTTAAGATTAAAAGATGTTAATCACCCAATGATCTGATAGTTATATTTGATATAATTGGCATTGGATACCTATAATTGAACTTAAGAGTGAATTGTTGGGCATACCTAAAGTTATTCTTAAGAAATTTGGATACCGGTCCATTAGAAAAGCTTCCAACGGGCTTTTCTGAGTTAATAGTGAGGGTTATTGGTTTGAGCAAAATAGTGGCATAAAAATGCGTTTAATTAAAGACCTAATTATTTGTATTACATATGCATATACATTATGCTAATTTCCCTATCTTTACATCTAGGTCATCTGCATCATGATAACAAACTTAAACTTACGTAGCATTTTGGAAATGAACAAACTTATCGAGCCAAATATTCTAAACTAGTATAAAAACTTGAGAACCGTTTTTAAGTCGAAAAAGTTGCTCTACGTGCTAGAGACTCCTATTCTGCCACTACCAGCTCAAGATACTCATACTAATGAACATACTGTCCACAAGAAGCATAAAGAGGACAGTGACGCGACATCCTATGTGATGTTGGCGTTAATGACCCCTGAACTGCAAAAACAGCATGAGCATATGAATGCTTACTCGATTATATTACATCTTCGAGAGCTATTTGATGCCCAAGCCAAAACAGAAATATATAAGATATCAAAATAATTGTTCCGTTCGAAGATGGCTGAGAGTACTTCTGTGACTACTCATGAGCTGAAGATATTGGATTTAATTAAGAAGCTCGGGTCTCTTGGTTTTGTGATGGACAATGAATTAAGTATCGACTTAATTCTACAATCTTTGCCAAATAGTTTTTTACAATTTGTGATTAATTATCATATTAACAAAATTAAGTCCATCATACCCAAGTTAATCAATTTTCTCAAAACTGCGGAGTCCTCCATGAAGAAGGAATCCAATACAGTTATGTTGGTAGAATCTTCCTCTTCTAAGAAGAAAGTTCCTAAGAAGAAGAAGAAGGCTCCTACTAAACCCAAAAATGGTGTGAAGAAGAAAGAAGTAGCCACTAAAGGCCTATGCCATCACTGTAGAAAGATAGGTCATTGGAGTCACAACTGTAAACCCTACTTGGAGATCGTCAAAGAAATGAATGAGAATGAGAAGCTTACGGGCGCTTCTACTTCTACTCTTGGTATGTTTATGATTGAGATTGATACTGCCTTTAGAAATGAGATATGAGTATTAAATACTAGATGTTGATCTCATTTGTATAATAACTTGTAGGGACTAAAAGACAGTAGAAGGTTTGAGAAAGGACAATAGATGTGGTTTTGAGAAAGGACAGTAGAAGTGGACCTATGTATTACAAATGGAGCAAAAGTTGCTGCATTTACTGTGGGGACTTACAAGCTACACCTGCCTTCAGGATTAGTTTTAGAACTTCAAAAATGTTATATGTACTAGTTTTATTGAAAAATATTATTTCATTTGCGTGTTTAGACTTGTGTGGAATTTATTTAATTTTAAGAATAAATATTGTTCTTTTTTATTGAATGATATTCATTATGATTCTACAACTTTAGTTAATGGTTTATATATTCTAGACACGGACAATCAAGTTCTTAATATAAATAATAAAGGGTTAAAAAAAGATAACACAAACCCATTATACATATGACATTATCGTTTAGGCTATGTAAATTAGAATTGTGTTTCTAAGTTACATAAGTGTAGTGACTTAGGCTCATTTGATCTTAAATCATATGAGACTTGTGAATCTTGCTTGCTAGGAAAAATGAGTAAAACCTCTTTTTCTAAGAAAGGGGAAAGGGCTAAGCAATTATTGGAACTAATACATATTGATGTATGTGGACCAATGACATTGCAAGTAAGAGGGGGTTATCAATATTTCATTACCTGTATCGATGATTATTCTCGATTTAGGTATTTGTATTTAATAAAATATAAATCTGAAACCTTTCATAAGTTTAAAGAATTCAGAAATGAAGTAGAGAAACAATTTGGTAAGAGTATTAAAACTTCAAAATTCAATCGAAAAGGAGAATACTTAAACAAAGAGTTTTTAAGTTATCTTAGAAATAATGAGATATTATCTCGATGGACTTCATCACATACACCTCAACATAACGGTGTATTTGAGAAAAAGGAATCGAATGTGTAAATAGGTTTTCAAGAAGAAAACGACATGAATGGTAACGTAGTTACCTATAAGGCACGACTAGAATATAGTATTGACTATGACGAAACCTTATCATCAGTAGCTATGCTAAAATCCATCAGAATACTCTTAACTATTGCCGCTCATTATAATTATGAGATCTGGCAAATAGATGTGAAAACAACTTTCCTAAATGAAAACCTGATTAGGGAAGTGTATATGACACAATCTGAGGATTTCACGTCCAATGATAGCATAAAAGTATGCAAGTTGTAAAGGTCCATTAATAGAATTATGTAAGCTTCTAGGAGTTGGAACATTCATTTTAATGAAACAATCAATGAGTTGGGATTCATTTAAAACATGGATGAACCTTGTATATACAAGAAGGTTACTAGGAGTACAATTATTTTCCTATCGCTTTATGTAAATGACAGATTGCTAATAGAAAATATTATCTCTATTCTTTAATAGTAGAAGGGTATACTAATACCAATTTCCAATTTGATAATAATGATTACGAGTCACAATCAGGCTACATGTTCAATTTGAGTGCTATCACTTGATTTATGAAACTATTGATAGGAAAGATGCAAAAGATAGAGGAAGTTCCCATGGATGAGAACATAGCAAACCTACTGACTTAGGCAATTCCCAAAAGACCATGATAAGCATGTTGAGTCATTCGGTATTAGATACATGAATGATTGGCTCTAGTGCAAGTGGGAGTTTGTTAGTATACCCTAGAGGCAATTATTTGTATTTTGTATATAACACATTTAATTAATAATACAAGTCATTATTTATCTTTCATTTTATTTCGTGTGAATGAAATTATTAGATAAAGCCCCAAGTATAACACTATGTTAAGAAAATCATGATAGAGATCATGATGTGAGGTTCTTACTACAGTAGATAATGTTCGTACTTAAATTATCCATGATCATAGTATTAATGAGATAGGACATTGTTTATACATTAAGACTAGCACATGTTATACTTTCTGATTTGATCAGGCGGCGGTTCTCACATTCGTGAATATTGTGATACTCAAAGTTAACACGTAGATGCTTGATATTTGAACAAGTACATTGGATGGCCTAATCATGAGATAATTGTTGGGATGTAAACCCTCTTAGACTAGGTTTCTGATATAATTTTTACTTGTATTAATAAAAGTATTTTTCTGAGAAATTATTTGTGAAATCTTCCTTATATTTGTGCACAATTGTCATTAGAAAGGACCCATTATGTTTAAATAAATGGTTCATGTGAATAGAGCTCTTTCACAGTGAGGTATGGATCATGGGTTACCTAACACATAAACTTTTGTTCTTAACGGAATGATAAGAATGAGAATCTTATTATGGTAAGGTTATTGTGTTATGAATTCTAAATAGGAAATGGCTTACCTTTAGCCAATGAGTAGTCTTCTCATTTCATAACACAAGCGTATTTCGAATACGTAAAATTGGATCTGTAGTAGTGGTTTCTAAAAATACTATGTGGTAGAAATCTAGACTACTACTGCTACAACGTGGATTTGTATTCTACAGCTTGAATATAAGTTGGTGGTCTGACAAAGTTAGAAGTATATGCCTTGATATACTATAGTTGAGGTTCTTCATTAGGACCAATATACTTGTATATTGGGTATATGTAATTAGTCTGTTAAGACAGACTTATAAAAGATAGTTTCTACATCATATCGCCCCTTGTGGTTGTCCGAATGATCTAATTATCCAGGATTCTAAAAAATATGACTTGGATATTTGCTTTAGGGTAGCTCCCTTAGAAATCGAAAATATTCCAAGAAATCGTGGATTATTAGACTAGAGGCCTAAAGATAGTAGATGTCTTTTAGAGAGATATTAGTACACTCTTTCCTCTCTCTAAATGCACGTAACATTGTTCTTGAGATCAATATTTCCTTATAGTGATATTAAGAAATATTTAAAATGCAAAATACAGTCATTTATATAGTATGGATATTTTGGTCATTTTAGTAGTCAAGGCAATGTGACTTTTTAGTTTTCGGAATAGCTTGTAAGTCCTAATTAATTTTAGGTCGAAGAAATGGTCTCAATTAAAATTATTTTATTTTATTTAGAAAGTCTAATTTATTTTTAAAATGGAAAAAAATAAAAGAATGAAAGAAATTAAATTTATTATCTAGTTTAATTGGTTAATTCTAAGCCCAAAATGAATAATTAGAAAAATTAATCTGGGTCTAAACTAGTTAAAAAAAGGTTTAAATAATTATTTTAGTTCATTTAGACTCATTAATTATTTATTAAGTTATTTTAATAGACCTAAAAAATAAATAATTAATGGTTATTATTTTAGGCTCATTGGGTCTAAAGAAAATAATAAATTATTAATAGCCCAATAGCTTGAACCAAAAGGATATTTTCTAACTCATGGAACATCAGAGTTTAGGCTAAGCTAATCCTCTTCTGTTGATAGCCTCCGGGTGTTTTGAAATATCAAAATCCCAGTGTTTTGGTGATTAGGTGTGGGTCATGTGTCTTGTTTTTTTTAGAGCATACACACGAAGAAAAAAAAAACAGAAGCTTTGTTTATTTCACTCTTCTCTCTCGTTCGTTTCTTTTTCCTTTTTGTTTCTTAGTTTTGCTAATCAATAGCAAAGGATCAAAAACTATTTTTCTAAGACTAGTTTTTCCTCGCCTAAATTGTTTCACCAACAAGTAATAGGCGGTGGAATATTCTGAGTTCTCAAGAAGGACTTGCGTTCATGCAAACCAAAAGAAGTAGACAAATCTCGAGATTTCAACCGAAATCGTCATCACGAGAACAGGTTCTAGTGGTTCAATTGTCTTTTTCATGGCCAAACAAACCAAAGACACGCAGAGGCAAAAAAAATTAATAATTCTTCCGCTTGTGGCTTTTGCATTTTTCTTGGTTTTAGCTTCAATTTCCGTAGCGTGCATGGTTTTTGTGTTGTTTCAAGATCATCAATAATTACATGGATGATTATTTAGTACCAGTGATAGAATTTCGTTATAACAAATATGCAAGTATCTTTAGACTTGAGAACTCTAAAGTACTTTGTTTGTTAAGCGTTGTACTTTGATTCTAATCTCTGGAGTTCTTACAAGACCGCCTATGGAATAGACATTGGGTATAACATGAAGTAAACGAAAGTAATTGAGAGGGTCAATAAAGAATTTACTACTCTTAATAGTAGGAGCGAATATCTCAAGGCTACTTGTAAGAATCATTACTTAAGAAGTCTTTGGCCAATGCAACTATGTGTTGGAAATAGTTCCAATTGTTATACATAATGAGTAATAAATTTCAAGAACAAGTACTGAAATATTCTGATCAGAATTAATTAATATTCTAGAGGGAGTTGGTACCAATTTCATACTCTAAACTGAATGAGATGTTGTATAGTGAAAAGAGTTTATTGCACTGATGTTTCGCTATTGAAAGATTTATGTCAAACCATATGACTTTCTGAATTTTTTGGTGGTTTATTGATAAATACCACTCATGATCTACGAAATATAGATTTATTAATTTAGAAAATTAATAAATGTAGCTTATAGATTATATGTGATAAGGCGTAAATTAGTCCTATTTTTTCTAGTTATTTGAGGTTATTTTGTGATACATTTTGTTCAATAACTAATTATATTCCTTCATATTTGAGATTTTATCCTTGGAAAGGTGTTTTGTGCATTATTTCATATTTTAGAGGTAAAAAAAAATAAAAACGTCACCAAACAGAACATAGGCGACGCTGGACAGGCCAGAGGAAGCGCGGCCGGCCACTTGCTGTTAACACGCACTTCAAAGCGATAAAAATCATTGAAACAGGACCTGAACAGAACCGAATCGGTGCCAACTGTACTTTGGAAAGCATTGTACGGGAATCAAGGAAAAAATCGATGAACAGCTGAAGAAATAGAACACAATCGGCGCCGGCTCCAATAGCCAAGGCGGCACCAATTGTGCCCTGAGGATAAGACAGACTTTGATTTTTGCACGCGATTTTTAATAATCTGCAGAATTTGAGTATCTTCCTACTTCTACTCGACCAAGAACCCTACATCAACGAGTTTAGGCACTTCCTAAATCTATAAATAGATGGAAAACATAAGAAAAAAGTGAGGAATTCATAAATCATCATAGAAAATCACTCAAATCAAAGGAGGAATTCTTCAATCAAGGAAGATTGTGCAAGAAGGTCTACAAGGGAAGAAGAAGGAGGCTTGTCTATGAGTACTTTCTTTTACTTTCTTTTCTTTTTCTTAAACAATGATGTATTAATTATTTTATTGTAATTTGACATCGTTTTAGGTATTCGTGATTTTTAGAGTTACTTTGATCTTTTGATTAATTGATTGTTATTCTTGGTATTTAATTACTTATGCTAATTACGAGATTAATTAGTTATTTCTTCCTATTAACTTGCTTGAGAAAGAGGTTGATGGTGGTTTCAATTTGTTAATTTCATATTTGTTGTCTTTTAACTTGCTTGAAAAATGGGTTAAGTGCTAAGAACTAGATAGTTAAAGGTTAATTAATGTCTGCCAGAGTATGGATTCATTGGTTAATTTCATGTTTTAAGTTTGTCAGAGTATGAAAATTTAATCAAGGATTGTGTTTAATGCATCTTTTGGGTGAATTAGTTGAAATAGAGTATGTGATGCTAATTTGTCTAGAAGATAGTGATTTCATGGATTGAAAAGGAAGTAAATTTATCTTAATCCTTCATAATGCCGAGAGAATAGTTAATTATGATAATGATTAGGTCATTTAAGATCATGTTTGTCAAAATAATGGTTTAAGTTGCATAATTCTCTATCTTTGACATGTATTTATTATTTTATTTTTCTTTTTATTTCTTTTTCACTTTATTGAATCGGTTAAACAATGAAAGAAAAGTGATTATTGCATACTTGTTCCTTGAGGATCGATACTCATTTGAACCTTATGCTATGTTAATGATGAGTACGTTTGCTCATATGTGTAATTTGGGGTTAACGTTTTAATTTAAACTTAATTGAGAATGTGCTTATTTTTACATGATTTTTATACCCAAATAAATACGCATCAATATGCTCTTGGCCTTTCACAATAAAGCTTTCAGGCTGGGTTATATAGATGTCTTTGCTAAAATAGCCATTAAGAAAGGCTGTCTTGACATCCATATATCATATCTCGTAGTCATAATGACATGTGATGGCCAAGAGAATGCGTATGGATTTAAGCATGGCAATAAGTGAAAAAGTATCATCATAATCGATCCATTCTTTCTAAGTATAACCTTTTGCAATTAACATTGCTTTAAATATTTCCATCTTTCCATCTGCACTTCTTTTTCTCTTGTATACCCACTTGCACCCTATGGGTTTAATCCCTTCAGGTGCAGTAACAAGATTCCATACTTGATTGAGATACATAAACTAAATCTCGGCATCTATTTCTATTTTCCATTTATCTCCATTAACATCAACAATGGCCTTATTGTCTCTAGTGGGATCTTATTCCTGATAGTCGAAGACTACCTCAGAGGCTTCTCCAATCCATCTTTCAAGAACCCTAGATATCGTGGTTCATTTTGTATAGAAACATCTGGCTATGCCTCTTTAGGTTTTTCAATTGCAGTACTTGAAGTTGAAGTATCAATCAACTTCTCTTCCAATTCCACCTTACTCGAAACCTTAGTGGACACAACTTATTCATCCTCCAAGTATCTAGCATGAGTACTAGTAAGTACCTTTTGCTCTTAGGGATGATAAAAGTATCTACCCCTTATTCTTTTTGGATACCCTACAAAGTAGAACAATTCTGATCTTAGATCTAGCTTACTTCCTTTAGTCAGTACATAACCTGAACAGCCTTATACCTTGAGCTGATTCATACTGGGCTTTTGTCCAGTCCATATCTCATAAGGTGTTTTAGGCACTGACTTAGAAAGCACCAAGTTTAAAATATATGTTGCTATCTCCAGAGTATATCCAAAAAAAAAAAAAAAAAAAAAGGAAGAGTTGCATGACTCATCATGCTTCTGACTATTTCCATCAACTTTTGTTTCTTCTCTCATCTACTCCATTCTATTGGGGAGTCTCAAGTACAGTTAGTTGAGATAATATATCCTAATGTGCCAAGTAATCTTTGAATTCACCAAGGAAATATTCTTCACCACGATCCGATCTTAACTTTTTGATTAGTTTACCGATTTGACGCTCCACCTCAGCCTTAAACTCCTTAAATTTATCAAATGAGTTAGACTTGCGTCTCATCAAGTAAACATAACCAAAACGTGTGTGAGCATCTGTGAATATGATGAAGCATTCATAACCTCCTCTAGTAGGTAAAGACATAGGACCAAAAACATCTGTAAGAACTAGCTCTAATATTTCCTTAGCCCTTTCCTCCTTTTAAGTAAAAGACCTTTTGGCCATCTTACCTATAAGACAAGATTTACACTGAGTCTATTCCTTCAATTTCAATGAGTCTAAAGACGATTAACCTCTAAATCCAATTAGGATTTATATGTCCTAATCTCAAGTGCCATAAATAAGAGTTATTTGATGTGGTCTTTCTCTTCTTATTATGGTTCTGTCTGAGTATTATTTATTTGACAATTAATATGATTAATATAGGAAAGATTCCCATACATGTTTTCAGAACAAATAATATTTCTATTTTTACTGATTGAAATACCAAAATGGAAAGAAATAAAATATCCTGATTAATCAATCTTGAAACAGAAATCAAATTCTGTTTAAAACTAGAAACATATAAAATATCTTTCAAAACTAAAATCCTATTACAATCAAATAAAAACTCTAAGTCTCCTACTACTTTGTCCCATACTTGTGCTTCGTTACCTACTCTTAGTCTATACTCTCATTTACTGAGTCGCCTTATCTTGCTGAACCCCTATAAGGAGTTACAAATATGGTTAGTGGCTCCAGAATCAACATTCCAAGTGGATGATGACCCAACTAATAATATAGACTTTAAATATAGAGCAATACCTGAAGAAGAATTAACTAAGAAGTTCGGACAATCCTTCTTGAAGTGTTTTTTCTTGTCACACTTGAAACACTTGCCCTTGGGATTGTCACTGGGCTTGGACAGACTGGGCTTAGATCTCTTGGGCTAGGCCCCTGCATTGTTCTGAACCTTTTTCTTCTTGAACTTAGGCCCAGTTCTAGAAGATAAACCAGGACGAGTAACCAAAATCTTTGATTCAGGTGTCATAATTTTCTCAGCAGCCTGGAGTTCTTTCATCAACTCAATCAAAGACATATTCAGCTTGTTCATATTATAGTTTAACTTGAATTGAGAATATAAATTTAGCAGTCTCAAAAACCATATCAATTTGGCTCTCAACATCGATTATTACCCCTAGGACCTTGGCCTCCTAGAAGTGAGCAATCATTTTGAATATATACTCGTGAACCGATACCCCCTCAGCCTTCCTAGTGTTCATAATTGCTCTAAGAGTTTTCTGTCTTGCGGGCCGGCTCTTGTCAACAAATATAGTACACAACGATACATCGATGTCATATGCAGTAAGTATGTTTTCGTGCTTAGATTGGAGCACATTAGACATAGAAGCTAACATATAGTATCGAGTCATTTTATCAGCTTTCTTCCATACCTTCTTAGCCTCACGATCTTGGTTTGTGGAATCTTTCCTAATTTCAGAATAGGAGTCGGTCAGCACATAATTGTACTCTTCGACAGTGAGTACTATGTTCAGCTTCTTTTTCCAATCCACTAGTTAGGTCTAGTTAACTTATTCTCCTTGAGAATAATGGATAAAGGACTGAAACCAGACATTTTTGTTGATTGAAAAAAAACTTCATTCAGAAAAATATTTGTTTTAGAAAGACTTATAAAAATGCACATTTAAAAATCATATTATTTCCATGATATAGTTAATCAATTAAAACCATTATAAAAAATATAAAAATTTTGGCTCTTAGAAAAATTGATAGAGCTTTATAAGAAGCTTGACAATTTTCTAAGTTAAGTGTATAACCATTACAAATTAAACTTCCTTAATAGGTAATGATCTAAAAATAGTTCCATCGATAGGATGGTCACTACTCTAACCACCTACGGATAATCGAGCATTAATGCCTCCAACGATAGGCTGGCTGACACTAATACTTATCATAGACTTTAATTATAATTCCTCTTTGTTAGTTATAGATTCTTGTGAAAATCCATCCTATAAGTGGTCATGCTCAGAATGATGCGAGAAAATCTATAATCTCTAATAGAAATCCGTGATAGAAGCCATGGGGCCATTAGAGCCCCTTTCCCACTTAATCTTTTGAGAAAAATAGGTTTTTAGGAAAAATATTTCTTTAAAATTAATTAATTTTTATTAACTTTAGTAAAAGCCCAAAAATTCAACCATTATTCTTTATGTCAAGGATAAAACCCTTTAAGAGAATAAACTATAAATTTTTATTTCACTTCTTAAGTTAAAACTATTTTCTATGAAATAAATTTAAAGTACTTAAATCCAAAATTATTCTTCAAGTCAAGGATAAAACCATTTGGAAGAATAAACCATGCATTTAATTTTAAATTACTTAGTTCCAATTTTAAAACATTTTCCTTAATTATTCTTACTAGCGAAAAATTAATTTCTCAAAAACCTTTGTGCATTTGATCACAAAATTAAATAAAATAGACATGCTCCAAAAATAAACTTTTTACATGCTATTTCTAACTTTTAATTCTTATGTAACCAAATAATGGATTAAATATCATAATAATAATAAAATTAAAATGATCTTATTTAATCCTAAGGTTGTTCCGCTTTTACTAACCATTTTCATGCAAAATTATTTAAATCCATAAATAAACCATTGTAAGAAAATAACCTCGTGTGATATATGTTAGGGATATGCCCTAGAGTCAATTTGTACTTATACTATTGTCATTAGGTATTATGTAATAATACGGGGCATTTCTTTTCATGAATAGTGCATTTAGTTTTGTGGTAATTAAGTACGTGACTTGATAGTAAAACTCTACAATTAATACAATGACTATTCTTAAAATATCCTTAATCGATTATTATTAGTGAAATAATAATAAATTAATATTAGTATATTTATGATTTGATTGCTATATTTTACTAGTCATGGATATATGTGATATCAAGTTAAAACATAAATAAATATTAGAGAACATTATATTGGATATGACCCACTGTGAGAGTACTTCATGGAATATACCATAAGTACTTTTTAACCATAATGATATTAAAAGTCCTTCAACCTGAATTCATCATAATTTCCTACTTAATAAATTCTATATTTTGACGCTGTCTAAAATTGTCTTTAACCAAATAGTAAATTAGACCGTTGTTGGATATAGAATAAACCAGGGAAAGGAATATGATTGATAGTGAAGGAATTTGTCCCTCTCAATTATGAGAGAGATATCTATAGGCCTCTTGATAAGTTAAACTGTTAAAATATATGGTCGTACTCAAATATATCAATTTAAGATATTGATATCATTTGTTTGAACAGTCTACTATGAGATCAAGAAATAATTGATTAAACTTAATAAGGATGATATGCTCTGTGCCTTATGCTTAATTTGGATGTCGTGTGACAAAAGGATTAAATATAAAGTTATGGTTTGCTTCAAAGAGATCACTGATTTTCATTTAACCTGGATAGTTATAATATTTTGTTAAAAACCGCTTATAACTTGTGGGCTATTTAAATATAATTTGGGTACACTACCAGCGTTAAACGAACCTATAGGGTCACACATTAAGCAAACACTTTAGGTTATGTTTTTGGTAATTAGATTCGATATATCTGAAAATATGTCTAGGTTAATTGAACCTAGAAAAATGACAAGATACAATGAATATGGAAATATGTCCACATTCGATGTATCTGGAGGATGTCCAAATCATAAAAATTTGACTCGATAAATTAATTAGTTAAATTACCGAAATAATAACAGAATCTTATCGTGTCAGTTTTAATTTGAATTTAAAATAAAATATGATAAGATATTATGAGAGTTGGACTCTAAGAGGTTCGGGTTGTTTCAAAAGAAAACCCTAGCCATCTTCTCAAGAGTGCTCTCTGTTAATATTCGTGCCTCTATTCACAAAAAAAATTTAAGCCCCTCAAACCCTAGATGCTTACACTCCTGGGGTAATGAGTTGGTTCGCCGTGTGTATCCGATAGAGGACATTTGCACATTGCAATGTCTGGTGATCGTTCGAGTTGTGCGTACGACAGAAAACCAAAATCCAGAGATCTTGATTATGCCAAACATAGGTAATTTTGTAATCTCTAGATCGTCTTAATCGTTTGACTAGGTCCTTAGAAGGAATTCGTGGATGTTTAAGAGTCCACAAATCCTAACAATATGGGCTACAAAAGAAAAGGAAATTAAAAAGGAAATTAAATAAAAAAAAATTCAGAAGATCGAAAACGGTGACCTGAATCGGTAGCAGTCAAAAAACCTAGTCCACTAGTATGCAAGCCGCTCATGGCTTCTCTCCATCCAGTCGAGGCTTCAAGTAGCAAAATACCTGAAGCCTCCCGCGGCTTTAATGGATCTGGCCACAGCTTCAGGCTGTGGATTCCGATGAGCCAGCCGCGACTCTGGGAGAATTTCTTCTCCTATCTAGCCGTGGCTTGGCCCCCAGCTGGCCGCCCTGTGTACCTCCGTTTTTCTTCATTTTTCCATTTCTTTTTTAGGTTTTCCTTCAAGGATTTTTTTTTTATGTTGATCCAGGCACCAGTTTTTGTACAAGAATTCGTAAAACAAATTGAAATACAATTTCAAACGCCTATATCTTTCAAAACGAGACATACACAAATTCTACGAAAAGTGATTAAAAAATAAATTACAGGTGCCTATGCCTCCATGTGCGAGGCGTACACAAAATTTACCCATATAAAAAACCACCAAGGATCTATACAATCACAAAGATCATACTTTTATTAGTAAAGAAACCACGTTTTTTCGATCGAAACCCTAAGCAAGCTAATAAATACGTAGCGGAAGATAGCAAATTAAAATGTTTTCCGAGTCAAAGTCTAGGAATACTTTCTTTTAGGGCGTTTTACTTTAATAACTGGAGTTAGATTCAAGTTTGACGGCGCTTCCTCAACTGGAACGTCTACTTATTTTATGGATATACCAGCTAACTATCGGCTCCTTCGCATTAAACTCTTACCACACTCGCTAGCTCTTGACCTTCTGGAGTATTCTCTAACCTCTATGGACCTCTACCAGTGAAAGTAGAATTAAGATGAAGAAGATTGGAAGAAAAACGGAAGAGCTAAAATGGTAAAAGAAAAACGAAGGAAAAATGACAACCAGAGAAAAACGGTGGCCTTTTGCTAAAGAAAACCTAAAGCTGTTTCTATGATTTTCGATCAACCTCAATCCCAAGCACACGTAATGCCTTTTAAACCAACAACTTCCTTTTTCTTTTAGTTTCCTTTTTTTTTTCTTTATACAGTGGCGGCTATCCTAGGTTTCCAAAAACCTATTAGCTATTACACACAAACCCTGGTGGGCCAGGGCTTTTTTTAATTAGTCCAAGACTAATTAATTAGCTCTCGTATTTATTAATTAATCCACTTAGGTCTAATATAAAATTACGTAAGATCATTAAATAATAAACTAATTAATCAAATTAGTTCCTTTATTAATTAATTAATCCATTCAGAACCAATATAAAATTACCCAAGATAATTAATTAATAAACTAATTAATTAAATTGGCCCAATTAATTATTCTAGCACTAATAAATAATTAATTGAACTTTCTAGAATAATTCTTCTAATAATAAATTCACCCAATAAGCCCATAAAGTAAATAAATTTATTAAATTTATTTGAGCTACTTTGGGGACCAAAAGATATATTATTCCTGACTACTAAAATGACCAAAATACCACTGTTAACAAATAGTTATATTTTTGTCATTTTAAATATTCAATTTATAACCATATAGAAATATTGATCTCGAGAATAATATTGCACGTGCAGTATATTCGACCTACATGTGTAATGATGAAAATACCCCTTTATGTAACACACACCATTGAAATATGAAAAATGTATTAATACATTTCTCAATAACATCTATCATCCTTTAATAGCTAATCCGATAATCCATGACTTCCAGTATGCATCCACTTATCACAGGGAGCTACCCAAAAGTGTACATACTTAGTCACGTTTTTCAAAACTCTGGATTATTAGATCATCCCGGACAATCACAAGGGGGTAATTTTTTCATGTAATGAAGCACATAAACTTTATTGTATACGTCTATTTTAATTAACTAGAGTAATACACCCAACGTATTAGGTTATTGGCCTTGCGATAAGACCTCACCCAACATATATCAAAGTGTATAAGTCTAGTTTCACCAGACTACCAACTTATACTCAAATCTTAGGGTGTTCATCCACACAATAGCTGCAATAAACCAATCTTTATTTATTTTAGTACTTTCATAAAGATTATTATTGTGTAATCCAATTCTATGTACTCCAAATACGGTTACACTATTGGTGTGAATAAACTACTCACTGGCTGAAGGCAAATCATTCCCATTTAAAAATCATAGTGTAATAATCTAAATCTAGATGAAGTGCCCAACTCCATCAATCCATCAAAAACAATTTTTCGCTTATGTGTTAGTAGCCTATAATCTACACCTTATTGTGAAAATATAACCCAATCACATAGATTACTTACTAATACAATTAGACCTTAATGTGCAATATATAAAAACAAATAACCATTAATGAATAAAAGTTTTATTAATTTTCAAAATACAAAAATACATAAGCCATTTTGGGCATATATTCCAACAGTTCTCACATCCGTGAGTATTGTGATACTCAAAGTTAACATATGGATACATGGCCTAGTTATGAGATAATTACATGGATAACTATTTAGTGCCAGTGATAGAATCTCATTATAGCAAATGTGCAAGTATCTTTAGATTTAAGATCTCCAAGATACTTTGTTTGTTAAGCGTTGTACTTTGATTTCAATCTCTAGAGTCCCAACAAGATTGACTGTGAGATGGATATTGGGTACAATATGAAGTAAACAAAAGTGATTGAGATGGTTAATAAAGGATCCACCACTCCTAATAGTAAGAGCAAATATCTCGAGACTACTTGTAGGAATCATTACTCAAGAAGTCCTTAGCCAAGACAACTGTGTGTTGGAAATAGTTTCAATTGATACACATGATGAGTAATGGATTTCAAAAATAAGTACTAAAATATTCAAACCAGAATTAGTTTATATTCTGGAGGGAGTTAGCACTAATTCCATACTCTAAATCGAATGAGATATTATATAGTGAAAGGAGTTTATTGCCCTGATATTTGCTATTGAAATGTTCATGTTAAGCCACTTGACTTTTTGGACTTTTGAATGGTTATGATATATTGTTAGATGCTGCTCATGATCTACTGAATATAGATTTATTAATTAGAGAAAGTCAAGTGGCTTTGTTTATCTATTGGAATATAATCTTTAATTTTAAATTTTAAAGATTATTAATTCTAAATATATTTGGATTAATTCATATTTCGTTGCCAGTAGACCAGGAAACCTAATAGGTCACACATAATAAAGGATTAAGAACTCTATATATTATTTGATAACATTATGTAGTTAATTGTGAGAAGAAAAAGAACTTGTGGTTAAATTATAATTAACTATAATTCATGGGCTAAATTATAATTATAAAAACTTATGGGTTCAAATTGTAATAAAAAAAATTCCCTTTCCTTTAGAAATCACGAAACATGCATGCGTATATATTGATATATGCCTCAGGTTCCGTGTGCGTGTTTTCTTTTCACGGGAAAAATGCACGGAAAGAAACCGTTTCATCTATGAACTTCTTCATCTTCACTAATACCCTAGCCGCCTCATAGTCCTTGCTAGCACCAGAGTTACGCAGTCCTTAATTTCTTTCCTCGTGTGAATATTATTGGAGGCAAACCTGCTCGTAGTTTGCAAGCAAACTTGCTCTTAGTTTGCAGCGGCTATGATCGAATAACATGAAGAAAATTCTTGTTCAATTGAGTTGCTAAATCGCACGTGTCAATCACGAGAAGAATTGTTTAATTAATAGAGACGATACCAAATATATATTTCCTTACATTTTTTTATCTGTATATCGCATATAAATGATTTATTGAATAGTTTCTTAAGTTCTATTCCGCCGTATAATCTGGTTGTATGACCGAGTTACTAACATTATGAATATTCAACAAACATACAGATGTCTACTTCGGGTAGTTAAACCAAATGGCAAGCTACAATAATGTATTTTGGTCTATAATAGCAATTTCCTCCTTGAGTTGGGGCTTAGTGTAACTTCAAAATTTTTGAATACATAAACATGACCTTCAAATTTGTGAATATATAAACGTGCAATTCTTTGTCCGCAAAATATAGTAAAAAAGGGTATTTCTCTTTCTAACAAGAGAGTAAATAAATGCTAAATTGAGCTTCAAAGAGGTCTTCACTTTTTCTCGAATGGAAGAATGCTGTAAGCTCATACACAATTAATTGATTTGTTGGAGATCATTAATTAGTCATACCAGATTGGCGATGTGATTTTCAAGCAAGCTTGTCTCCATTTGGAAAACATGCTTCAGTACATACAGGCAACAGATGCATGCAGATTTGTCATTGCTAGCACTAGGTTAATATCATTCTTTAGTTAAAAGTATTTACCGAGGCAGAGGGGGGGATTATGCAATAAGAATCAAAGCACACATTTGCTTACACTGAAAATGCAGGCAAGATTAACACCAAAATCAGATGTTTATAAGCTGCTACTGTGAAGGAGAATATAACCTCTACAGATCATCCCAACAGGAAAAAACTGCCTTATTCCTTAAATGTGAATAAGACTTACAACACATAGTACCAGTATTGCAACTATTGTTACAGGCCAGGCCAAATTTATAGCAGGAACAAGTTATTACACCTTGAAACACATTTTCTTCTTTTCAGGTCATTAGAACAAATTCTAAGACGTAACATACAGAATCTACAGACATGGAGTCTTTACAATCGCTCATACAAGTGTCATCTGCATTGTGTTAGAGATGAGTGTAATTTTAATAAGTAAAATTAATGGGTGCAAAGCTTATCGTAAGGGACTGGAACTTTAAGCAACAATTTGAGCTACCCTCTTGTCAGTTGATAACTGTGAGCGCCGGAAGCTGTTATCAAGTGAAGATGCTCATGTTAAGAGGAAGGCTTGAAGTAGACTTTGTGCTATTTGAATGCGCTCAGGTGTCCCAGATATGACCACCTTTCCATCAGGCTCTCTAGGAGAAGGATCTTGCAGAATGACTGTAGCACCTGATATCTAACCACACCATACAATACTAAATGAAATGAAACTACTATCTGAAAGTGTGCAAAAAGGGAGTATAAATACAACAGGCAAGCAGTCATACCAACTACAATGTGCTTCATTAGAAAGCATTTCTACGTCAAACTAAGATTCAAATATCCAATTCAGAAAGAACCAAAATTGTTCTAAGATTATTTTGTTCCCAAAAGAATATAATATAGAATATTCATCTTGAACAAAAAAGTTAGGCCATTAGAAGTTCTAAACTTTACTGAACCGCGGGGGTAGGGGGAGGGTTGGAGTACCTCACAGAAATTAACCGCGGGTCGGAGTACCTCACAGAAATTAATGTAGTCCCAATGTTTGACAAAATACCTTGTAGACGTATGGAGGCTTTTGACTGATGCAAATTGAGAGACTAATGCTAAGGGTACAGCAAGAAGCTGCATTAGCTGAAGGATAATATTTTTCACTTGTTTCTGCTAGGAACATTTTAATCCTACTACAAGTAGATAAGAGATTGTCACAGCCAATTGAATCTCATATTGCGACAGGGTAATAAAGTCATAAAATGACCTGGCAAATCAGTGGCAGACTCAAGCTTTCAGGTGAGGGAAGGCAGTAGAGAAATAAATTTCAGGGAAGTAAAGAAGTTAACTACTACTAACTATCCTGAATGCTCAACAGCAACAACCAATCTCTGTCATTCACCCAAACAACTGCACATCTCCAAATTTTTGTAATTGATTTCTGAAGTATTAATTGATTATCGAGTTAAGGCTGGTTGGTTATAATAGAGAAGTGCAACTAGTATTTTATGTGATTGTAATATACCTTTGATAAAGGAAAAGTTCTATAGAACAGCCGTAAAACTTTGCTATATGGTACGAAATGTTGGGCAACTAAAAGGTCTCATATTCAGAAAATGAATGCAGTTGGAATGAGTATACTACGGTGGATGTGCGGACGTACTAGAAAGGACAGAGTAAGGAACAAGGTCATTCAGAATCAGGTGAGAGTGACATCCATTGAAAATAAGATGAGAGAAAACCACTTGTATTGGTATGGACATATACAGAGAAGACCAAAGGATGCTCCTGTTAGAAGAATTGAGGGATGGAGACATGATAGATTGAACATAAGTAAAGGCAGATCTAAGAGGATAGAGATGATTAGAAAAAAAAATGTCACTGTTAGATTTAGATAAAAGTATGATAGTTGATAGAAAGAAGTCGAATGAAATGATTCATGTGGATGAGCACACATCATCTTGTATTAGTTCATATAGCCGACCACAAGTTTCTTAAAACTAAAACTTAGGCATTGTTGTTGTATTACTGAAGTATTAACCAACGACGACACCTTACTGAGAATTTGTTTGACTCATCAAAGTAGGAAAAGGGAAACAATCACAACTCCAAATATATATAACCGTAAGACCTACTTTGCTATATGGTACAGAATATTGGGGTTGCTAAAATGTCTCATATTCAGAAAATGAATGAAGTTGAGATGCGTATGTTACGGTGGATGTGCGGGCATACTAGAAATGACAGAATAAGACATAAGATCATTCGAAAAAAAGTGAGAGTGGCATCCATTGAAGATAAGATAAGAGAAAACTACTTGCGTTGGTTTAGACATATATAGAGAAGACCGAGGAATGCTCCTATTAGGAGAATTGAGGGAAGGAGGCATGATAAATTGGACAGAGATAAAAGCATGCCTAAGAGAATATGGATGGAAGTGATTAAAAAAGATATATCTCTGTTGGATTTGAATGAAAGTATAACAGTTAATAGAAAGAAGTGGAAGGAAAGGATTTATGTGGATGACCACACATCGTCTTGTACTGGTTTATATAACTGGCCCCAAGTTTCTTGAGACTAAGGCTTAGTTGTTATTGTTGTATTACTGAAGTAGTAACCAGCATGATACGACACATTATTGAGAACTCGTTCGACTCATCAAAGTAAGAAAAGGGCAGCAGTAATAACTCCAAATATTTTCAGTAGAAATGGACATGCTAATTGACCAATTAGAAAGATGTAATTTTTCATCTGTCTTATCAGAATTAACTGGAAATCCAACCATGACAATTATGAGATTTAGATAATACATTTGAGTTCTCCACTGAAATTTGTTGGCCTTCAAAATTTTCCCCTAGGAGCTGAAGGAAGCCAAATTTATGTAAGAGAGGCTTTACCTCTTTGAGACGAGCCAAATTACTGCCATTCACACCATACACAGATCCAAAAACTTTTTCTGGAACCAAAACCTCCACAGTCCTAGTTATCACAGAATCTGCACTGGCACTGCACTAACAAGCAAAAAATTTCAAATGGCTGAAGAAAAGCATATTCCAAGAATGTGACAGAAAGCAATCCCCCTCCACCAAAGGGAAAACAATAAATAGAAGGCACCTAAGCTTTCCAGGGATGTCTACACAAGAAATCAGAATCTCCAATCAAATCTAGAATTTTGGAATCACAACTTCATTAACCTGGGAAATTGACTCTAAAGGAAAAAGGAAACACCATTAAACAATTTTGACAAATAAATCATGATCTCTTAAGCAAGAGAATGATAAAACAATTCGCTTAGGACTTGAACGATAGATGGTTTTGTCTTCACTTTTCAGCTTCTCTACTTTCAAATTTCATGGCAGCAGCACGCACACAGAAGTTTCCATATGTTAGCAGGGAACTAGAAACAACAACAACAACATTAATTGCAAGATGCCAAGAAATTTTTGTTATATTCTGTAGAATAAGGACACAAAATATGGAATCAGGCAAAGTTACACATCCGGCTGAAACTGAACAATCAATAGAACTCTACTAAGTAAAATTGGCTAAAGTTCCCAAGCCTCTTAACCCATGAATAATGTGGAACAGACACTCCAAATAGAATTAGAAAATGGAAAAGCTACAAATCAGTTATGAGACACTTTAAATAAGAACAGACTAAATCAAAACACCATACTTGAAAGTCATAAAGCCCACACTATGAAAGAATAAAATGTGATTCAGTTTGAGAGATGCACCAAATCTGATCTCACGAAAGCCCATAGTGGTCTTGTAGCTTTCAACTGTTACAAATTGTGATTATTGCTCAACTTGATATTAATTCAAGGCGCAAAAGGACTGAACAGCCAGCAGCCTAACAAGTGACTATGAAATACTTGGGAACATTAGGAACACCTCATTAACTCATTAGAAATTTTACTCTGACTTGCAAGTTAGTCTCATTGCTTGGATCTTTAGATAATTGAAGTCTTGAGATTGAAAGGTGAAATTGATGGTGCAAACTGACCTTTTATGTTCAGGTCCCCCTCTGGAAGTTTTCAATTCCCTTCCCCTATCCTCGAGCATTGTGATTTTTTCCATGTCCTTCAAGTACATTACAAAGCCACAGTCAAGTATTCTCATACCAACCATAATACAGAAGGGGAGGAAAATGAAATCAGAATAATAAAATGTTCAGATGGCAGGATAGCAAGATCTTATAAGCTGTTACCTGCTTGCCTTGCAATCGAGGTGGATGAGGACCATCAGCCTTGTGCAAAAAACTAAGATGATTAATTTGATCAACATAAGAAAGGTTGGATAAGCGATTTGGCTGAGAAGAGTCAGTCATCCCTCTTCCATATGGACTACTATCTGGGACAGCAGAATAAGAATACTGCCTGGACCCTGCACCTTCGGACGGCATGCCGGAAAACACTTTATCTCTCAGTCTACCAGTCACTTGAAACAGGGCACTTTTGACATTTTCATATTCACCAATAATCTGTGAACAAAAACATCGCATTTCAATACTTATAGTAATAAACTGAAAAAATACAGACAAATAAACCAAAGATTGTTTTTGTCATATTATTTGTTTCTGGGGTTACAAGTTGAATTCGGAACAAGTTTTAGGGTTTATTTCCTTAGATACACTGAAAAAGGTCTAACAGGACTACTAGCACGCACTGTATATAAAAAAACTCATAATGAAGCAAAATTTTCAACCTTGAAATAATTCAGGCAAAAGTTCCAAAGAGCACTGCGATCTCAAGAGTCTCAAACAAACTTAGAATAGTCGAGAATAAATGTCAATTGTCTAGACCTGTTCAAACCTTTTCAATTTTACAGTTTATGTTTTCTAATTTCTTCTGACCAATGGGAACATCATAGCTGACCCTACTATACTTCCATCTGTTCATGAAGTGAAAACGTGGTGCATGGAAAACTGCAAAGTGTGCTGCAATTTGACAACAGATATAATTATTATCAACAGCAGTCAGAAATTCTAATTTTTCAACAGTCAAAATCATCAAACCATAGAGCAGCAAGATGTCCGCACCTGGACCACTTTTTCTTCATCTGAAGCACAATCTGGAACATGGTTTGCCCCCAAGAGCTGTATCTCAACACCAGATGCAGCACTTATGTTTGAAGCAACTTTTCCTCTATCATCAACCAAGCAGGCAATTTCATTTGGAGCAATAAGAATTCTGGCAGTTATAGTATTGTCCTCACTCAAACCAGATATTAATCCCTGGTTAATGCCAACCTCAACCGATCTAGCAAAAACACGAACAGTGGCAATTTGGGCAGATGAGTACAAGGGATCTGGGCTCTGTGAAAATTGGCAACACCAATAGTAAACAAAATCAGAGAAATGGATTGGCAGGAACATCCATGTCAAACAACAGATGTGCAAGATAGGTAAGGTAGCATCTACGTGGGAATATATGGCAGACTTGAAAACATGACAAAATCTCTAACAAAGTAATAGTGGCCAGTGTGCAAGATAGGTAAGGTAGCAGCTACAATGAATGGCAGACTTGAAAACATGACAAAACCTCTAACGAAGTAATAGTGGCCACACGCTCCTTCAACCCAGCTACAGGAGATGAGAACTTTATTGAAGCACCTGTTTCTTTCTCAAATGACTTGACAATAGTTGCACCTTTTCCAATAACACCCCCAGCAGAACCACTCGAACAGAGCAATCTGAAGACCACTTTGCGTTGATTACCTCCTTCATCTAAGCTTAGAATCCTGTCAACATCTGCTGACAATGAATTGCCAGTGGAAGCATGATCTCCAGTGTTTCCAGGAAAAGATGATGCTGTCGAACTATAATTTGGAGCAGAATCCGGCTGTACATCACCGAATGCCCCATAGGAAGATGTTTGTAATCTTTCCCCTGGCGTGCAATCTTGAAGGCGCCGGGAAACAGGAATGAGTGCTTTCTTTACAGCTATAACACTACCCATTATCTGCCATTATATTAACAAAATCAGAAGAATATGAAGCTAAAACTAATTAAAAGCGTTTCCCCCATAACCAACTCCAATTGCAATATTGTTTTCGGTAGTGCAAGAACAAGCTTGAGAGAGAAACTATCTAAAAGACTTTGGTAAACGTTTCAACTTTATTTCCAATGCATCCAACTAACAAGAGGTGTTTCAACTTAATTTCCAGTTTATGCAACCAATCATGAACATGTACAGTACACCATCCTCAAAAGGACATCCAATTCAAAAATGTCCATAAAAATATACGCATACACTTATACTTCTCAACCTTCCCATCAAAATTACAGGAAGAAGCTCAAGCTAATATTCTAAACACTCAAGTACAATATTGTCGGATTTTATCTTGCATTCCTAAGTAGAATAGGACAAAGTGGTTTGATTGAAAAGATATTCCTAATGTATTTAAGATTAGGAAGGTACTATTGTCCTATGTATATTAGAATTAAGAAATTACTCTTACCACATCCCATGTTGATTATGAGTCTTATGACTTGCTATCTATGTATAGGTGGAGTTATAAACTTTCTATGGGTCCTGGTTTGTTCTAGTATATTCAGTGTTATGGGACGTGTGAGTGTAGGTTAGGAGAGTGTATGAGTGGTACGAAACAAGTTTTGAAAAAAATACAAAAGATACCTTGTGTAAATCTCCTGGTGTTTATTAATAAAGTGTTTCGTGATTTTCGTCATGAACGTAGGCTTGGTTAAATAAGCTGAACAAAGTAAATCTATTTTGTGCCTTGTTTTATTCTTCATGTTTGTTTTGTATTGTTGTCAATTATCCCGGATTAGACTTCCAGAAGAAGTGAGATCAGAACCTAGGTTTCTAAGGTATTGGAGTTTTGAGATGGTGAAAATTAATTAAAAGAATAATTTAGGCAGTAAAAGACAAAGAAACATGAATCTCTTGGACAGCGCATATTAGTCAATATGTGTTCTATTGACAGGGTTATATCTGGATAGAGTTTATTAGACACCGATAAAATTACTCACGCAATTGTACACCTTACGTCAACTAGATAGGTTATGGACCAAAAGTATCTCATGGTAGATCGGAAGCAGGTAGATCCAAGTTACACAATTAGAAGAAAAATCGAAAAAACAAATGGTCGCAGTTGTCATGAATGGCCATATACTCATTGGAAAAGGAAAGATGAGGATTGCAATGGCAGTATGATAACACTAGCATCTGCGAAGATATACTCACAGTCTTCAAGCATAGAGATACTTCTTCTCAGGTGGATTTTAAATTTCAAATGTTGACTCCAAGGGATTAATCGGGTTCCATTTGAAAGTAAGTATTTTTATCCTTAGTGATGGTTGTACTTATGGTGTATTGGAGTGTTTAAAAAAAAAGAGTTCTTAGAGTGGGACGCACTTTGGGTGGTACGACAAATGTCCTAAATATGCGCAGTATCTAATTTCCTTGAGTTAGTAGGATTCAAATGTTTGCAATTTTTAATTGAGGTGGAGTCATAAAATCACACGTAGCTAGAATATCCCAGTGTAATGACAGATGCATGAGCAATGGTATTTATGTGTAAGGAAAGAAATACCTCAACGACCTGGAAAGGGAAGTGCACAATGACTTTCAGGGGGTAGATGGTGGTGTGAAGAGAAATCCTGTAAAGGCAAGAAAAGATTGAGGCTTTCTCGTATAAGTTAATTGATTGTTTTGGAATCGGAGAAAACTAAATATTTAATAACCAAGTCGAATTAGAAATAATTGAGATTATCAAGATCATATTGATCCCGGTATGTAGTTAGACACCAACAAAATTTCAATGGTTGTAAAAGTCAACGGGGTCAAGAGGATTACGACTTTAATGTTGCTGCATATCATGATAGCGAATGCAAAATAAAAGCAAATGTGGAGATTGTTGCGTTTTATATTGCATTCCTAATCAGATTATAACGAGGTGGTTTGATTGAAAAGATATTTCTAATGCATTTAGAATTAGGAAGTTGCTATTGTACTATATATATATTAAAATTAAGGAATTACTCTTACTACACCCTATGTTGATTTTATAATTTGCTGCCTATATATAAGTGGAGTTACAAACTTTCTATTGGTCCTAGTTTGTTCTGGTGTATTTAGTGTTATGAGATGTGTGTATGTAGGTTCAGTGAGTATATGAGTAATGCGAAATAGGGTTTGGGAAAATATAAAAAGTACCTTGTATAAAATGTTAAGAAAGTGTTTAGTGATTTTCATCGTGGACGTAGGCAGCTTGGTTAAATAAACCGAACCATGTAAATCTTTTCCGTTCCTTATTTTATTTTTTATATTTATTTTTCTGTTCTTGTCAATTATCCTTGTTTAGATTTTCCCAACAAATATAAACCAACTCAGTCCCCTATCTCTGGGGCCAGGTAGATAGGGAGCAGAAGCAAAAAAGAGCTGTATAGATGCAATAAAACCAGCTTTAACTTTCATTTCTACTTCAATACAACCTCCAGGCAATACCTATCCCAAACTACTCCGCACCCAGCAAGCCTATATGGATATGCATTAAAATAACAGCATCCAATGAATTGCCAAAATCCCAAAAAACCCAAGAAAATAAATACCTACCAGAAATGCCATTAAACTTAAGGTTAGCTAACAAGAAGCTTATCAATACAAATCTATAACCTCAAAATCAAGTGTTCGCATAAAACACTAACCTGTATCAACTCCTCTTCAGGGTTCGCGCATGCCGGAGTCTGATCCTTTTTCAGAACACGTATTTTGGCCCCCGACTGTCGTCGAATGGCATTAACAATTTTGCCTCCTTTACCCATGAGAGCCCCAATTTGACCTGAGCCGGCGAGCAATCTACACTCAATCGCCCCATTTCCATTCCCTTCGACCTCCAGAACTCTCTCAAAAACCTTCATTAAACCCTCCTGCGCGCGAGAAACCTCAACCTTAAAGTCCTCATTTTCCGACCCGTAGTCTTCAGGATCAATCGGGATTCTTTTGTCAATAGCCGAGTCCCCGATGACATTGATAACGCGCTCGTGGCAGTTGGGGAGGGGCTCTTCAAAGAGAATTTTGGAGCCTGTTTGGTTTTCGAGCTGTTTGATGATGCCGCCGGAGTTTCCAATAACTCCACCAGCCGTGTTCACGTGGCAGAGCAAGCGGAAGACAACCTGGCCAGGAAGCAGCGTCATTTGAGCATCGCCACCACGGAGGGAGGCGCTCCGGTTGTGAATTTGGTGACGCTGCTGGTATTGATGATGGTGGTGACTCATATCGGATTTGGACTTCAGCTGAGGTTCAAGAAAGGGAGGACAAGTTCCTCGATATGGAATTCGAACTTACTACTCTTCTGCAGACAGGAAAACTCTGTACAGATAACTAGTTTTGTGTCGCATCACGGAGGGGGTGGAGGCCGTAGTGGGCCGAGGCAGGAACAGGGAGGGCCGCCGGAAGAGGCCGAGCAAAAGAGTGCGGTTGCGTCTTGCGTGTGTTGACACTAGACTAGATACGAAGTTTCCTTAAGTGGACTTATCGAGAGTTTGGTTACCTAGGAATGAAGGAAGGATCTGGACAGCGTAAACCCAACTAAAGCGGGTGGAATAATTTGTTTCTTTCTCGTTTTTACGACGTCAGAAGTTGTCTAATTATAAACTCTTTTAAGAGTTCAAATGGATGAAATTTCTTATTATTCGTCCTTAAACTTTTTTAAGATATAAATTTCCTGCAGTATTTTTCTTTTTTTAATCTCTCACTCTTCTCTTAGAGGTTGAAATAATTAATTAAAAAACTATATTGATTTTCTTTAATTATTCTTACCGTATAACTTTCTTTAGGAGTATATAATAGGATTAACTCCGTATATTAATTAATCTCACTTCTTTGATGCGTAATCGTCTTCATTACTACTATACATTTTGATTTCCAATAACTTTTTCAGAGTACAAAGAGAACCTGCCTTTCAATGATTAAATGATGTGAGTCGATTGAAAATGCAAAGTTGGTACTGCTTGTGTTGAGAGAAATACATAATAGGAATTATGGATTTAAGTTTAAATTTAATGTATAGTGTTAAGCTTTTCGTTCATTTTTATCTATTTATTTTAATTGATTCATAAATTTTAAAAAAATAATTTTTTTTAATTAATTAATTAACATTTCTTATTTTACCCTCAAAGAATCTCTCCTTATTAAGGAGTAATTAAATTCGAAAGTTTTATGTATTGTAAACATATTTAATTTACTTTCATTTCTCACTACATGTGCACAAGTATTCACTGTATTAAAGAGGGATATTTGTAGAAAAATAACAATTAATATAGTCTTGGTTTACTAATGAGACAAATAAATTTTGACAAAAATTTTAATTAAAATGGATAGATAAAAGGGGATAGAAGGAATATAATTCATTGCTAATAACTCACAATTTCTTATGATTGATGGCATAAAAATTGTATATGCACTTATGCATAGATATGGGATGATAAAATTTCACCGAATGTTTATGCATTTAACATAATGATTAGTACTTATTGTAAATTGGATAATGTGAGAGAGGTAGAACTATACACTTTCTATTCTTTTTTATTTGTTCATTTTAATTAAGATTTTTATTCTAATTTATCTGTTTCTTTAACAAATCAAAATTATATTAATTGTTATTTTTTCACAAATACTCCTCTTTAATACAATGAGTATTGTGCACTTGTAGTGGAAAATAGAAATAAATTAAATATACTTACAATACATCAAGTTTTAGAATTTGATTACTCCTTAATAAAGAGAGATTATTTGAGGGTAAAATAGAAAATATTAATTAATTAATCAAAAATTCTTATTTTTCTTAAAATTTGTAAATCGATTAAAATAAACAAATAAAAAAAGTACAAAAGAAATATTTTAATAAGATTTTGCTAGTAGGTTTGAATCCAGATACACATATTTGCACATCATTCATTTGGGGGCGTTGCATGAAAATGGATGTAGATAGAGCTTTTAGGGTGTTTACAATGACGCCACAAAAGGGTTGTCAGAGAAATAAAATTCCTTATAATAATTTGATTCATGAAATATGTGAAGAAGCGAGGTAAGATAAGGCGATGAAGTTATTTTAGGATTTACTTGGGAAGAATTTTAAACTAAAATTCTAATTTAAAATAATATAAATTTAAATAATTTTTATTTTTCGAGAGTTATTACTCACAGCATATATATATTTACAATACACTATATTTTTTTCTTCACATTAATTATTGGACCTTCTATTTACCCCACATTTAATAATATTTTACTATTTTCGTTTCACAATTTAAATCGTTTTTTGAAGTTTAGTCTTAAAATTATTTGAAATTTATGAACCCTTAATTCCTATACATAAGTTTAAAATGACTTATACTGTGAAACAAAAATAATATTAAATTTTAATAAATTTATCTCAATTCAATTCTTATCCAAGTACAGCCTAGCAGATGCACGGTGAATATTGTTTTCCTAATGTTTGGTCATATACTATTCTTATTGATGTATTTTGTAATCTGGATAGGAGATCAGAGGCACCTTTTTTATTATTATTATTATTATTATGAAATGAAGAAGAGAGGTAGCATGACCGATGTCCATAGTTACACTCCTCATCAACAGGGACAGTATGTGCAGAGACGGATGCCCCTTCAAAATTTTTTAAATTTTTATTTTTTTTCTTAGCAAAGTTAAATTTTTAAAATTTTTAAAATTTTATTCGTCTCTCAAAAATTTTAAAAATTCTTTAATATATATATAATTTATCCTCTACTTTAAATTTCTAATTTCGTCTCTAAGAATATGTAAAGAAAGTAAGTTTGATGAGATAAAGTCTTTGTTCAATCAGACGTTAGAGACATGATTTTTAATTAACTACTAGCAAAATGTAATATACCGACTAACTTTGCATCTCCATTGTGGATGCGCAGTATTTCAACCACTGTGATATGTCATTGTTTATTCAAATTGGCAGTACGTATTATATTTATTTACTTCTTGCAAAATATTACAATTATATGAAATACACTTTTAAAACTTGTAAATTTTGATTTAAATAAATAAATAAAGTAAATTTTTTTATCACTTTTGTTTTTTTAATTTTTAATTTTTAATTTGCTTCTATTTATTAGAGTATATAATTATTCTGTACATATATTCCTAAATGATATAAATTTTATTTTTGAATTAATAATAAAAGTAAGAAATTTTTTCATACCTTTAGTTATACAACAAATTTCATAGTTTTAAATTTTTTTAATATAATAAATACTTTTGAATTTAGAAGACTCAGTTCATAATTTTTTAATTATGTAAATATTCATAACTAAATAGACATTAAACAATTTATCAATTAGGTGTTTTAAATTTAACAATCAAAAAATTATATTATATTTGTACACATAATTTTATTAATAGATATAATTGTTATTCTTTTTATCATAATGTAAAAGTTATTATTTTTATTTGTATAACAATATAAATACGTAGGCATCATGTATATGTGTAGGATGTGTTTCCATCATATTTATATTCTTCTATATACATGCACATATAGAAATAGTAATTACTATAAATAATACAAAATTAAATAAGAATTATCTTTATTAATGCATATAAATTGTCAATATATTCGTAAATTTGATTCTTTTATTTTATATTCAAATTGATAAACTTTTAAATTTATATCATATACAACAAATATTATAAAAATAAAAAATTTTTAGTATAAAAAGTAGAAACACTTAGTAAAGTTACTATTTTTATCCCATACTTTTAATTACTATATCACATTTTGTCTTTCTGTATACATGCACATATATAAATTATAATTATTATAGATAAAATTTATAAATTTTCAAATTATATGTGAATGTATATTGAGACTTAAGGTCATAAATTAGTTAATTATTAATGCATTTAGTCATTACTTGAATTCCTATATTTTTTAACTTAGTTTATTTGGATAATTATATTTAAGTTCCTAAAGTTTCTAAAAAAAAGAAACCCTTATGACCATAAATTTTTTAAACACAACCTATTTTAAATATCTTATGAAAAATAACGAGTCAAGTGTAAAAATAAATAAATAAACTTTTAAAATAATTATTTCAATCTTTATATTGTTTTAACTTAGTTCATTTAGATAATTATATCTAAATCCCTAAAGTTTTCAAAAAAAAACCTTAGGACCACAAGTTTTCACTCAAGAAGATTTCCTCCTGCCCCCAACACCAACGAGTCAACGACATTCCTCTCTTCTCACTCTCCCCTAGCTCAAACCCATCCCTTTCATCAATCACCCTTATTCCTCTTCTGCTATTTCCCACGCCACCGCTGCCCTTTTCCTTATTCTCTTCTAGTAGACTGTTACCATGCCACCACCGCCCTCAAGCTCTGAGCCCAAACTTAGCTGATCACGGTCGGCTTCTCTGTTGTGGCTTGTGTCTCCTCCAGTCTTCCGTCTCAGGTTCTCCCATCTCTGCTGCGCCTTCTCTGTTTTTATGTTATGGATGTGTTTGCTTATTGTGATGCTTAAATCTTGGTAGCGGAAGATTTAATAGGTGACATTTTTACAACTTTCTGTGACCTGTGTTTTTCTTCGTTTACTTGGTTCTTGTGTATCTTCTTATGCTTTATTTTCATTTTTGTTGGGAGGGTGCAGTAGAGTGCTGAAGGGAGGGGTTTACTTTAAGTCATGAATTGGGACAATGTTGATCAAGAAAGGTGTTTCATTGTTTAAAAAGTTCCATTTTTCAAAAGGGATTTTTCTTATTATTTGCGACTTCAGTGTTTTTGCCAAGGGTTTTAGCTTCATGGTGATTTTAGAGGCCTCTTTTTGTACTAAGTTTGGTAACCGTAGTTTGGGTTTCAAGCAGCAGTGAGCATTGATATGGAACTCTAGATATCTGGTGAATTTCTGTATAAAGATCTCTGGTAATATTGGTCGATCTGGGGTATTTGGGCTGGTATATTCTCTATGGATTTGCCATAAAGACTCTCTACAACATCTAATAAGAATCCATCTGAACCATGTTTTGCCAACAGAGAAATTGCTATGGGAAGATTCTCATGCATCCCTAGTGGTATGCTCACCTGTTTTCAAAGAATCAAATCACAACTTTTCCTGTGTAAATTAAGGCTAAAGAACAATAAAAAGTGTTTGTGATTGAGAGTGTTTGCATTTGTTAGAAAGATACAAGACAATATCCCCAAACTCCAGCAATGGATAACAAACTAAAAGCTTTAGAGCGAAATATTTCTAGGGAGCTTAGTTCTGTTTGCAGTTTTGGAGGAGGTCCAGGTACTGTAGGCACTGCAAGGATGCAAAAATCCTGTATATAAAGTCATATAGAAAGAAAAGATACAGTTAAGAAAACAGAAGATATGGATTTGGAAATTATCTTCTTTGTTTTAGGATTCTGAGTTATTGAGTATTGAATAAATATGGATTCAAAAGACTCCAAAGGCTTCAAATAGTAAAACTTAAAAAGGAATAAACTTCTATATGCATAATTCAACACTTCAGCTTTTAGTTCCTCATAGCAAATCATAGTGAAGCATGCTAATTTATGAGGAGAAATATTTGAATGAATACAATCAGAAAATTAAAAAGATTATAATGATTCTAACTAATAGACCTTCATTTTGGACTCTCTCGTTTGGTAGGATGAGTATTGAGTGTTTAAATTTCAATATGGTGCTTCTAAAACTATGCAGAGAGAGAGAAAGAGAGCACTGAGAGCATCATCTAGTTTAGTCTTCACAGTTAGGCAAACATCTATTCCTTCGTCTGTTGTCCTGATGGCTTCCCATACTCGTTCTAATGTTTGTTACATTGATTACATTGACTCAATACTGATTACATTGATTTACTCCATGATCATGGGTGGTTGTGTTTGAATTGGATGATAAAGTCATGATTTTTATTTATTTATTTATTTATTATTTTTTTGTGTTGCTTGGTGTCGCATTTGATACTCCATCTATCTGCTTCATCTTTTGGTCGTTGATTTGATGTCGCATTTTATACTCCAACTATCCACAATTCTCCGAGTTTATTTGATCTTTTTGCTATCAACTGATAGGTGCTTCGTTCAAACCATTGAAGAATCATTTCTAGGCCGTGAGAGGATTTCTCAAGGCTGAAAAATTCAATTCGAACGAAGAGGTTTGTTCTCTCATTTGGGTTTTCATTTAGCTTTTGTTTGTTTCTTCCATGGTTATCTGGTTCCTCTTCTTTTGATTTCTTCGAGGGTTTAACTGAGATTTACTGATTATTTCCCTATGTGTTCACTGTTTTAGACTGAAATGTACGTTTCTATACTAGTTTGACATAATTTTGTAGTTCCGTTCAGTAATGTAGGCATTTGATTTGAGAATCAAGCCATTTGGAAGCTTTTTCATGTTTCTGTAAATTTTTTCTATGTGTTACTATAAAAACCATTTGGCTAATTTTTTTTTTTTTTATATAGATTTATTTGAGTACCCTTGTATATTTACCTAATAAGGTTATAAACTTGAATAACCTTTTCTATTATTGGAGTTTGCTAGTTAATTAAGACAAAGCTTGCTTTCTCTTAATTAATGACCAATCTGGAAGCTAGTTCTTCTAGTTATGTCATTGTTTGGATAATTTATTGTTTGTGTTGATTCGACTTGGTGGTAAAATGGCTGGACACAAAAATTTTCACTTGTATTCATGTGAATACAAATGACTTTGATGTTTGTTTTATTATATTATGGACTTATTTGTTTGGATAAGTGGCTGATTGTACTTATACTTGACAATGCATACATGTTCAATCTAGTAAAATGAATATTTTATTTCTTGATTTTATTGAATATATATTATGTAAACAAGAAATCTATGATAAATAACTGTAGGGAAAAATGAATATTTAAAGTTCAATATCTTTTGGGTATATCTATTTCAATATTTTTTATTTAGGATATTTATTTCATTGTTTGCATTTTTAGTTTGTCCAACACAAGTGCTCTCAATGAAGCCTGATCGAGTGTGGATGTACAATAGGCTCCTACCTGGTAAAAAGAGGATTACGAGAGAGTTTGTGAATGGTATAAATGGATTTGTCCAATTTTCAAGCACACAATTGGACTTTACTATTATGGGGGGGGAGAATTAGATGTTCATGTTCAAAGTGTAGGAATAAAAAATTCTTAAGTGTTGATGATGTGAAGCTTCATCTATGTAAGAAATGATTTCTTCCAAATTATTATCAATGGTATACCTATGGGGAGCTATATATCTTCCCCAGAGAGCAAAGTCCTACCGATGAGGTTCCTAATGTTTGTGAAATGGCCCCTGAGCCAAGCAATCCATTTAGGGATATGTTTTTTGATGCAGTTTGATGGGATAGGACATTGGATGAACATATGCAAATAGATGAGTTGTCTAATGTAGGTGCACAAAAGTTTTATGATTTACTAGAAGCAACATATGAACCATTATGGCCTGGGTGTGATAATCAATGCCAATTGTCTACGGTTGCTCGACTTTTAACGATCAAGTTACATTACAACTTGCCTGAAGCTTGTTTTGATGCTATAGCACAACTCATTAAAGACATTACACCTGAAGGAGATAAATTGCCAAAAAAATTTATGAGACAAAAAAACTTGTCTCAGGTTTGGGCTTCCATATGAACAAATTGATTGTTATATCAATGGGTATATACTTTTTCGAAAAGAGTATAAGCAATTTACAGAATGCAAATTTTGTAATCATCCTAGATGGAAACCAAAAAAAGGGAGTTTGGGTGTGGAGAAAAATGTGCCATATGCAAGAATGCATTATCTGCCATTAACATCAAGATTACAACGATTATATGCATCAAAAGCTACTGCCCAGTATATGAGATGGCATGTAGAGCATAAACCTCTTCCTGGGACTATTAGTCATCCTTCTGAAGTAGAGGCTTGGAAGTCTTTCAATCATGCACATCCTTCATTCTCTGCCGAGTCTCACAATGTAAGAGTTGGACTTTGCACTAATGGCTTCACTCCATTTGGCCAATCTGGTAAACAGTATTCCTATTGGCCTGTGATAGTAACTCCTTACAATCTGCCACCTGGGAAGTGTATGAAATCACCGTATATGTTTCTGAGTATCATAATTGTTGGTTCTAAAAATCCTAAGAAACAATTAGATGTGTATTTGCAACCTCTAGTGGATGAGTTAATACAATTATGGGAAGTAGGAGTTCCAACTTATGATATTTCACTAAAGCAAAATTTTCAAATGAAAGTTGCTTTGATGTGGACAATAAGTGACTTTCCAGCTTATGGCATGTTATCTGGATGGAGTATGGCTGGTAGATTATCTTGTCCATATAGTATAGAGAAGTCAAAGGCATTTAGGCTTCAACATTCTAGAAAGAATTATTTTTTTTATTATCATCAACAATTTTTGCCTCTTGATCACCCTTTTTGAAAGAATAAAAACTCATTTAGGAAGAATCGAATTGAGGACTCACCACCTCCACGGAGACTAAGTGGGGATGAAATATGGGCTCGAGTGAAAGATTTGCCTACTGTGCTTGAAAATGGTGAAAATGGCGTACTAGAAGGCTACGGGGAGTCTCATAATTGGGGCAAGAAAAGTATATTTTGGAGTTTTTCATATTGGAGAACAAATCTCATTAGACATAATCCTGATGTTATGCATATCATAAAAAAAAATTTTGACAATATATTTAATACTGTATTTGATGGTAAAGGAAAAACCAAGGATGATGAAAATGCAAGGAGAGATTTAAGTGAGATTTGTCAACGAAAAGATTTGGAGCTATCTGAAGGAGGTACAAAAAAGCTAAAGGCATGCTATTGTTTGGGAAAAAAATGCTTGAAAAATCTTGTGGGAGTGGATTAAATTATTAAAATTTCCTGATGGTTATGTTTCCAATTTGTCAAGATATGTGGATATGAAGGAATATAAATTGTTTGGCCTCAAATCTCATGACTGTCATGTATTCATGCTCCGATTGATTCCCATAGCATTTTTGCATTTGCTCCTAGAAGCTGTTAGCAATGCACTAACATAATTGAGCTTATTTTTCAAGTATTTGACTTCTAGGATGTTGCATGATGACCAAGTACTAAAGTTGGAAGAAAACATTGCTTTGGTCATATGCAAGTTAGAGAGAATTTTTTCTCCAAACTTTTTTAATTCAATGGAGTATTTGCCAATATACTTACCATATGAAGCCTTAGTTGGGGGACCTGCGCAATATAGATGGATGTATCTCTTTGAGAGGTCAGTCAAATAATTCTTACCTTAATTGATGGTATTTATTTTTTGGCATGCCATTAATACTTTTTATCTTTAGGTTCTTATACACTTTGAAAAAGAAGGTAAAGAATAAGGCAAAGGTTGAGGCTCCAATATGTAATGCATACATAGTTGAAGAAGTGTTAAGTTTTTGCACGCATCACTTTGAACCTCGTGTCAAAACAAAGAGTAGAAGAGTTGATAGAAATGATGATGGTGGTAGTTCAGAGTTATTTGGTTCAAGAATTTCAACTTTTAGCTATCCTGGGCGGATATCAGGTGCTTCAAAAACCAATTTTCTATCAAACAAATAACATGATGCAGCTACATTGTATATGTTGTTGAACACCGAAGAGGTCCAACCCTATGTAGAGTGAGTATTTATTTTTCTTAGTGATTACAAATAATAGGGGACACATAACTTACACATTATTTTTTTAATATAATATTTAGATTGTTCAAGGCTGAAAAACGTCTTCATTCCTCAAGAATTTCTGCCTCTGACATCGAATTAGCACTGGAAAGAGAGTTTGTTCATTGGTTTAATAGATATGTAAGCATAATTCAACTTCTTAGGTACTCTTTTTTTTCTTTAATTTAAATAATTAATAAGTGTTCCATGTTTTATGTCATCTAGGCAAATGATCCAACTAACAATGTTTCAAGTGAGGAAATAAAACACATTGCTTGGGGCCCAAAGAGATGTGTTCGCACATACTCACAGATTTTTGTGAATGGGTACAACTTCCACACTATTGCCCATAATAAAAGGAAATCCACAACTAATAGTGGTGTGTGCATAAAAGGTTCAAATAGCACTGATGAAGACACAATGAATTATTATGGTGTGCTAAAGGAAGTTGTTGAATTGGAATACCCAGGGTTGCCAATTAAATGAGCTTACTCGTTTCATTGTGATTGGTATGATCTAGTGCAAAATGTTGGCATGAGAATCCATCCAAAGTATAAAATGGTTGATATTAATCACAAGCGTAGTTTGAGAAAATACGAGCCATTTGCACTTGCACATCAAGCAAGCCAAGTGTATTACATATCTTATCCAAGCCAAAGGAAAGACTCATTTGATTAGGTGCATGTTTGTCATGTGGCTGCAAGAAGAAACTTAGAGATGGGGACAATGGATAGTGCACTTCAAGAGAATAAATTTCAAGCTGCAAATTTTGATATTTTAGATAATGAAATAGATAGTCTCAGAGATCCTAATGGCATTTTTGATGAAGTGGATACTATTGACAATGTTGATCTAGTGGAGAGTGAGGGAGAGTTCATAAGTAGTTTTGATGAAGAAGAGTTAAAGGAATCAACATATGACTCTGAAAAAGAACTAAGCAGTGATTCCAATTGCCTTAGCGACTAGCATGGTAGGGTTAGATTGTCTGTAGTTATTTTATCTTATTCTTGCATTATTTTTTATTTTTTTATCTCCAATTAATATTTTCATTTATTTGTATTCTTTTAATTAAGTGTTTAATTAATAATTTTCATTACTTATTATATTTTTCAAAAATGGTGCATGGAAAGAAAAATCAAACTGGTAGAGGTTCTGGTTCCTTATCTTTGATGAGGAGAGGACGAGTTGGTGGCCACTCAATTGGTCAACGATCATTAGCGTCTGCTCGAAATGATTTGACACCTTTGCTGAAATCTAGTACTTCAATCACTGCAGCTACTGAACAGTAGCTACCACCTGTTTTGGATGAGAATGAGGAAAGCCAAATTGCTGTTGATGAATGTGCTCAGAATACTCCTGTTGACAATGTATATCAGACTCCTTAAAGTGCTGCTGCAACTGTTGATGCAGATGATCATACTCCGCTTGATGGTAGTGCTGATGCTATATCATCTGATGGTTAACCAGACGGTACACCTTATGGTAATCATGCCCAAGAATCTTCTACTCCTGCTGTGGTGCAGCCATCTGCCTCATCTTTTGCAATTAATACTCCGTCTGATGGCAAGATCCGTTGTTTTATCGAGAGAGATGAGTAAGTGATTTCTCTTTTCTTTTACTGCATATTTTTTGCTGCTAGATTATGAGTTTACTTCAGGGGTTTAAGCTTAATGGTTTAAAATGGACATTATCCTTAGGTTCTTTTGATATGAATTTTGTTAGAGAAACTTGCAAAAACAAAGTTGAAGCATATCAATCTGTTTTGTATCTCTATTATGTACTGGAATATTGTGTTAATGTGCTAAAAGCTTATTAGATCTGATTGTGTGCTAAATATATTGGGCATCTATATAAACATAATTGGGTAATCATTCGGTGTTTTGCGAGACGGTTTACCATCAGAAGCCCACGTATGATGCACAATGTTATGAGAGTATTAACATTTTTGTATAGAATACAAAGTGAAAAAACATAAGAAAGGTGCTAAATTAATAAAAAAGACTGAAATCATGCGTATATCCATCTGTTTTTTTATCTCTATTATGTAATAGAACATTTATTAGAGATGAGGAATTTTCAAGTTTGCATATATTTTTTCACTTTATTCTTTTGATATGAATTTTGTTAGAGAAACTTGCAAAAACAAAGTTGATTTTTGTAAGAAAAATTTCTGCTTGCTGGCTCTTTATTGTTGTTGTTGGAACCAATTGTTTGGAGATTATGAATTGAATTTTGTTTTTCACTGTTTGTTGTTGTTGTTGGAACCAATTGCTGGCTGTTTATTGAGGATGTTTGGATTTTATTTATGAAGACTTCACTGCCATTTAGTACCTTAGCTCTCTTACTAAATGGCACTTAGTTTAAGAGAATGAATAGATCATGACTGGATAGGGAACATAGTGGACTTCACTGAGGATTTTGCAAGTCATAAAATGCTAAACTATACTCTTAATTTCTGATCCTCTGGCCAAAGAACCCAAAACAGCTCTGCTTTTGTGCTTCCTCGTGCGTGTTTTCTAACATAACAAATGTGCTAATAGTTTGGTCCTTTTTCAAGCAATTTATGCTATGATATGTGAGAAAAATTGGAAAAAAATATATTAGCAAAACACTTGAGCAAAAGAAGCTAGTTGAATGTACTAGTCTGCTGAATGTTTACTTATTTTCACTCACAATAGGATGATTTTTTCCCCCTATTGTTTACCTTTTACAAGCCCTTGTATCTGACCATGATAAGATATGCCATGATGGTCATTTACACAAAGGAGCTAGCTGCCCAGTATTTCTGCATTTTCTTTTGATCCTTTTTCATTGTTCTTAATAAGCAAGCTGAAAGTAGTTTATCCTATACAAATAATATATATTTGATTTACTTTGTGTGTCTGGTTATCAATATTATGGTTGTGCGGGCTGTTTCCGTTGTGGTTCTATGTTTTTTAGCTCAAGGAATATGGTATAGAAGCACTTTAACACTTATTGAAAATGCATAAAGAATTTTACTATGCTCTAGATTTTTGTTACATCTCCTGTCCAGAATTTATCATCATTTGTTGTGGATTGGGTTTCCGTTGTGGTTCTGTCTTTGGCTAAGTTTGTATTCGTTGTGGTGATGCTAGAGTCCTTCCTTTGGTGTTTAGGTTTCTCCCCCCTCTTCTTGGAGATGATATAGCAAATGCACATGTCATACTAGGAACAATGTGTGCATTTGCTAACTTTTTAGATTTTATGAACTTGCTTTTCTCACATTGCCTTTTGTGATATGCTATAATACCAGAGTATACAGAGTGTGAGAAACAAGAGAGTTCAGGGTAAATGGATAATCATAGACTTTGTGATTTGAATAAAGAGAAACATTTGGCTAACAATCCCAAAAAATGTGAAAAATACAGTGGCCACTTGGATATTCTGCTAAAGCACTTAAAATATGGAAGTTTGGGTAAACAAAGATCTTGTCAAGTAGCAAAAGTCATGATAATGTGTACTAAATTATTTATCAATGCTTCAGAAGCTCAAAAGATTTCTCTTTTTATATTTGTACAGCAATTTTCTTAAGTACTTCCCCAGTGTTATCATACTATGCAGTTTCTTGGTACTTAACATTACTCATTTGTTGGTTTGGAGATGATAATGGACGTAAATGACTTAGAGATGTTGGAAAAGATGGTGGTGCTGACACAAATAGGAGGATTTTTTTTTCCCTTTCCTCCTCTCTCTCCTAACCTTCACTATACTGATGTTACTTTCCTTTATAAGTTTCTATGAAGCTTGATATAAGTTTCAGGAGTGAGTGGAAATTGGGCATGAAAGATCTCTAATTCTTTTGTCTTTTGGTATAACATGTTGGTTTCGTAGAAACTTATGCAATTCAGGAGTGAGTGAAAATGTTGGCTTCATACAAGTATAATTTGTTTGTCCATGTTACTTATGCAATTGTTTGTAAAAATTTGTCCATGTTAATTTGTTTATAAACATTTTTATTTTCTGATAATGTACTGAAGTTTTAGCTTCATGAGATGTCTATCTCTTTGGAACATAATAAGCTTGTTTTTTATATGAGATGTCTGTCTTTTTTCTGCTGTTTTGAAGATTATACCATGCAAAGGAGATATAAAATGTTATAGAATCTATAAACAAATTGTTTTTGATAAACTATCCGAGACACTGGAACGAGAATTAGGATTGATAAACTGTTTTTGAAATTTTTTCTACACTTCATACTTGTCTCCGAAAGCTTGCAGCGCTAAATGTATACATGCTTTGTAGGTTCTGTTGTGAATATCAATGTTGATGCTAGGTTAGGAAATCTATGTTACTCATGGATTGAGAAGGACCACTATCTGACTTCTTCTGTCCATTTATATGGTAGTGGTCCTCTATCCCATTTGTTTGAGTTTCCACAGTTGATAGAGCTTGCTGAGGGAATTCTTAAGACTAATTTTAACTGGAATAGTATAAATGATAGAGATTTGAGTTTTCAAGATAACAAGTTAGCAGTGGAGTTCAAGAACCAAGATTCTTAAGACTAATTTTAACTGGAATAGTATCCCATTTGTTTTTAGTTTTTTTACTATTGTTTTCACTTCAGTTTTTTCACTATTGTTCCATCTGTTGTGCTGGATCTTCCTTTCCTAAGAAAAGAAGAAAAAGACTGAAAAAGAAATTGAAGGAAAAAACACATTCTTTTTCTGCTCAAGTGTTTTGCTAATGTATTGCTCATTTTTGTTTTAAATCTAAATATTTAACAAAATAATATAATTGGAGTGACATTTTAAATATCTTTGAGAGCTGAAACTTGTTTTGGTCTTAGTATTCGCCACCATGTGAGAACACTTTATGCTTAGAGATGAGATGGTACGCACACGAAAAGCTCAATGAACTCTACACTTTTGACAGACAAAATCCTTCTGATTATAGGAGAGGGGATTGGAATATATTTGATCACAGATCCATCTGTTGTGAAGCTATGGTTGTAATGCCATCTTTTGTTTCTTGTTTTCTTTGATCTTTTCAACAGCAGTTATTGCTTTCATTCATAAAATAGTTTAGACCATTTAGTTGCAATAGCAGGCTTCAAAAGTGATGAAGATCAGTAGCAGTACCATAAGTCTTTACCTTTTGTCTTTGTTTCTCCTAATTCTGTTCCTATTGAATGGAAAGAAACTTCCTTTGCATGATTTTAAGGGTGAGAAAAACATTCAGTATATAAGCCGAAATGTGGCTGCTTCTCATTTGAAATAGGGAGAGATTGTGTATTAAGTTTAGGTAATATCCAAGAAGTGTAGACAAGATGGGGCCACTGAATGACTGCATAAAACACTTTAATAAACTATATGATGCAGGGATATACAGGGCATCATGAAAACTTGGTTGTGATGCCATCTTTTGTGAAGCTGTGGTTGTAGTGCCATATTTTGTTTCTTGTTTTCTTTGATCTTTTCAATAGCAGCTATTGCTTTCATTTATAAAATAGTTTAGACCATTTAGTTGTAGTAGCAGGCTTCAAAAGTGATGAAGCTCAGTAGCAGTACCATAAATCTTTACCTTTTGTCTTTGTTTCTCCTAATTCTATTACTATTGAATGGAAAGAAACTTCCTTTGCATGATTTTAAGGGTGAGAAAAACATTCAGTATATAAGCCAAAAGGTGGCTGCTTCCCCTTTGAAACAGGGAGAGATTATGTATTAAGTTCAGGTAATATCCAAGAAGTGTAGACAAGATGGGGCCATTGAACAACTGCATAAAACACTTTAATAAACTATATGATGCAGGGATATACAGGGCATCATGAAAGCTTGGTTGTGGGCACAAAGGAATCATGAGATTCAGGGGTGTGGAAACATCATTCACAATTTCTTTCTTGAAAGGAAATTATCTAAAAAGGATGATTTCATTCGTAGTGTTGTATAATCACTTAAAATGAATTTCTGCTCAGAAGATTATGTAGGCTGATGCCAAGAGTATAAAGATATAGGTTTTAGTGTTCAATAAGATGATTTATGGCTGGGAACTTCTATCTGCCCTGCTCTGTTGTCTAATCACAATAAGTACAAGCCATCTGGAAAGGCCAGGATAATGAAAATTGGAAGTAGAATACTCTGGTTTCTTGTATGAGAAAGGTTTTCGCAACCCACTATATATCCAAATACACTATAGGAATTTCCAGTTCTATAGTTGGGATTTTATTGTGGAATATGGTATAGTGAATCTAGGATTTCAAATTTTCTTGTAGACCAGATAAAGAAACCTAATAAATATCATTAGCCCAGTTAACCTTATTGCAGAAGTTGAAGGAACTTAGCTCTAGTTCAAGATGAAAACAAGAAAGTACAATGGGGTTAATGCACTCATAACTTTTATGGAAATAGAAACATCAGCGCCAAGCCTAACTGTTGTTGGGGAGGTTAATAAGTCTTTACTTCAGGTTTAATTTCCTGTGACTGAGTCCCTGCTCTGTACATATCTGGCCCAAATCATGTCATCACAAGGAGAGGGGTGGTTAGTGTAGCTCTTCCCTTTGAGTTTCAGTATAGGAACCTTTCCCCACTTTACATTAGGACAATATTCGGATTATACCTGAAAGTGGTTAATATTATCATTGCATGCTTATACCTTGACTGGTTGGTGTTTAGTAGATCTAGCTTATTCACTTCAGTTTTTTCACTATTGTTCTATCTGTTGTGCTGGATCTTCCCTTCCTAAGAAAAGAAGAAAAAGATTGAAAAAGGAATTGAAGGAAGAAACACATTCTTTTTCTGCTCAAGTGTTTTCTCTATAAGTGCAAAGTTGAGCGCACATATTATCAAATTTACCTGAATCTATTACATTATCACATTATCATTTTTTGTTGTTATGCCTCTATATTCATGTTTATAAGGTTCTCCATTACTTACTTTTTTTGAAACCACAGTGAACTAAAGCCATTCATGAAAAAATGTTGTTTTGCCATGTTTCACTTTATGACTTGTTTTAGCATTTTTTTTTTTTGAAAGCTGGATTTAAAAGATGATTGAATCATACATATCTAAGTAGTGATTGAATCAAACAAAATTTGCTGGAGTTGTGATTGCTCGCCTACTTTGCTGGAGTTGTGATTGGTTGAAGCATTTTTGTTGGAGAAACTTGCAAAAATAAAGCTGAAGTTCATAAGACAATTTACTGGTTGCTGGCTATTTGTTGTTGTTCACTGAACCAATTGTTTAGAGTTTATTTTAGATGTTTTTAGCTCTCTTTTGGTATGTATTTCTGTGAAGAAAATGCAGGAAAGAGGGCTGAAATATGTTGTATTCAAGAGGTGTGAAAATGAGAACTTAAGCTGGTTATATGTTAATAAATGCATGCTGGGCAGAATTTGTTTCGTAGTTTATAGCTATTTATTTGGTGTGTCTACATATATTATGAACATGACAACAAAAATCAGAAGAATACAAACAAAAGCCTTCATTTCTTGTTGAAAGCCTTCATTTTTTTCTGTGAAATGAAATGAATTATTATAGAATTTGATTCAGGTTCTTAAATTTCGGTGTTTTTAATTTTAATTTTTGGATCACCTCCAAATTTAGAATAATCACTACTACTGCCTAAAAGAAAACAGTATTGCTGCAATCAATGAGCATAGGAAGCAAAGATGAAACTGATTTTTTTTTTAAATAAAAGAATCTGTCACTTTTCTATATAACCTAAGGGTTGTTTTTGTTAATTTTTTCTTGCATTGTAAAATCCTTTGCGAAGAAGATAAAGCTAAGAGGTTGCCAAGTAACAAGCCTGCACGTTCCATTCGACCAATCATACAATCAATGTTTCTTAGACCATATGAATCTTGGTCAAAGGTCCCAAACACAGTTAAGGATGCTTGGTTTGCCGAGTGGACTGTAATTGTTTCTTTTCTTGCTTTTATTTTAAGTGTTATATATTAATCATCTATATAATGTTTTGATAATTCTTACGGCTAATATGCAGAAATAGTTCCAGCGGGATAGGATGTATGATGGACTCATTAGATCAAAATGGGACAAGAAATGCGACAATATCTACACTTATTTGATGGACCAAGTTCGTAAGAGAAAGTCTCACATGACTTTATGAAGGATGAAGACTATAACAAGTTATGAGCAATTTGGGATGGTGACAAATTCAAGAAGATTTCAGAGATAATGAAGGCAAATAGAAATAGTGATTGTGGAGGTTTAGGAGGCTCACGTCACTCTGGCAGTTCCATACCAGTAACAATGGACAAGAGAAAACTAATAACTTTTCTTATTTTTAGTACTTCAATTCAAATTTATGAAAATAACTTGTTCTAAAAATATTTAGAATTAATATATATATATCTAACGTGTTTTAATACTATTTTATGATTAAACTAAATATAGGAGAGGAGGGGAAATATCATAGGGACTACTTACACTCTGAAATATATGTTTTCACACACACAACAAACACTAAAGATGAAGTTGAGCAAGTGCTTAAGAAGGAATGCCGAATGTTGGAGAGTGAAGACGTGGTGCTTGGAGGCCCAGAACTTATCTTTGTTGACAAGTGGTCCGAGGAAACATATGTAAGTTTCATAAGTTAATAATGATCTTTAGTATTTTTTTTTATTCCATACTACTATATCCATTATATTTAGCTCAAGTGAAGGCATCTTTACTGCTTCCATTTTTCCCATCCAAAGTGGAAGACTTTGACGTGCCTATTTATTGGTTTCCATATGTATAGCCATTTTGTGGGAGTTTTGGGAAGAGGGGGGGGGGGCTTGGTTAAAATGTGTTTGTTATGCATGTACTATGAAAGGGGGGATGGGGGGTGCATTGTGGACCAAGTCAAATAAAGAGGAGGGGGAGTTTGGTTAAAATATGTTTGTTATGCATGAACTATGAAAAAGGGGGTTGGGGGTGCATTGTGGATCAAGTCAAATAAACTTTTCTGATTATAAAGATGGCAAAATATTCAAATGATGGTGTTAGTTTTTAACTTTTTATGTTACAACTAAATGATTCTAATTCTGATGAATGTTCTTTGTTTTAAGCTTCACAATCACTAATATGGTTGAGATTGGTGTTTATTCCAAAATTCTTATCCATTGTTTACTTTGATATTTCTGCATTTGTTTATGTGTTAGTGTCGCTACCAAGAATAATTGAAGAAAGAGATGGCATCACTTGCTAGCCAGACAATTGAAGGGGAGCAGCCTCCACCAATAAACAAGGCTGATATTTGGTTGCGAGTTGTAGGCCATCATAAGAATGCAATTTATAGCATGGGACCCCAAAGCTCCAATTGTCTACAGAAATCTACTTCACTCATGTCATCGTCTTCTTCATCCATTTCAACGGCGCATCCTTCGCATTTTGTGGAAACAACTGACTTTCAAAATATTATAAATGATTTGATGCAAAAGGCTGTTGACACACAGATTCAAGAAGTGTTGAAGACAAATGAACAATTGACAACGGAAGTTTCTTTGCTAACACAGAAGGTTAAGGACTTAAGCGGATCAAATCAACCAGAAAATTAATATTCTTTCACTGTGTTTCTTAATTGTATTAATATTCCTTCACTGTTGTTAAACCATGGACCTGCAGTTCGTCTCACTTTCATATTATGATAATCTTTTATGTTTAATTAAAGATGATGTCTGGTTAGGATTTGTGGTATTTTATGAGGGAATTATATTTGTTTTGAATTTGTGGAAGGATGATGTTTATGTTTGTGAAAGGATGATGTTTGTATTGGATTTGATGATGTTTATGTTGGGTTTGTGGATGTGTTTTAGCTTTATTATTTTATAAATTTGTCAAATGCAGGTGTTTGGTTATATGTTCAGATGAACTAGAATTCTGCCAAATTAAAGAAAAATTACCAACTGAAAAATCAGTTGGTAATTGAATAGAATCCGGTTGGTATTTCAATTGGTAATTGAAAATAATTCGGTTGGTAATATATTAAATAGCAGTTAGTAATTTTCAAACCAACTATCTACCAACAAAAACCTTAGTTGGTAATTTATCAATAAAAAATTACCAACATATTTTAAATTACTAAAATAGTTAGAAAATTACCAACTGAATATTTGGTTGGTAAAGAAAGAAAACTACAAACAGAAAAAAAAAATTAGCAACTAAACAACTAGATTAGTAATTTACCAACAAAAAATTATCAACAGATTTTAAATAACTAAAATAGTTGAAAAATTACCAACTGAATGTTCAGTTGGTAAATAAATAAAACTACTAACTAAAAAAAAAAAAAATTACAACTGAAAGTCAGTTGGTAATTACTTACACATATATCGGTTGGTAGTAACATGTCTCAGTTGGTAAATTAGTAAATTATAATATTATATTCAATACAAATTTATCAACAAAAAATTATAAATTTACAAACTACATTTTTTGTTGATAATTACCAACTGCAATAATCAGTTGGTAACATAAATGTTTGTTGGTAATTACTAACCAAAATAGTCAACTCAAATGCCAAACTTAATGTCAACTTTCCAACCGAAGATTTTACATTACCAATCGAGTTTTGGTTGGTAATTATCAACCAAAATAGTCAACTCAAATGCCAAACTTAATGCTAAATTTTCAACCGACGATTTTACAGTACTGACCGAAATGCGATTAGTAATTACCAACCGATTCCAAAAAATTTCAGTTGGAAAATTTATAAGTTAAGGTTTTTGCATGCGATACCATTTGGTTGGTAATCGGTTGGTAAATTATAATTACCAATCGAATTTAACTAATTACCAACCGATTTGTCAGTTGGTAAATCACTTTTTTCTAGTAATGATTGTGACCACCTTGCAGCCCCCTAACAAGAATTTTCAATTTTCACCTTGAAATGCTCAAAGCAACAAAACCCTAAATGGATATCTCATTAGCCTAGCTTAAAAGCACTTGCATGCACGAAAGATCAGTTTTTAACATATGCTACTTGTGTATTTAAGTGTAAAAACATATAGAAAACTGGGTTTTCTTTGCCATGAAAGAAATGGTGATAAAAAAGGTAAACAAAATCTATAGTACAAGCACTTGAAAGAAGAAAATATGAGAAACCCTTATCATACAATTCTTTTCTTGCAACATAGATGTAAATATTAAGAAAATTTCTTCATTGTCAAAAGGGAAAACTCAATGTCAAAAGCAAGAACTGAAACCTTAGCAGGGGAAAGAAGCAGAAAGTAGCAAAAGAAAATAGTACATGAAAATGAAAGAGAGCTTAGTTAAATTTGAGATCTGTCTTTTTACATTATTTTTTCCAAAAGGTGAAATCTCTCACCCAGAGAGTTCCTTTATAGCCCGAAGCTTTTGACTAAAATAGGGAGCTTTTGAAGCCAAAACTGGGTTTGAGGTATGCCCCCTGAGGAGGTATCTTGCGTTAGCAAGACGCTACTTGGACCTTATGTTTCGCACACATGAGGACTGAGGCCCACTACAACCATCTTGACAACTGGCTGTGTCTCCCAAACATAAGGACAGCCTTTTTCAGAGATTCATGCATGACTCTCTGAGAATTCACATGGTTCGGTCAAGAAGCGGTTCAACTCGTGTCTGGGAGACACGAGCTCAAGTCTTTTTCAGAGATTCCTTCAAGAATCTCTGAGAATTCACATTGCTCCATGGAAAATCTGACATTTCACAGAGGAGATTCATTAACCGCAGTATGCAATGCTTCTTTTTATACTAATATCACAACTATTTTTCCTTTCTTCTTTGCGTTCCAATTCCCTCTGTTCCTTTCTTCCTTGCCTCATTCTAATTCCATCTCCTCTGTTCCTCTCTTCTTTGCCTTATTCTAATTCCAACTCCTCTATTTCTTTCAATTTTTTCCACTACTATCGGAGTTTACCAGCTGATTGGAGTTGCTGTCGGAATGGTATCGTTCGTGATCAGTTGTTACCAGAATTTCTGTTGGCCAAAGCATTGTCAAAGTTCTCTATATATAACACCAGGTTTTTTTTTCCAAGAAAAAAGAAAGTGTACTTAAAATTCTGTATTTGTTGAATTTTAAATTATTACAAACATTAGGATTTTTTAATTAATTGAGATCGTATTGTAAAACTTTTAATTAATTGAGATTATATTGTGAAAAAATTACTTGGCCAACATTTTATGTATCGTATTAGGCATGAAAAAGTATTTATATAAATTTGATTTTTATATATTATTGTTGATAATCTACAAAAACTATGTATATTTAAGTGTTTTCTGGTACTTATATCATATTTGTGAGTTAATTTATTATTGTACGTCTAGTTTAATTCATGTCCCTCTCCTAAGCCTTAATGTACTTGGAAAAGATTAAATGAGTTTGATAGACGAACACATGTTTTGATATATACAATAAATGGCCGGGATATAAATTTAATTGGGAATTTATTTTAAATATGTCTTGATAGCCATGATTCCTTGTTTTCTAAAAATAATTTTCCGTTAAACTGCAATTAGTTTTGCAGTGTTGTATAATGAATTTTGAATTTCCAATCAAAGAATTTGTCATGATTTTAATTTGTATTAAAATTTTAAGTTAAAATGTTACTCTTTCCATTCTCAAAATAACATTCATTTTTTTTAATAATCTACACAAATAAGAAAATTTTAACATTTATAAAATTTTAAGAGACAAAAGTGTAAGTGAATAAGGATTTGTTTAAGATGAGTTTTGTAAAAAAATTATTAAAATTTAAATTATTACAATATTAAGGAATTCTTGACGTTCTATGGATTATACACAATCCTTGAATTATGGGGTTTTCTTACTTCATAATTTAATTTATTTATAATTTTTAGTATATATTCAAACAAATGTAAAAAGACAGAAAAAATAGAGCCACTACTAAAAACTAAAAACTAAGGGGTTTTAGCCAATTAGTACATATGTTAATCCATAATTTTGAATATGAACATAATTTTGATTTTATAAAAGATTTATAAATTTATAAATTAATGTTTTAATCTATTTAGAGCGTATCATATAATTATTAATATTTCACAATTAAAATTTATTTTACATTAAATATATTTTTTGTTAAAACAAAAAAGTATAGTTTTTTTTTTAACGAAAGAACCCCAATATTTTAATACAAAATAAATTTAAAATGTGAAAAATACAGGAATTAAATTTTTATATTTTAATAAAATTGAGGACTTAAATAATTTTTTAATAGCAATTTGAATTAAATGAAAATTTCTATTGATTAAAATTAAAAAAACTCAAGGTCAATTTTTTTTTTCAATTACAAATTAAATTTGAAATATAAACATTACATAAATAAATTTTTAGAATTTAAATCTTTTGAAATAAAAATTAAACAAAAAATTACAAAAATATAAATTAATCCAAAATATATAAACAAAAAATTAAACAAAGTATCTTTTTTATTTTTCTCTAGATATAAACTAATCCAAAATATTATATGAAATAATTCTTACATATTATACATTCAAATAATAAATATTTGGATTAACATAATTTCACGTGCATGATAAAAAAAAATCTATATTTTGAATGATATTCGGTTTTTTTTTTTATTTGTGCCGATTAATTGATTTATTTGATATTAGAATGTATAGCATATTGTGCTGTTTTGGGTTGATTTGTGCTGAAGCATGATATTGGTTTTATATAGTAATTCAAGGTTGTGACGTACTTTATTTTTTTTTAATAGAAAATTTCTTTTGTGTTACTGTTTAGGCACAATGTCACTAGAACAACCTGTTAGATTAGATTGTATTGGGATTGTGAGATTATACACACCCCATACGACAATTTTTTTAACGGTCCATGTCGCAAGGCGTTGATTGTTAATCATGCATCTTACAAGAATGATGGAACACGCATAGGCATACTATTGAGATAATTTACAGAGATTGGCCTTCTTCATTCGCACACCTATCACAGTATATGCAAGCCCTGTAAGATGCGAATCCAGGTACCATCGTGGCATGACATTTCTTACCTATGGATAGCAATGGTGCAAAGACATTTGGATACTTTTTTTTTAGCTTTCAAACCATGTACTATGCATTTGTTCACATGAAACTAGTAGTCAACGTTGACAGGACATTTCTTAGGAGTATATATAAGGAAAGCTCTTAATAGCAGTGGATCAAGATGTCAATAAACATATATTACCCCTTATATTTGTAGTCATTGACGAAGAAACTAATAACAGTTACGGTTGGTTTTTGTCCTTACTCAGTGGACATGTACTAAAAGATGGAAAAAAATTTTAATATTTGACAGACACATAGGGATAGTGAATGCCTTTCATCAACTACTCGGGTGGCAAGACCCAATAACAGTGCACATATTTTGTCTTAGACATATCCGAAGCAACTTTAATACAAAGTTCAAGAATCATCAGTTGAAGAAGTTGATGTACGCAGCCGAAGATCAAAGCAAGAAGCGAAAATTTTTGCATATTATGAAAGAAATTAGTCTGCTAAACCCCTAAGTGAAAGCATAGTTGGATTTGATTCCGAAAGAGTAATGGACGCTTGCTTATAACGTTGAACATCGGTGGGGTAATCTGACAACAAATTTGGCAGAATCATTCAACAGTATCGTTAAAAGTATATGTGCCCAACCCATTAAGGTTATTGTTGAGTCTTCGTTCAAAAAAAGGGTTCAAATATTTCAACAACCATAGTCGAAGGCTAATCACGATAGATATCACTTTCTTTTGATGATATGGGCAAAGTTTGTCAAGAATGCGACAAAAGGAAGGAGATACCATGTGCTGAATTTTAATCAGGATCAGAATATTTTTAGTGTTGTGTCACCACATCTTGAGTATAAAAAGGAAAATAATTCATACGAGATGAATGTTGGTACTAGAATATGCAGTTGCTATAAATAGGAAATATATAGAATACCTTATTCGCACACATTTGTAGCATGTTAGCAACTGGGACTTAACCCTGAGGATCTCGTGTCATCGAAAAATACAACATTGTCTTACAGATTAACTTATACGACACAATTCAGACCTATTTCACACGAAGATTATTAGTGCAACCCTGATTTTAGTATCGTATCGTTCGCTCATCGTTTCAAGAACCGTCGAGCCGGTCGACGACGGACGTCACATATTAGGAATAAAATGGACGAACATAATCCTAATTTACCTCCTTGATATGGCTTATGCCATTGCAGCGGACATAATAGGAGGAATTGCATCCACGATGTCGTAGAGTGATGTTAAACCAGTGTACATGTAATATCTGTTTATTTCATAGGATTGATGTACTATCTCTTCTTTGATATGGTGTATCAATTCCTATTTATGTATGTAATACCTTTCATCACATCTGTTTGTAAATTTTGTAATATTATATAGTTTTATTGACACACGTTTAGTTATTCATTTCCTGTACTTGATTAAGTCTTATGTTGATATTTTCACTTTATTTTGTTTAATAATAAATTATAATTGTACTGTCTTATTTTAAGACACCATGTACGAGCTTACGCTCGACGAAGTTGATCCTAGCTCTATTATTCCAGACTTGCTAACTCTGCAACGTAGACATAGATTGACATATATTTGGACAGGACAGTTGGAGGATACTGTCCTCATTACAAAGCGCAATGACAGCGCTTTTTGGGTTATTCGACCATTTGATCCCCGTGTCGAGTAACTTATAGGTGTAGCTGGGTTCAGTGAGATTATTTATTTGCCCCATGTGAAGATTGATCATCCACTGATTATAGTGTTGGTGGAAAGATAGAGCCAGGAGACGTACACCTTTCACCTTACAGTTGAAGAGGCCACTATTATCCTGCAAAATATAAAGGTTCTCTTCGGATTACGCATGGACGGTGATCTAATTATTGGCCGTGGGTTCAACTGTTCGCAAGTAGAGCTGCTAGACTTGTATGACGCACTCTTGGTTTTCGCCCTACGGGTATAGACCTAAATGGATCTCGATTGAAGTTAAACTCACTCGAGAGAGCCTTGTCTCAACCTCTCCCACCACACGCAACTCCAAATATGGTTACACAGTATGTAAGGTATCGCATTATGCAGTTTCTTGGTAGATTTCTGTTCTTGGACAAATCGAGAAACCGGATTCATTTGTGCATTCTTAGATATATACGTAATCTAGAGTTAATTGGCATACTAAGTTGGAGAAGTGCAACACTAGCACATTTATATCGTTGTATGTGCAACGCTACTTCTTATACGACATATCAGATTAGTGGTCTACTTCTGTTGATTCAGGTACGAAATGAAATCCAAAATTAAATTAATTATTTTTATTTTACTTTTATTGAAAAATAATCATGAAATATATTTCTAAAATTCTTATTACTTTTGTAATAGTTATGAGTATGGGAGCTCATTCCTACTATTAGACCGAATAGAGTACGCTTGGTAGAGGACATTAGCCCAGACGCTCCTAGAGGATCAGTATAGCAGAGTCCACTAGAATTTTCTCGCACCCCAACACATGTGCTGATTGCGTACAGAGATTAGTTGGATCAGATGTGACACAATCATGTAAGTATTACTACTATGAATTTGCATTCGAATGTTTAATAAAATTGTCATTATTTATTATTTGATATTGAATTTGTTTATTTCTACAATTTATTTGGCAACCTTATGATAACCACATGTTGGCATCTCCATCTCCGTATTGTATGCATGGTCGATAAATCTGGATGTCTATCACATCTCTATTGTGTTGGGAGACGATAGAGTTGCATCACCCCGATCGAGTCATGCGACAATTTGGATTAGCGCAACAGATTCCTGATGCTATTGGCACAAGGTCGAATTTGCATCAGCGTGATGTACCACTACAGGTGCTGAGTGGGATGAGGTTGTGCGCTTCATCGTGCTAATTGGATAAACTGCCACACATATATTCTGGTAGGACAATACACTTTTGGACAAGTTGTGGTTTCGGCTGATTATGCTGCGTGGTATTGAACTTGCACACGACGATTAATTAACAATCCGATCATACAACAATCGAACCTCGTGGACTACCAATCTAGTAGTTCAGCAGTTGAAGTATATGTAAATAAATTTTTTCTCGTTCATGTAGAAATATATAGAATTCTAATTTATATATATTTTTATTGACATTTCTAAAAATGTATATGCATGCCGACATGTTGCACCGAATCTTGTATATAGGCAATAAAGAGTCTCAATATTTTGATGTTTCGTACGCTTAGCAAACAGTTGAAAGAATGTCGGATATTATCAGACGTACATTAACTGCTCGTGGCGAAGCAAATCGTCTAAATTGCATGTCATACGAGCTATCCAGACGATCGTATACTTCTGATCCGATAGCGCCAATTCCGCAAGAAGTCTCTCGACAAATATCACTAATAATTTGGTGGGGCTGTAGATGAGCACGTGAGTGTGCTGTAGCTAACGATTTTCCCCTACAGTAGCACTACTCACCTGTGCATGGAGATAAAGATGGTTATGTGCCAGATACTCCTACAACGGTTGATGATGATTATGTCCCCAATGTAGCGGTTGAAGAAAGGCATGATGATTTTTTAACTCCACAACATCTAATTTTTTATCTTAGGTATGTATCTTCGGTTGGCGAGTTTGCTACTGGTCCATCTACTGGACTGTCTCGGAGGCAGTATAGGCAATTTGAAGAGGATATAGGTCCGTCGTACGTTATAGAAGAATAAGATGAGGGACAACCTAAAGACAACCTCAGCAACACCCTCTAAGATGGGTTCAACCTCCGATGAACCATCGAGGATTTCATTGTGGGACTAATTTTCATACTTGGTTTTGACGATTTTAGATATACATAATTGAGATTTAAAATTGATTGTAATTAAATATTATACGTAATCTTAAATTAAAAATAATATTTATTTTCAAAATTATTTTTAAATAAAAATATGCAAAATATTCATGAAATATTTAATATTAATTAAATCCATATTTAATTCTTCACCTATTATTCAAATTCATGGGGTCTCAAAAATATATATTGAATTGTTGAAGATAAAATTAATAACAAAAATTTAAGTCTGATAACTTATTTTCATACATTTTTTTTAAAAATAAAACAAATGCGTAAATATTTATAAAATATTCAATTTTACTTAAATTATTATTCACTAAGATATAAATTATTATTTGCACATTTTTTTTAATTTTTCACCTATTATTTGAATTCAGTTAAAATATAGATTACTTGAATTAAAATATAAGTGAATTATAAATTTAGATAATTGACATTTGAAATTTTTATTTTTTTGCAATTAATTAATATTTATAATCAATTGTAATTAAATATTATAACAACTAAACTCAAAAAATGTTATAATTTAAATATGAATAAATTATAGGTAACATTTTTTAATTTTTATATAAAATTTTTAATTACTTAAAAAATAAATTATGCATGGGCGTCGAGAATTGAAGCGTGTTGCTCAGGGTTATTTCATAATATTTGAAAGTCATAATTTTAGTTATTACAAATCTAAATAATTCTAACTCTAGGTTGTATATGGAAATGACACTATAATAAATAATATTATAGTCAATTAAAATTTATTATTCAAAATAATTAATTAAAATCTAAAAGTTACAACTAAATTTAAAAGAATTACAAAAATATTTTGAAGTTCTATACAGAAATGATAATTATAATCTTAATAGTTACAATTATATTCAAAGGATGAATTAAAAATTTGAAGCTAAAATAAAAATAATAAATTATTATTTCAAATATATTATGTTTAAAAAATTAAAGATAAATAAAAATTTAAATTAATTAAAAATTAAAAAATATTGTTAGTCTTTGAAAATAAAAATAAATAATAAAAATTTAATTCAAACATAAAAATAAAAATTTTAATTTTACAAATAATTGAGATTTAAAATTATTTAGAAATGTAATAAAAATAAATATTATTTTCAAATATTTTTTAAAAATATATTAAAATTAAATAAACATTTAGATTAGACAAAAAATTTTACTCTCAAATAATTCAAAATTAAAATAAATAAAAACTAAAATTTTAAATAAAAAATTATAATTTGTACATTCAAATGTAAAAACACAAAGAAAGGAAAAAAGAAAAGACAAAATTTTGTAAATCAATGCCAAAGGAAGAAAATGCTAAAAGGAAAGGAAATGTAATGTGCGCCTAAAAACCTCGTGTCTGGTAGACGAGAAGTAAAATCTCTATAAATTGCAATTCGGTAGTAGTAGATACGAGATAAAGCCTTATCAATTGCAATTTGGGAATGCACCGGGATTTGGATTTGAAAGGAATTGGTCCTCGTGTATGCAAGACACGAGGTTCCAGTGGATTTCGCGTTCTGCAAAATCAAGGTACCCCTCTAGATGGATACCCCAAAATACCAATTTTGGATGTGCATTTGAAAAACCCCTATTTTAGTCAAAAACTCCTACAGCCCGCTCTAAAGCATATGAAGTGGAGACAAATCACGGTGACCAAACTAGTTATAAGATAGGAAAGCCCATTCCATAGAAAAATTAACCCCAAGAGATTCGATCCGTGATTCTTTATTTCAAATCTATTGCCTTCAACCAACTTAGCTGCCCTAGGAGAATTCACATTTTTGATCCTTCCTCCACGATGCATTGACCCAAGTGTCATGATTTTGTTTATTTATTTATTCTTTTTATGAAATAGATACTAGACATTTGATTAATGATCAGATTTATCCTTGTTCTCTCCCCAACTATATCTCTTTCTATTTTTTTGTCTGATTCTGTTTCTAGCTATATGTAGACCAAAAGGTAACAAATCAAAGAAATGTACACTATTTTCTTTTCTTTTTTTTAAGCTGGTTTGCATATTAAATTTATTTGTCAATTTACCAAACTTGTTTGGTAAATACACTTTCTAGTGAACTGACCAAATTTATTTGTATTTTACATTATGTTTGTTTCACAAAGGAGTAAGAAGAAAGGAAAGGAAAGAAAAATGAGAACTTTTACTTCTATTAGAAAAAATAAATACAATTTATTTTTATTTTATTTGATTGGAGTAGAAAGAAACTAAATAATAAATACTATTTTAATTTACGTTATAATCCGTCTAAATTTAGATGGGTTGTTTTACTGATGTGGAGGTGAATCTATTTATATCCAGATTTATATCTTTCCCCTTTTCCTCCCTCTTTTCACCCTAACCAAATATAGTGTTAAGTAAAGCATATCATAGGTTGGACCTTTTGTATGGAATATTAGTTAGTTACTTTACAAATTTAATGAGTTTATTCAACTTATTCTACCTAGATTGGAATTTTCACCAAATAAAGCACATACTGTTCTTGTTTGTTCCAATCCGCTTTACTTAGATTGAATTTTTTTCAAATTCATTTCAATCTAAAATTTTACTTTAATTTTAAAAAAATTATTATTTTATATATTTTCATTTCTTGAGATCTATCACATACTCACAACACATCATATTATTTGTCTTTAACCCCACTTTAATCTATATATATTTAATAATATTTTATTATATTCAAACAAAATCATTTCAATCGTATCTAATTACTCTAATTCCAAATGTTGTGACATACTATGCACTTACTGATTGTTAACGTAGAAAAGGAATGGCTGATGTTGTATTTGAGATATTAGAAGTGATGGAATCTAGGAGCTGCAGCCTTGATGCCCATAGAGTTGATTTCGGGATTCTGTAAAGGGGAAAAAGTGCAAAAAGCAATGATACTTCTCAATAACACACTTGAAAATAAGTCGACTCCAAACATTATAACTCATTAATTTGGGACAATGCGAAGAGGGTCATATAGATGGTGCTTTTAAATTGCTTAGGTTAATGGAGGAGGGTAATATATCACTTGAGGAGTGGACTTATGGTGCGCTCATTGATGCCTTGTGTGGAAAGGAGAGGGTTACCATATTTGACACTGAAAGAGAAGGGTTTGCAAGCAAATAAAGGTATTTACACTGCTTTGATTGGGGGGTGTTGCAAAGCAGAGCATATCGATTTTGCTTTTAATCTGTTTGAAAGAATGATAAAGGAGAACTGCTTTCCAACTTCTTAGACTTATGATGTGTTGGTTAGCAGATAAAATGCATGAATATGTCTTTGATAAAATGGCTTCTCTGGGACACAAACCTGATTTTTACACTTTTCTTTCCTTGTCCAATATTGCAACTAATGAAGGTTGAAAGAAGCAGTGGATGTGATGGCCAAACTAAAAGAAGGAATTAAGCCTGATTTCATGGCCCACACTTGATGGATATGGACGCCTAAGATTGATAAATGATGCCTTCGAAATGAGAAAAATTTCAATGCATTTGTATTACGTAATCTCAATGATGTGGTGCAGTAGTCTTATTATTAACTTACACTTAGTCCTTATTTGGTTCACGGAAGGGGAGGGAAAGGGGAAAGGGAAGAGGAACCTTTTACTTCTACTAAGGAAAGGAATGGTATTTTTTTTTATTTTGTTTGGTATGAAGGGAAGAAGAAGTGGAAGGAGAGGGAAGAAAAGAGAGAATAATTAATTTGGTTTATTATTTTATTCATCATTATCTATTTTGTTAAAATTTTTAATATTAACCATGGGTCAATGCTGTCATTTTGGCTTTCATTTTATTTTCTCTCTCCCAATCCCTCCAAATTGTGAGAGGAGGAAATGCTAATATGGAAAGGAAGTAATACCGCCTCTTAATTTACTTTCCATCCATATTTACATCTAACCAAATGAGGTAAATATACCACTTACCTTCATATTTATTTCCCTTCCTCATTTACTTTCACAAAATAGTCTAACTAAAATAGACTTAGTATTACTTGCTATGTCATCAATCTGATCTCACATCACTTTCCTATATTATTTATTCTTTCTCCAATTTGGCTCCAAATTCTTAAGATCCAAATCCATTTTTATAAGCCATATTCAAATATATAAAAGTGAATATCTAGAATATCTAAATCAGATTGGTGACATAGCAAGTAATATGTAGTAAGTGTAAGTTAATAATAGGATTGCAGCATGACATCACTACAATGACGTAGTACAACGACTGTACTAAAAATTTTCTCAAGAACAAAATATTATCCATGATAATTGTTGAATGTAGCCCTTCACATTATATTTTAGTTAAGGATGAAAACAAATTGAATGTTTGTATATGTTAGCGTTCAAATAAGACTCATTCGATTAATATTCGATTTGAGTTCAAACAAAATATTATACTCGATTAATAAACGAACGAAGTTAAATATATTCACGAACATATTTAAGCATTTGTAAATATATTATATATTGTTAAAAATTAATTATATTCTATTTATTTATATTTTATAATATTAAGATTTATATTTATTTTATATTGATAAGGGAAGTTTGTTTCTTTAATTGTTTTAAGAGACATTTTTAATTATTTGATAGTATTTTATAACTATTAGTTAATTTTAATTTTTTGTAATTTTGTTTTATGTAATTATGTTGTGTTGAAAATGTTTGGATTTTATTTTGTTTCTATAATTATAATCTATTGAAAATACTTTTATTTGATTTTTAATGAAATTTTGAATTATTATTTTTACAAAATTTTAAAAATAAAAATAAAAAATGAACAAATTCGAAAAATTTGAACCCAAACATTAATAAAAAATTTTCGAATTCAAACAAAATCAAATATTATCAAACAATAATCAAACAAAGTTGAATACAAACTTGATTAATAAACGAATAAATTTGAATACTATTCGATTTTGATTAAATTTGAACTTGAATTTGAAAATACCTGATTTATTTATGTTCGAGTACACTTTTAGTTTTAGTCAAACATCTCTTACATGAAAAGCGCATGAAATAATTTCACAAATTATTTTACCCTCAAATTGTGGAATCCAAGAGGCATCTTGATCGTGATGGAAAAGGTAAATTTATTTTTTGAAATTGTAATCTATTTATTATTGATTTTATTTTAATTAAATGAGAATCATTACATAGAGTTATCGATATAGTATTAACAAAATATACATATAAAAATATAAGACATCACAAAAAAGTGATTGAAAAAGAATAATTTAAAAGTTAATAAGAATTTCTTTCTTTGTTCAAAATTAGATATTTATTATAAATAAGTATTAAAATTTAGAAAATGTTATGATTAGTACCACCATTTATGTAACTATGAATTCATGTCACAATCATTTTAAGCTTTTTGATTTTTTTTTTAATTTTTAACAAATGAAAAAAGGATGTTTTCCTATATATTTTTTTAACTTGCCAAATGCATAGACTATAGGCTGTCAACTACCATTCTATACTACACTCACATGAGTGATATATTTTTTATATTTTGACCAAGGTTCCAGCCTGAGTATTGCCATCATATATTACACCCACATATAGTGATATGTTTTACATTTTTTCATGTTAGCAAAATAGCTATAAGTAATACAAAATAATTATTCAATATAGCAAAATAATTATTCAAAAACAGTGTAAAACCAGAATAAGGAGTAGAAGAAAATGATATACTTGTGTTCAACACAATCTCCTTAAAACAGATTTGACCTCTCTTGTACATGTGCTTGATGTTGAAATGGTCGTCTGTTTTCCTTGATACAATGGATACAATGATATAGCTAGCACACAACTCTTCACCTGACGAATTAGATCAAACTAGAACACTATATAAAATATGCAAGTGTAGGGATAAAAGAGAGAGAGCTTTTCTGAGTTTTTTCTTCTACACAAAATATAATAGGAGACACCTACTTATAGACTAGGCAAGTGGTGAGACATGAATATGGCATATGTTACAGATATAAAGGGTTAAAGGTTACAAACTCATTGTAACTCTCACTATCTCCACTATCTCTATAACCTTTTGATAACAACTTCCACACTACCTCAATAACTCTAGAGGTTATGGGAGATCATGGTTAGTAACTCTAGAGATCATGAGTTCTAGGTTATGATATGCTTCCCACTTTCTCATCATTTATGGGTGCCTCATTATTAAAATAATTTTTCATTCACCTATCACATGCCAATTTCCAACAATCCCCCACATGCATGAAAATTTATTTTGATTTTGACTCAACATAGTGTCCCACGACTGAAACCTGCATAGGATATGTAGGTGTTACCCCTTGAACCTTCCCTTGTTAGATATATGCTCTTTACTAGCTATCCAGTAGACACGATGTCCTTGAATTGTCTTGCTTTTTTGTGTAAATGAAACACATACTTCACATAGGAATCATTTTCTTAGTTTGATCTGCTCTCATGATTATGTCCATTTTGGCCATGAACATCAACTTGGTTCTGCAAGAGCTTCCAGAGAAATAAGCCCTACACAAATTCTCCTTTGAAGTGGCATCACTTCTCACATAGGTGATTTACTTAAGTCTCAAGTAAATTAATTACTTATTTAAGAATTATTAAAGCAACACAATGCTATCCTTATCCCTTCAACGTCACTGTTTCCTTGTGAGAATGGGTTGAGGTTATCCCTCATAGTGACCACATTAAATCTTATGACTAGTTTGTCCCATTGAACTTAGGTCTTGGGATCTCCAGTCAACTTGGTTGGGTTTCCTTCATAAAATTTATTCTCTAACAGGCTTTAATCACATTCCCTTTGTTATCTTTTCAACTCTGTTCAACCCTTTAGTTAATAGATCCGCAACAATGTTATCTTTTGACTTTACATAGTCAATAGAGATAACTCCCGTTGAGAGTAGTTGTCTAATGTGGTATTGTGTCTTCGACGTATGTGTCTAGACTTACCATTATACATGTTCCTCTGTGCTTTCCCAATAGGTGATTGACTATCACAATAAATACAAATTAGTGGCACAGGTTTTTCCCATTTTGTAATGTCCTATAAAAAATAATGCAACCATTTGGCTTCTTCTCCACATTTATCTAAAACTATAAATTCGGATCCCATTATGGATCTAGCAATAACATTTTGTTTCAAGAATTTCCAAGACATAGTTGCACCAGCTAGTGTATACACATATCCACTAGTAGAATTTGAAATGTTTGTATCAAATATCCAATTTGCATTAGTATATCCTTCAAGAATAGTCAGATATCTTATATAATAAAGTCCAAAATTCCGAGTATATCGTAGGTATCTAAGTACCCTTGTTACTGCTTTCCAATAGTCTACACTCAAATTACTTGTGTATCTACTAAGTTTACTAATGGTATATGCAATATCTGGTCTCATACAGCTCATTAAATACATTAAACTTCCAATAACTCTAAAGTATTCCACTTGAGTAATCCTCTCTCCTCTATTCTTGGATAAATGAAGACTATTATCCAATGGTGTTCTAGCATAGCTAGTATCATTCTTGTTAAACTTTTCAAGAATTTTATCCACATAATGAGACTGACTCAAAATAAAACCCTTTGATGATCTTATAATTTTAATTCCTAAAATCACATTTGCAAGTACCATGTCTTTCATGTCAAATTTTGAATTCAACATGTTTTTGGTTGATTGAACCATTTGGTCATCACTATCAACAATAAGTATGTCATCTACATAAAGACATAAAATGACATAGTCATTTTCGATCTCTTTTGTATAAACACACTTGTCACATTCATTGATTTTAAATCCATTGGTAATCATTGCATTATCAAATTTCTCATGCCATTTCTTCAGTGCTTGTTTCAAACCGTACAGTGATTTTACCAACCTATAGACTTTCTTTTCTTTTTCGGGGATTTTGAAACCCTCGAGTTGTTTCATATAAATCTCCTCATCTAAATCCCCATTTAAGAAAGCTGTTTTTACATCCATTTGATGTATCTTTAAATTTCTTAAAGCTACAATAGCAAGAATCATTCTAATAGAAGTTATTCTCGTCATAGGAGAATAAGTATCAAAGTAATCTAAACCTTCCTACTGTTTGTAACCTTTGATTACAAGTCTAGCTTTATATTTGTCAATGGATCCATCGGGCTTCATTTTCCATTTAAAAATCCATTTAGACCCTAAAGGTTTACAACCAGGAGGAAGATCTACTAATTCCCAAGTGTGATTTTGTAGAATAGAATCCACTTCATTTCTTATAGCCTCTTTTCATAAAGGACCTTCAGAGGAATTCACTGCCTCTAAATATGTTTGTGGCTCATTTTCTAACAAATAAGTGAGAAAATTATCTCTAAATTATTTTTCTACCCTCACTCTTTTGATACGCCTTAGCTCAATTTCATGGGATGAATCATGATTTCCATCATCGTGCTCCTCTTGATTCATAGTATCAAACGTTTGCTTAGACGAACTTTCTCTACTATTAGATTTACAAGGAAATATATTTTTAAAATATGATGCATTCCTTGATTCCATTATCGTATTCTTATGTATTTCTAAAATTTTAGAAGTATGCACAAGAAACCGATGAGTATTACTATTATGTGCATAGCTAATAAAGATACAGTCTACAGTTTTAGGACCTATCTTTGTTCTCTTTGGTGTTGGAACAACAACTTTTGCAAGACACCCCCACACTCACAAGTGTTTGTAAGACGGCCGCCTTCTTTTCTGTAACTCATAAAGAGTTTCATCTTTCTTCTTCAATTCGAAGTCTAACAATGAGCTCCTCCAAGTTCATCTCGTTTTGCTTATACTTAAGGTAATCCTTGAAATCCTTCCATCCAGGAGGTAACTTCTCAATAATAGTAGCCACTTAGAAGGTTTCACTTAGAACCATGCTTTCAACATGAATGTTGTGTAAAATAACTTGAATTTCTTGCACTTGGCTAATAGCATCTTAGAATCTACCATTATATAATCAAGGAATTTGCCAACAACAAATTTATTTGCGCCAGCATCTTTCGTTTTATATTTACTGTCCAGGGATTCCGATAGTGCCTTTGAAGTTTTTTGTGCACTATAAACACTATACAAAGAGTCATTCAAGCCATTCATGATATAATTTCGGCATAGATAATCAGAGTGCTTTCAAGCTTCAACCACATTGATGGCTTGCACATCTGTCTCTTCTTCAGCCAACTTTGGAGCATCCTCTTTTAAGAATCTTGCAAGATTCATGGTAGTCAAATAGAATAACATCTTTTGTTGCCATCTCTTGAAGTTTGTACCATCGAACTTTTCGGGTTTCTCACTATGGTTAGAGGACAACATATAAGGTTTGACCACTGAAGGCAATTGCAAAGCAGTAGCAGTCATAGAACCCAAACCATCGAAACCAACGCCGGTAACCATATTTGAATCATCAGTTGCCATATTGAATTCGTACGAATCTGTTTTAAGATTGTTAGTAAAATAGCTATAAGTGATATAGAATAATTATTCAATATAGCAAAACAACTACTCAAAAACGAAGTAAAACCAGAATAAGGAGTAAAAGAAGATGATAATCCGAGACTTGTGTTCAACACAATCTCCTTAAAACAGATTCGGCCCCTTTTGTACATGTGCTCGATATTGAAATGGTCGTCTCTTTCCATGATACAATGGATACGATGAAGCAGCTATCATACAATTCTTCACTTGATGAACTAGATCAAACTAGAACACTATATAAAATATGCAAATGTAGGGATAAAAGAGAGAGAGCTTTTTTGAGTTTTTTCTTCCACTCAAAACAGAATATGAGACACCTATTTATAGACTAGGGAGGTGGTGAGATCATGAATATGGTATAGGTTATAAATATGAAGGGTTAAAGGTTACAAACTCATTGTAACTCCCACTACCTCTATTATCTCCATAACCTTTTGATAACCACTTCCCGACTACCTCAATAACTTTAGAGGTTATGTGTGATCATGGTTAGTAACTCTAGAAACCATAGATTGTAAGTTATGATATACTTCCCATTTTCTCATCATTTACGGATGTCTCATTATTAAAATAATTTTTCATTCACCCATCACATGCTAATTTCCAACATTTCCTAGTTTCAAAACAAGACACGGGGCACTTCACCACTCAACCAACAAAGCTTGTGGTCGTTTTCCTAGAGTTGTTTTCATAATCGTTTGGACATCATCTCAAATCTTTATATGGTTCAATGTTTATTTGTCTTAACTTGTCAATGAAGATGAGTCACATATAAATATGTACCATATGCATCTTCATGTCAATAATTAGTTATCAAGTTGTCATATATTTTTGTGGTGGCAAATTTCAAATCTTCTAATCATCTTCTACCATTTTTTAGTGGATATGTCTCCTTTTTTTTATATATATCTTTATTAAAATGGGAAAATCTGGTGAATAAATTTAATTATTGTTCATGCTTCAAACAAATTTATTTCGGTCTTTTCAATGAGATTAGGGTATGATCATTTACTAGCATTTAAAATTTTAATTTGGGATGCATAGCTTCTGAAAGTAAACTCCCATGCAACCCAGCAATTTTAATTCTTCGGGAAATTGAGAGTGAAGAACTGATGGCCGAGATGGCTTCTTCCTCCAATTCCAACAAGCAATGGCCAAGACATTCTTAGCCTCTAGCAGTAACATAGGCTTTCCAAATGTGTGTGACTTTTGAATTTTGATCGCATTGAGCAAGAATGACATCAAGAATTTAAGACTAGAGGAACATGTTATATATAAAGATATATTCTCTCCTTGCTAAAAAGAATGTAAAAAATTTCTATTTTTGTTATACAAAAATACTTGTCAATTTTTCAAATTAAGAATACATTTATTACGTATATTCTTAATTCTCAATAAATATTTGACTTATTAAATATGTGTGTATTCCTAATCTAATTAATGAAAATTTACTTTTATTCAGGAATATAATAGTCTTTTTTTATTATAATTATATAAATTTTAATAATTTCTTAATTTGTATATCATTTGATAAATTGACACCTTTTTAAGATGGAGTAAGTATTATAGATTAAAGTCTGTGAACTAATAAATTATTTATGATGTGATAATATCATTTATGTACTAGAGACAGCATGTGCCCACAATATATTAGGTACGCATGTAGTTAAAAAAGAAAAAAAAAAAATCAGGGAAGACCAATCAAAAGTCTTACCCGTGAAATGATGTGGTGGTAAAGGATTTGGCAATTAATTTTGCAAGAAAGAGACTAAAGGCTAGTTTGCAAGTTTTAGGAAGGAAAGAAAAGAAAAGAAAATATTAATGAGAAAAGAAGAGAGAGAAAAAAAGAAATAATTGTTTATATTATTTGAGAGTTTAAGAGGAAAAAGAAATAAAATTATTTTATCTTGTTTAGAAATTGGGAAACATAATATTTTATAAAAATAATTTACGTATCTATTATAAAAATTATAATAAAAATAAATATTTAAATATTATTTAGTCATTTAACACCCCACTTATATTAACTTTGGTCTACCCTTCTATTCTTTCCACAAATAGAGAGAAAATAAAGGCCATTTATCCTTACTGCTTCCTTATCTTCTCCCCAATTAAAACTTCCAAATTATTCGACGTGCGTCAAACATTGCCAAACAACTTTTAACACCAACCGCCATCAGTTTCCTTTTTATATATGTATCATATTCAGCTTCATATCAATAATGGTTATTTTTGGAATAATGCTCCCTTGCGAGTAGAATTGTCATGAAATAACACTAGCTTGTGACTTTGCAAGCGGATCTTATGTGGGACGTTGCTCCCTTATAAGTAGGTTTATCAATTAGTTTTACAGTTTTAGTAGATTAAGTAAATTTGAAATATGTCTTAATTGTTTAATTTTGATTTAATATCAATGACAACAAATAAAAATTTGATTCAATGACTATCCACTCACAATGTGAATACTAAGAAAATTACGACACGAACAATGATTTTTATTCTTAATTAGTATCAAGTTGTCAAAATTTTATGGGGTAGCAAATTTCAAATATTCTAATCCTTTTCTACCAGTTTTGAGTAGAGATGTCTCCTTTTTTTTTTTTTACTAAAAAAAGTATCTTTATTAAAATGGAAAAAAAATTGGAGAATAAATTTAATTATTGTCTTGTTTAGAAGTTGGCAAAAATAATATTTTATAAAATTATTTACATATTTATCTTTAAAATTATAATAAAAATAAATATTTATCATTTATATTAATTTTGATATATTCTGCCATTTCTTTCTACAGATAGAAAGAAAGAAATACAGAGAAAATAAGGGCCATTTATTCCTCTCAATGCCTGCTTTTCTCTCTGTATGCCTCTATCTAAACCAGCTCCAAAGACTGGAGGTTGACTGCCTCTCTTCAACTAAAACCTCTCTTCCGAAGATTGCAATTAGAGCCCACATCTATGGCCGAAGATAGCAAGCTACATATAGTTATGTTCCCATGGCTAGCCTTTGGCCATATTATACCATTTTTAGAGCTCGCCAAGCTCCTAGCTAAAAGAGGCCATAAAGTCTCCTTTGTATCTGCCCCAAGAAACATTGACCGCCTTCCAAAAATACCTCAAAATCTAGCCCCTTTCATAGATTTTGTGAAACTTTCTTTACCCCATGTTGATAATCTCCCTGAGAATGCAGAGGCAACCATTGAAGTACCCTTCGACAAAGTGAAGTATCTCAAAATAGCATATGATGGCCTTAAACTTCCTTTTGCTCAGTTTCTCGAAAAATCGACCCCGGATTGGATCCTTCAAGATTTTGTTTCCCATTGGTTACCTCCAATTGCAGCAAATTTGAAGATTCCCACGGCCTACTTTTCTGTATTCCCTGCATCAGTTCTGGGAGTAGCGGGACCTATAGAAGTTCTGAAGGACTTTGGCGAAACAAGAACAGAACCAGAAGATTTCACTGGTAGACCAGAATGGGTGCCATTTGAAACAACTGTCGGTTTCCAGTTCTTTGAGGTTCATCGAATGATTGGAAATTTCAGAGGAGATGACAAAAACGCTTCCGACGGTGTTCGTTTTGGATACTCAATTGAAGGAGCTGATATTGTGGCTATTAGGAGCTGTTTTGAACTCGAACCTGAATGGCTAAACATCTTGAGTGAGCTTTACCGCAAGCCCGTTATCCCAGTTGGCATGCTTCCCGCCACAGGAAATGATGATGCTGATGAGAACAAAGATAATGCCTGGAAAGAAATGAAATTGTGGCTTGACAATCAGGCTAGAGGCTCTGTAGTTTACGTTGCGTTCGGCACTGAGATGAAACCGAATCAAGATGAGCTCAATAAGATCGCATTAGGTTTAGAGCTTTCTGGATTACCATTTTTTTGGGCTTTGAGGACTAAACGAGGAGAATCAGATCTCGAGATTCTTGAACTGCCTGAAGGCTTTGAAGAACGCACAAAAGGCCGTGGAATCATATACACAAGTTGGGCACCTCAATTAAAAATAGTAAGCCATGAATCAGTCGGTGGGCTCTTGATTCACTCGGGCTGGAGTTCAGTTGTGGAGGCAATACAGTTTGAGAAAGCTATTATCGTGTTAACTTTTTTGGCTGATCAAGGTGTGATAGGAAGGTTCTTGATGGAGAAGAAGATTGCATATTTGATCCCAAGAGATGCCCAAGACGGGTCCTTTACCGGCGAAACGGTGGCTGAATCAGTAAGATTGGTGATGGTCGAGGAAGAGGGGAAGATTTACAGGGAGAAGATCAAGGAAATGAAGGGACTCCTATGTGATCAAGCTAAACAAGATAGCTATATAGACAATTTATTGGGATTTCTTCAAGCTACCAAAGGAGGAAAGATTGAAAACTTGAAGAAAGTAAAATGAGAAAAGGTTCTTATTTTGAAGAATAATCTATGGATTTTAGGTTGGATTTTCGTTTTTGTGTTTTACTACTGGTTGCCTGCTATATACTTTTCAATATTGGCCTGTAATAATAATATGGGTATTTATTTTCATTTCTCTTTTGGCTAGATTTTAGTAGTAACACTCTGTAAAAGAGAGGTGTCCATACCATCTCCCTTGGTGAATACTGGAAGATGGGTTGGGTATGCCTTTTTCTAGCCAAGCCTAACGTGATGTTGGCTGAGAACATCTCATACTAGTGCACTAACAGAAGAGAACCTAAGAGAAGTTAATTGCAAGTATTTTATTCATAGATGTCATTTAACATAATATTTATTTGAATTTTCACCAGTAATCAACTGAGATTTAAGTGTATGAATCCATTAACACGGATAACTTGGACTAAATTTGGGTTTCTTCTAAATTTTCCATCTCTTTTCAAGATGATCCTTAAGGCTATTGATATACCCAAAGTATTTAATATTGCTACTGAGGAAAGATGTGAAGTTAAATTTATTTTGGCAGTTATAATAATGTATATATCTATTTGATTACGTAGCGAGTGTGGTTGTTCCGCCATCCATGGCGGAAGTCTTTAGCTTCTCTCTTCGATTCTTCTACTTGTCTTATTAATAAAATCTATCTCACAACACAAGGGTGAAACTCTTTTTTTTTTTTTCACCCAAGTGGAGATCTCAGATCTCTCGAAACCTTTCAGATTCGCACTCACTGGCAAGTTTCCAAAGGGTTGTTCTTCTATAGACAAAATTTGGAAAGCTTTTAATACAATCAGTCTAAAGGGGAAAGTCTATCTTGGTGTGTTGGACTATATACACATCCTGATTCGGCAGTTTCTTGAGGAAGATTTCCTTTGATTATGACTCAAACAACAATGATTTCTGTGTGGTTTTGCTATGTGCATTTTGAAGTGGACTCTATCCTTTCGTGTCTCGGAGGATCCGTCAGTGGTACCTATTTGGATATCTTTTGAAAACTTACCATTATAGTTCTTTTCAAAGATTGTTCTGTTTTCATTGGTGACAGCCATCAACAATCCGCTCAAATTAGATGATGCCACTGCAAACCTAACACGACCTAGTGTCGCTAGGGCTTGTGTTAAGGCTGACATTCAAAAGCATCTTCCCTCTCGTATCTGGTTGGGATATACAGATGAGGGATTTTACCAATCTATGATGTATGAGAATATTCTATCATTTTGTTCCTCTTGTTGCCGGTTAGGTCATGATTGCACTCAGTCCGCTGAGAGGCCAACTAATCCTCCAGTAACAGATACACTGAGGGCTCCACCTTCGGCTTCTGAGAAGCCCAAACAACGTTGGACTCCTAAGAAGCCTTTGCCACCGAGTTCATCCGGTGACACTGATGTTACCGCTGCTGGAAGGGTTCTTCACCCTGGAGTCAATCAGCATCTTCAAAGGCCACTAGATACTCCATTGGTGCAATCAGTTGTGGCTCCTGAAGGGCTTCATACAAGACAATCCTCTGCATTGGCGCAATTAGGCCCTTCATGTCCCTCAGTGCTTGAACCCAATGCTATTTGTTCCCTATCAGATATCGATCCTATACAATTCAGAGGTCTGATGCTATTGCTATTACGGAATTGACTCATGCTGCGACTTCCACTATCCCGAATAATTCTGTTTCTACTGATGGAGTTGTGTTGAAGGCAGTCTCTGCAATGCCATGTGCATTGTCATCTAATACTATAATTACTCCTCAAGTTGAAGTGCCTGTAGTGGATGTTGTTATGCGAATCTTGGAATCAGTTCAAATGGAGAAAAGCCCACAGAAAGACCAGGCAGAACATGGAGGCTTTGAGCAGATCAATGTAGCAGTTTCTGATGGTGTTTTGAATGCATCAAATCTCAAGGCCCCTGATGCATATGGAGCTGTTGTAGAGGGAACATGCGGTTCCTCAAATAATCCAGGTTGTAGGGTTACCAATATGAATGAGTCCAGGTGTTTAGCACTCAAGCGCTAAATCTCACAGTTCACACAAAATCTAGATTTTAGTTAGGGATAGTAAGTGCAGATTCAGACTCCTATTGATTTATCAGGTGATACTGCATCAGAAGATCCAGATCTCCTCCGAAGGCAGAAGAGGAAATCCAATAATGAAGAAGGAAATCCACAGACTTCACCAACTAGCGAAGCATCTCCACAAGTTTTAGTTGAAAGACATGTACAGAAATCTCACCAATTAGCTGATCTTTCCCTCAATGACTTACACTTTGCTTCTTATCTTCAAATACTTCAGAATGCTTAGAAGGCAAATTCCACAAATTCTTTGCAACTTGCACAAAGAATTTTGAGATCCCTTTGAGAATTCAGGATGACTTCCTCCCTCGGCTATAAATTTTGGAGAAAAAGGTGCTTTCTCAAGTTTTATTTCAAAATCATCAGCCGCTAATAAATTACCTCGTTTTAATTTTGAAAGTGACATACACAATGAGCTTAGCAAATTGCAAAAAAAAGGTGACAAGAAAAATCAATATGAATTCCGCCCTCTCTTTGATGATTTAGTTAAAGATGAGTATGATGAAGATAATTCCATGCCAATTTGATAATGCAAAGGAATTAGGTTGCATGAAATGATTACTTGTCAAGCCGTGATTATAGATCTAAATTCTATTATATTTAATAATAATTGTCTACTTTGTATTCGTAATTTGTTTTTTAATAAAATTCCCCACCTTTGGGTGGTTTATTAAAAAAACAAAAAAAAATTATTTTGTCAGTGATATTCAACGACGGTAATAGAAGTGCTGAGTGGAAAATTAAGGTGTGTTTTTTTTTTCTTCTTTTTTTTTTTGGGAGATATTTTACAGTGTGATATTTTTCTATTTACCTTAAGTTTTAGTTCATTGTGCAAGTTATTTATGGTTATGTTAATGAAATCTCTTACTGAGAAAAAAAATGCACATATGAAATTTTGTGTAATTTAAATGTGAATATTCAATTTAGTAGAAGATACAATTTTCCTACCAGCAAATAATATGCTTGTTTATAAACTTTGAATCTTCAAACATATTTTTTAATTGTTACTCCGTTAGATCAATAACAATTTAATATGTCTGGTAAGTATCAAGTGAGATACTTAGTATACATATACTGTGGATAGTTTATCAAAAGTTTTGGATTCAAGGATGTTAAGGTTGGTGTTAGAATTATAGGTTGAAATTCGTGAATTAGCAATATATTCGAGTTACCTTTAGTATCACTTGTATTTTAAAGTAATATTACTGCCATAAATGTTTTCAGTATGTTGAGAATAACTTGAAAGACACTGAGAATAGCTTAAAAGAAAGGTTGATGAGCCTGTCAAGCATAACTTAGTGGCTCGTAGCCCTTTTGATACTCGTCCTGTGAGTTGACAGTTACAAAATCAAATCTTAGTAGATTATCTTCACAGTTGAAGCTAAATCAAAATCAAACAATTTATTGTGATGGAAGAAATTTTTTTATCATTCATCCTCAAATCTCTTTTAAGATATGAGTTTATTGGAGTATTTTTCTCTTTTTAATTTCTCACTCTTCTCTTAGAGACTGAAATAATTAATTGAAACAAAAATCTGCCTGGACTTTCTTTGATTATTCCTATTATGTAACCTCATTTAAGTTTAATGTATAATTGTATTTGTAGACGACAAATTTCCAATTTGCAAATAAGATAAGAAAAATATCGAAAAAAATAAAATATTTAGTAAATATGAAAAGTGATTACAAATCTCCGAAGAAGTCCTAAGTTGCATGATAAGTCTTCTGATTCTTCTCTTTTTGAAAAACATTAATTTGAGGGCTGAAAAGCTTGATCTCGGATCGAACGGAATTTGATGACGAACATTTGATTGTTAAACCTTCAAGACTTTTTTGATGTAGAGCAAGATGAACGCCTTAAAATTTGATGAAGATCCTGAACCTTGATTTGATGAAGATTCTGAACCTTGAATTTGATGAAGCTTAAATGCTTGAACATATTAAAACTTGAGATGCCTCTTGTTTATTGAAGCTTGAAGATGCGGAAGTGCTTTGAACCTTTAAGGGAAGGCCCTATTTATAAGCTAAAAATCTCCTGACTTTAGCATAAATAGTCGATGTGAAATTTTGAAAAAGTCTCCTAACAAATCGTAATGAACTTGGGTTTAAGATGACTTGGCTTAATTTATATTTTAATCCAATCTCATTTAATTCACATTATATTTGGGTTATGAGATTTTCAAAAGTCTAACTTTAGGGCCTAATCCAATTCTATTTAATCCATAATGTATTGAATTTAATGTTAAATGGACTATTAACAATAGCCCAATTTTAATAGTCCAATTTCATAATCCATTGGATTTAATAGGCTTTTAATGATGACTCAATTATATTAATTCAAGAATAATTATATTCATTCATGAATTAATTTTAATTAATCAAGACTAAAATATGTCATTTTCTTGTAATTTTGATTAAATAAATTTTTTCTCAAAATTCTTTATCTACAAATGCCCCCACTTCAAGACTTGAGGAAAAATGCTTTGTCAAAAGGATTTGGGAACAAGACTTGAAATATTTTAAAAACAATATTAAATTCTCAATTTAATTAGAAATTAATATACAAGTTTCTTTCAATTCCTTAATAAAATAGAATTCCTTTTATGTTTCTATAAGGAATTAATGAAAAGATTTGAAATCCAATTTTGAGGAGGAATCATATTTCTTGAATCCACCTATCAAATTTATTAAATTTAAATTTAAATCTTAATTAAAATATATTAACCAAAAATTAGAATTCTTATAGGATTTGGAAGAGGCATTCCATAATGCCTATAAAAAGGTTTGTATCTTCACAATCTTTCCACAAATTCAAAAGACTTCACCAAGGGCTTAGTTCAGACATTCATAGGCCATCTTCTTTGGTAAATTCTTGAACAAGTTTTTTTTTTTTTTTTAAGCACGAAATAAGTGCCTGTGCTTTTTCAATGAACTATTACTTGGCAATTTGAGTTCCACGTCAACACAGCACATGTATTTTCGTCCCTCTTATTTTTTTTTTTCACCATTTTGCAAAGCAAAATCTTAATTCCCACGAAAGCTGCCAATGTCTCCTTTGTCTCCATTTAGAATAGTGTTATGGGCCATGTGCATTAGTTATGCATTCTATGCATGAAGATGTTTTTGTTTTTTTTGCTTGTCCCATGGCAATTTTGGATTTGAAATTTTTTAGTGTTTTTTTTTCCAACGCTCTTTCAGTTAGCCGAATTGCACCCGCCACCGTTCTTGACTCTTTTTTTTTTTTTAAACTAACTTTTTGTTTAAACAAAAACTAATCCCCTTTTTTCCGAAGCTGTTTGTTTGTTTTTTTTTTTTTTTCATAAACTCATTTTTTTTAAGGTTTGACTTTCCAATCACCTTGAATTTGACTTTGATTGTTGGTTTTATGAAACTGACTTCATTCATGACTTTTTTGTTATTTTTTTTTTCGTTTGCTTTTTTTGCACTAACTTTTAAAAAAAAAAACTAGATTCAAGTATGGTGTATTTTTCAAATTTGCGATCCTCTTCAGGCCAACAACTGCTAGTCATCCACGATCACGAAAATGATCCAACGGAAGATGGAACGACGTTGACGGTTTATGAGGCAAAATCTGGCAAATATGCAGGGCCCCTACCAAAGGAAACACTCCAACGACTTGTGAATGAATGGTCAACGAAAGTCAATTGTAAAGGCACTCGTTCCCCTAAGGCATGGATTTTTCTTTCCTCAAATCATCAACCTCAAGCTCATCCTAGTGTGTTACCTTCACTTAGATGCCGTATGATTCAAAAGGAGACACAAAGGACCTCACCACTCAACTTCTTGAGTGTGTTTCACTTTAGGGAGAGATATTGAGAGTGGGCACACGACGTTTTAAGTCGTTGTGAAGGACACTTAAGATCTGCAAAGATCTATGAGGCTGTCTATGCATCACTTTTTACGTATGATTACAACTCCAATGTTCTCAAAGCCTTTTGCAAAGTTTGGTGTCCTCTCACCAACACGCTCTTAGCATCAACTGGCGAGGTGTCCATTTCACTTTGAGACTTGCATGAACTTGGAGGTTTACTAATACTTGGAACTCACTACGATGAAGTTGTTCCTCATGCTGTGGAACTCACGAGTGTAGACCATAATGGCAAACGATTCATTCCAAGGAGTTGTGAACATCTTCTCCATACATACCACTTGATCAAAAAGGACAACTCTGGTGTTTCCATCAATAAGTGGCTCGACTTCTAGTTCAAAATAGCAACAAAGTATACAGCGCCTCCTCCAAGGGAAGAAAGGAGATCACACCCTAAGTTTACTGACAATCTATGTGGAGTTACCCTACCTCATACTGCATGGACATCTGAAGAAGAAGCTTTGTTTTTAAAGTTAGGTATTAGAAGCCACAACAGAGAGCAAACATTCCTTGTAGCGTTTTTATCATGTTGGCTTTACATTTTTGTCTTACCTAATGAAGAAGTAGACATCATTCGTCCAAATACCTTCAAAATGGTAAGTTTGATGGCGTACAGGGAACGAGTTAGTTTGGTTATTCCCGTTTTGACCAGCATTTATAGAAGATTGAATCATATTTCCAACTCTCAACGTCCCAATGAGGAGAAATCTATCTTCCTAACTCACTATATATATAGATGGCTTGCACACTACTTTAAAACTCACTATGAAGTCTCTCAAGGCCTAAACTGCCCTCCAATGACGAGTTATTTTGGTGAAAGTAGCGAAAAGTACTTTAGTGAAGATGAAGCCTGCAAGCGAATTTATAGAGGTGAAATCATTGTTTGGGCTACGAGCATCCTTCTCAAGCACAAAAAACATAACTTTGTTGAGAATGAGGCAGCCCTCTTGGAGAAACAACTTTACTTCTTGAGTTTTCGTTCAAGTCTTCTAACTTTGTGGAAGGACGATCACTTCATCATTAAGTCTTATAACCCACATCGCTTTAGTCACCAATTTAAATTCTTGCAAGATATCCCCGACTACTTTGAGATTTTCACCCGTACGGCTTCCTTAACAGATAGCTTACGTCTTTGGGTAAGATGCACACTTTGGGGAACAATGACCAATGTAACATTTTTAGCCACTCTTTATAGCATAAAGAAGCACTATACTCCAGAGTATAAAGCATGGTGGGAACAAGTGCATGGAACCTTTCTTGAAGACCACGTTTCAATGTTAAATTCCCAAAAACCTACATTTAAGAAAGTAGAGAACCTGCCTTACTTCGAGAAGAAACTTCATCAAGATACTACCACTCTCAATGCTTCAAAGGGTTAGAAAATTCTTCAAGACATGATAGACATTCTTCTTCGAATCATGACTTAGTTACAGAGAAACTTTCATCATCTTCAAAGCGAAATGAGTTGAATCGAATTGAAGAAGCCAGTTCCAGTAATAGAGATCGTTGTTGGAAGAGAACCAAGGCAGCAACTACAACTTAAAGCCAAGAGTCCAAGGATCAAGAGACCTTCAAGGACAAGGTAAAACTGGTTTCCCTTTTTTGTTTTTGTTTTTGTTCCTCTTTTCTTTTCTTTGGACTCAACTTCCTTGCTATTCTTCTTCATTAGATGGACGATGTTGTAGCCCTTGATGAGGACACTTATTCTCAAGGCTCAATCAATGATTCTCACTGCTCAAAGCCAGATGGTTGCGAGGACATCTCTTATTGACATCTAAGGTAGTAGTTCATCAATATTATTCAGCCATCTCTACCTTACCGGGAGAGTCCCTAATTTCAAGTTGCAAAAAGAAGTTTGTCATGGAAGTATGGAAGCAATTTTATCAAATGATTTAACAAACGCCTATTGAGTAGGTCTCTACACTTAAGGATCAAGCTTGCTATATCCTTAAAGAATTGAATAAGGATCCTATTGTTGACTTGTCACCATTGGATAATCTCTTGAGATCTTTCTTTGCTAAAGCGCGTGAATTTGACAATGCCAGATCCACCTCTTCGGAGAAAGCCTCAAAGGAGTTTCATGCCCAATTACTTTCCTCTACTAGCCAACACTTAGGTGATGTTGATGCTTAAAAGTGTGACCTCACAAGTCAAGTTGAAGAAAGTAAGGCTAACTCACAACGAGTTAAAGCCAATATTACTACTCTCAAAAGGAAGCTCAAACGCTTAAAGAAAGAGGAGATAAAACATGTAACTGCTTTTGAGGAAAAGAACAGGCAGCTTTTAGAAGTAGAGTCCACTTATTTGTTCCTCAAAGAAGAGCTTGTTTTACTCCAAAATGCCCTTAAAGTAAACGAAGAGGATGAAGCCAACCTGAAGAATATAAGAGAACACTTGGTGGCAATTCAACAAGACTTGGCAAACTTTAAATTTTTTACTTGATGTCTTGTAGCACTTCATATTTTCATTAAGCAGTTATTTTTTTCCCTTCTTGTAAAACAAGATTACTTCTTTACTAGCATCAATAATATACTTCTTTCATATTGTCTCAACCTTTTCTTGCATATATGTGTTTCTACTTATTGCAAACATCGATTTCACAATAAATCATCACTTGATTGCAACAAATGAGAAAAATAGAGAATGATGGAAGGATGTGACTAAACTTAGAAATTTTATTCTAAGCTGCCTACATATCTTAAGAATAACTTAAGAATCAAGTCAAGCGTAGTTCAAAATAGATGGATATAGCTTTTTGGGGGAGGGGGCGTTTACAGTTTTGAATCGTGAGGGCTAAGAGTATCCATTTATTTACCAATTTGGACTTGATGGAGTGTTTCAGAAGTTTAATCATGTACTACACTATTGGTGGTTACCTTTACATAGTTTAAACTCATACAAGCTATGAGTGTCCATTTATTTACCAATTTAGACTTGATGGAGTGTTTTAATAGTTTAACCACGTACTATACTATTAGCGGTTACCTTTACACAGTTTAAACTCATATGGGCCAGGAGTAACTTGCAGTTTAAGCTTGTGCAGTCAAGGAACAACTTGCAGTTTAAGCTCGTGTAGTCGAGGAGCCTTCATTTATGCATAATATCGCTTCAAATATTTGCCGTTGATCGGTCCAATTCTCAACCCATCTTCAGCAACTATCATGTAAGATCAATTGGAGTAGACCTCTTGAACAACATATGGGCCATCCCACTTTGATGTTAACTTCTTTGATTTATGTCTAATGATGATTAGTCTTTTCACAGCGAGCACTAAATCACCAACTTGAAAGGAATGAAGATGCATTTTTTTTGTTGAAGGTTTTGGAAACACGAGTTTGGTAGCATTCTAACCTATGTTGTGCCCTAACCTCTTTTTATCAATTGCTTCTAACTCTTCAAGTCTGAGATAGACATTATCTTTCTTGGTGATACCTTCTTGAATAGCGATCCTCAAGAAAGGAATTTGTTGCTCTAGTAGAAGGACAACTTCCACACCATATACCAATGCATATGTGGTAGCTTAGGTTGGAGTGCGGTAAGTGGTCCTATATATCCAAAGTGCCTCTCTAATACGAAAATGCCAATCCCTTTTTGATTTAGTAATCACTTTTTGCAACAAATTGCAGAAAGTCTTATTGAAAGCTTCAGCGAGTCTATTAGCCTAGACATAGTATATAGAAGATTTGTACTGCTTGAATTTAAACTTCTCGCACAACTTGTCCATCAAACCATTCCAGAATGGCTTGCTATTATCTGTGATAATATATCGAGGAATATCATATCGATAGATAATGTTTACACATATAAAATCAATGACATTTTCTTTTTTTGCTTCTTTTAATGCTACAGCTTCTGCCTACTTAGAGAAGTAATCCGTTGCAGCCAAGATATAAAGATGCCCAACAGAAAGCTTTGGTAGTGGTCTAACAATATCCAATCCCCATGCATCAAATAGCCATGAAGAAACTGTTAGGAGCAATGGCTCAGGAGGTTGATGTAGATAATTGGTATTGAATTGACATGCTTGACATCTTCTAGCATAATCTGGGCAATTTTTCACCATAGTAGCTAATAATATCCCATCCTTTTGATACGAAAATGAAGCTTCGGACCAGATTGATGGGCTCCACATATGCCAGAATGAGCTTCTTCTATTGCTTGCACAGCTTCTTCTTGACCTAAACATCTCAAGAAGATACCTTTAAAAGAACGTCGAAAAAGCGTATCCTTATAGCAAAAGAAACGGATGGCAGGCCGGCGAATATCACTCCATCTTCGTGGATCATCTAGAAGCTTTCCATTTTTTGAAATAATCTACAAAAGGTTGTCTCCAATCTTTTTCATTAATTTTATAGATAAAGACAGAATGGATTTCATGCCATTCATTGTCTTCCTCTTAAAAAATAGGTTGTATGACCCATGTTTGACATATAGGAATTTGAATTTCTTGATCATGTAAACATAAAGTAGAAGTCAATTTTGCCAACACGTCAGCTTGCTTATTTTTAATTTTTAATACATGTTCGATTGTCACACCACCTAAATATCCCATAAGTCGTCTCGTATAATTATGATACGGGATCAACTCAGGCTTCTTAACACCATACTCACCAAGTAATTGATTAACAATTAATTAGGAATCCCCATATACTTTGAGATGCAGTCGCTTCATATCAACAGTCAACTTTAACCTAAGTATAAGGGTTTGGTATTCAGCCACATTATTTGAGTATCTTTTAGTCAAGGTGAAAGAGTATGGTAATACATCTCCTTCAGGGGTAATGAATACTATACCAGCTCCAACACCTTTACACTGTACCATACCATCAAAGTATATCCTCCATAGTGGGAGAATCTCAATAACAAGAATATCTTCATTAGGCAACTCATCACTTAGTTCCCACTCAGTAGGGATAGGATGATCAGCTAAGAAATCCACCAATACTTGCCTTTTGATATCTTTCTATTAGACGAAAACAATATCGAGTTGTTAGAGTTGAAGGTACCACCTTGCTAAATGATCAGATATCACAGACTTTGTCATAACATACTTTATAGGATTTACCTTGGAAATAAGGCGTACAGTATGCGCTTGAAAATAGTGCTTCAATTTTTGAATTGCAAATATCAAAGCTAGACAAAGCTTCTCAATCGGTGAATAATTCAACTCATTTGGTGTCATCATTAGACTTAAGTAATAGAGTGCATTTTCTTTGCCATTGCCATTTTCTTGAGCAAGCAATGCCCCCACTGAGTGTTCTTACGTAGCAATGTATAAAATCAATGGCTTATCCGAGATAAGTGCAGCAAGCACAGGAGGCTTCATCAAGTAAGATTTGATGTATTTGAAAGCATTTTGGCACGCTTCATCCCACTCAAATGATACACCCTTCTTCATTAGACGATGAACGGTTAACAGTGTCCGGCAAGATTTTAGATGAACCTTCGGAGGTAGGCCAATTTTCCTTATAGACTCTTTAATTCATGGATATTTCTTACCTCAGGCATCTTCATAATCACATTGATATTTGATTGGTCTATTTGATACCTCAATGACAAACGATAAAACCCAGAAATTTTTCAGATGTAATGCCCAAAGCACATTTGAGAGAATTCATCTTCAATTGATACTTTCGGAGTCGCTCGAAAGTCTTTCTCAAATCTTGAAGATGATCAACTTGAAGATGATCAACTCGTTTACATGACTTGACCACCAAATCATCCATATAGCATTCCATGATCTTGCGTAGCATGTCATCAAAGATCTTTTGCATTGCCATTTGATATGTGGCTCCAACATTCTTCAGACCAAAAGGCATCACTGTGTAGCAATAGATTCCTTTTAGAGTATGAAAGGCGGTAAACTCCTCATCTTCTGGTGCCATTTTAATTTGGTTATAACCAGAAGATCCGTTCATGAAAGATAGAACTTCATAGTTAGTGGAAAATCATCTTTTGGGTCGGCATCATTTAGATTTCTAAAATCCACACAAATTTAAATCTGTCCATTTTTTTCCTTATAGGGACAATATTCGCAACCTAAGTTGGATATTTGACCTCTCGAATAAATTTGGCTTTGATAAGGTTATTCACCTCTACTTCAATTAATGGAACCAGCTTAGGTCAAAAACGCCATTGGGCTTGCTTTACTGGTGTTGCCCCATCCTTTACAGCTAAATCGTGGATAGCAATTTTTATGTCTAAACTAGGCATTTCTTTGTATGTCCAAGCAAAGGCGTCTCTAAATTCCTTTAACAGATCGATATAGGCATTTTCTTCTTCAGGTGATAAGAGTGCATTTATGTAAATTGGGCGAGGATCTTCAATAGTGCCCAAATTTACTTCTTTCAGTTGATCAACTGTGGCTTTTACGCCTTCTTCAAGTTCTGCTGGAGCATGCTCAACATTTTTTTTCGTGGTACACTCTTCATCATAGATGGTGATGTGATTACAAGAGGCTACACTTTCTTTATCACAAGGCATAACATGTGTCACTTCTGTTATTATTTTTAAGATTCTATTGCAATTCACTACCATTCTTGCCTTAGAGGAGACTTTGCCAGAATGTCATGCCTTTGAAGTGACTGTGACTCCAAGCCTCTTGAAAATAGTTTTTCTTCTTTTCTTTGGGCCTAACCTAATGAAGATAAATGGACGTGAATTTATATCTCCTATCCCACCAAAAATAGATCGTGGTTTTGATGTCACTTCATCTTCTATAGTAATATACTGTACGTTGGCCCTTTTAATCTGTAGTCGGATGGGAGATGCTTATTTGTAACCCAGGCCGACACGCTCTTTTCCTGTTGCATGCTCAAGGTAGATCCTGAGCTTTGGCCCTTTTCCTTGTTGATATCAGCAAGAAGCTTTCTCAACAAATGTTAACTTTGTGAATTATATCCAGTCTTTGCTAGGAGTTTATAAGCATTTGTGTCAAATCCTTCCTTCGTATGCGAGGTCGGTAATTCACTATACTTTACTTTTACTTCTTTCTTTGATTAAACAAATCATTTTATTGGAGTATTTGATGACTTAATTGAGTCAACCTTTGTAAGGGGCAAAGTGTGCCCTCCCAATGACTTATTGTGTGCAGGTTGCTTAGTAGAGCTTTCTACACCTACTGTAACTTTGACATCTTTGGAGAAAGTAACCTTTTTATCTTCTTTCTTCCTTGATAAATCGATCTTAGTTGATTCACCATTTTTTAAATATAGTACTTAGCATCAGCAATATGCGCCTCAGCTTCAGTGATTGGTTTATCATGAGCATCTATTTTCTTCACCATGCCATTTCGATGAATTTGAAACATTGATGTAGGGTTGATGGCACCACACTATTATCATGGAGCCATGGTCTTTCTAGTAGAATATTATAGGAGGTCTTGGCATTAATAACATGGAAAAGAACAGTTGAAAGCATGTCTTTAATGAATATGTCCAATCGGAGAGTACCACTAGCTTGTTGCCTCCTTGATTGAAGCCTTGTATCATAAGGTGACTTTGGGACAACTCATCCATAGAAATGTCCAACTCTCTTAATGTTCGCAGAGATAAGATGTTTACTGTTGATCCTCCGTCTAACAGTATTCTATTCACTCTCTGTTCTTGCACGTAGCCAGCCACAAATAATGGTCTGTTGTGAGGCGTTGAACCAAGTAGCAAATCATCATCAGCGAATGTGGTATCAACCATGTAGATACTAAGGTCTGTTGAAGACTCAATTCTTTCCATGTCTCCTTCATTTATACACTCATCATTGTCTTCTTTACTTTTCTCATCATATATGGTATAGTATGAAACAATGTTGAACTTTTCAGTAAGTTCCCTTGGTATGAAGCCTTTCAGCGTGAGAGGTGCCGGAGTTTTCTTTCAAAAAGAATCATCTACTGTTCATGCAGATTTGGTCTTCTTACTTTTGACCTTCCTCACATTTTTCTTTATGAATCTGCTTCTTACCAGTGAAGCTCCACCTCTAGAGATATTAGTGCATTTCTTTCTTCTTGTCACAAGCGTCTAGCTTTCATCTTCACTATGGACAGAAGGTTCTTCAACTTCTTATTGATATCCTTCGATAGGAAGGACTAGTTGTCAACTTCAACCTTGACAGGATCAAAACTTCCAAACTTAACCTCTAAAATAACGAGTTCAACGAGAGGGATGACAACAGTTGTCAAATTTGCAGATGCTTTGTCTTCTTCAAGGACTATATATCCTTCACGGACCAACTGCATGATCTTGTCCTTAAATACAAAACACATCTCAATTGGATGACCAATCAGCCGATGGTACTTGTAGTAGTTGGGATCATTTATTCATCTAACTTCATTTGGACGTTTTGCTTCCGGTAACTCTATAGCTTTAGCAGCTAATAATTCATCGAATATTGAAGAAACATCATAGTCGAAGAAAGGATATTCCTTAGATTGCCTTTCTTCTAAAGTTACCTTTTTCCTTTTCTGTGGAGGATTCATCTTCTTGGTCACTTTTTGAGTTACATTTGAAGAAATTTTTATTAGAGCCACGACTATGGCCATTGAATCTTTTGCTTCAGTTTTAGAAAAAAATTTGCTCCCTTCTCTAAAATCTTATTTTTCTTTACCTTTGTTGGGGTATTGAACAGGTGCCTTACCCCCATATGCAACAATACTCAATTACATATCATGAGCACGGGTTGCCAATTTTTTAAAAGTCTTTGGCATGATCTCTTTAAGGATATACTGGAGTCCCCAGTACATGCCTTGAATGCACATCTTAACTGCAGATGATTCATTTAGATGATCTCTATAATTGAGGTTCAAATTCCTCCATCTATTGATGTAGTCCACCACCAGTTCGTCTTTCCATTGATAAGAGTTGGTGAGCTCTACCATGCTGACGATTCTACGAGTGCAATAGAATCTATTAAGAAACTCTTGTTCAAGTTACTCCTAACTGTTGATAGAACCAGGTGCCAGATCGGTGTACCAGTCAAATGTATTTTCTTTGAGGGATCGTACAAACTGTTTCACTAGTAGATCCCCACAAGTTCCATCATTATTGCACGTCTCGATGAAGTGGGCCACGTGCTGCTTGGGATTTCCTTTGCTATCAAATTATTGAAATTTTGGTGGCTGATATCCAGCTGTCATTCTCATATAATCAATTCTTTGTGAATAAGGCTTTGCATATGTGAAGATGGATTTGCTATTTCCTTCATACTTGTCCTTAGTCGTACTCATGATGAAGTCTTTGAGCTGATTAACAGGAATCATACCTTTGAAGGATATCTAAATATCCTGTGATTTCTTGGAAGTTTTCACTTCCTCTTACACTTCAGATCTCTTCAGAGGAGCTTGACTTGTTTCACCAGTCTTCTCAAAACGATTGATGAGATGCGCGATAGTAAGATCTTGCTCTTGGAAGCATTTGGCGAGTCCCACTACCAATTTTGTGAGATATGCGAGTTGCACTTCCAGATTTTGTGTGCCTCTCATCATAACCGGTGCCACAGAAGAAGCAGTAGAATTTTCATTGAATAAAGCTTTGGATTTGAGGTCCCCATGGGAGTATTGAGATGCAGAGCTAATACTTGAACTTCGGTCAGTTTGCTTAGAGATGTTGGTCTTCTCCAATGAAGGTGACATTTTGCATATCATAGAAGTAACATCTTGCTTCAATTTTGCAGTTGTAGACGATGAGACAACGCTGAAGTTTTGAGCTTCGCTTTGTGAAAGAGCTTGAACCTTTCTTCTTGTCAGCATGCCATGGCTTGAAGCTTGTAGAGCCTTGCCAATAGTTGCAATAGCTTCCATGATATCAGCAACCTTTGAACGAGCAGATGTAGTTTTACTGTTCTTTGGGGCCATTGAGTTAATTTGTGCTTGTACTTGAACTTATGATTGATTTAAAGACTGAAGAGGAGAGATGTGAGGTGGAGATTGTCTCACTGGGCGTGCCAGAAATTTGTAGACGATAAATTTCAAGTATGCAAATAAGACAAGAAAAATATCAAAAAATATAAAATATTTAGTAAATATGAAAAGTGGTTACAAATCTCTGAAGAAGTCCTAAATTGTAAGATAAGTCCTCTGATTCTTCTCTTTTTGAAAAACGTTAATTCGAGGGCTGAAAAGCTTAATCTCGAATCGAACAGAATTTGATGATGAACACTTGATTGCCAAGCTTTTGAAACTTGTTTGATGTAGAACAATATGAATGCCTTGAAATTTGATGAAGATTCTGAACCTTGAATTTGATGAAGCTTGAATGCTTGAACTTGTTGAAATTTGAAATGCCTCTTGTTTGTTGAAGCTTGAGGATTCAGGGGTGCCTTGAACCTTTAAGGGAAGACCCTATTTATAGGCAAAAAAATCCTTAACTTTAGCATAAATAGTCGATGTAGGATTTTGAAGAAGTCTCCTAACAAACCCTAATGGACTTGAGTTTAAGATGACCTAGGCTTAATTTATATTTTAGCCCAATCTCATTTAATTCATATTATATTTGAGTTATAAGATTTTCAGTCCAACTTTAGGGTATAGTCCAATTCCATTTAATCCATAATATATTGGATTTAATGTAAAATGGACTGTTAATAATAGCCCAATTTTAATAGTCCAATTTCATAATCCATTGGATTTATTGGGCTTTTAATGATGGCTCAATTATATTAATTCAAGAATAATTATATTTATTCATGAATTAATTTTAATTAATCAAGACTAAAATATGTCATTTTCTTGTAATTTTGATTAAATAAAATTTCTCTCAAAATTCTTTGTCTATAGTATTTATCATTGTTGTACATTTTGATCTCCAATAAGTTTTTAGAGTTACAAAGAGAACTTGCCTTTCAATGATTAAATCATGTGAATTGATTGAAAATGCAAAGTTGTTATTGCTTGTGTTGAGGCACATATATAATAGGAATGATGGATTTGAGTTTAAACTCGCGTAAAGTGTTATAATCATAATTAATAGTTCACAATTTCTTATGATTGATGATATAAAGGTTGTAATATAAAGATGTTGAACGATAAAATTTCACTGAATATTTATGCATTAAACGCAATTATTAGTACGTATTATAAATTGGATAATATGAGTGAGGCAGAATTATATTTTTGTAAGATTTTGCTAGCAGGTTTGAAGCACATATTTACACATCATTCATTTTGGGGCATTGCATGAAAATGAATACATATAGTGCTTTTAGGGTGCCTACAAATATATGCCACAAAAGGGTTGTTAGAGAAATAAAGTTTCTTATAATAATTAGATTCATGAAATGTGTGAAGAAATGATAATCCTCAATAACATAGTTGAAAATAAGTTGACTCCAAACATTATAACTTATTAATTTAGGACAATGCAAAGAGGGTCATATAGACAGTGCTTTTCAATTACTTAGGTTAATAGAGGAGGGTAATATATAACTTGATTAGTGGACTTATGGTGCTCTGGTTGATGCCATGTGTGAAAAAGGGAGGGTGACCATATATAAATCTTTGAAAAGGAAGGATTTGAAAGCAAATAGAGTTATTTGCACTGCATAGTTTGGTGGGAATCTATTTGAAAGAATGATCAAGGAGAAATGCTCTCCAGCCTCTTAGACTTATGATGTGTTGGTCAGTGGATTGTGCAAAGTGGATGAAATGCAAGAATATGTCTTTGATAAAATGGTTTCTTTGAGACATAAACCTAATGTTTGCACTTATGCTTCTTATTTTGTCGAATATTGCAACCAAGGAAGGTTGAAAGAAGTAGAGGATGTGATGGCCAAAATGAAAGAAGAAGGAATTAAGCCCGATTTCATGGCCTACACAGCATTGATTGATGGATATGGATGTCTAGGATTGATAAACAATGCCTTTGAGACCCTCAAATATATGGTAAATGCTAGATGTGTGCCTTCACATTATAAATAACATTCTCTATTTCAGTCAAACATCTCTTACATGAAAAGCCCATGAAATAATTTAATAAATTATTTTACCTTCAAATCTTGGAATCTAGGAGGCATCTTGATGGTGATGGAAAGGTTAAATTTACTTTATGAAAATTGTAATCTATTTATTTATTGGTTTTATTTTATTTAAACAAGAATCATTGCATAAAATTATCAATATAGTATCAACAAGATATAAATATATATATATATATATATATATATATATATATATAACATCATAAGATAGTGATTGAAAAAGAATAATTTAAAAGTGAATCAGAAATTCTTTCTATATTTAGAATTGAATATTTATTATTAAATTATTATAAAAATTTAGAAAATTTTATATTCACATTATTAGTACCACTATTTATGTACGTATGGATTTACGTCACAATTATTTTAAGGTTTTAAAGGGAAAAGGATGTTTATATATATTTATATATTTATATATATGTATGTATGTATGTGGATATATATTACTCGCCAAATGCATAGACTATATCCAGGCTATCAATTGTCATTCTATACTATACTCACATGAGTGATATATTTTTTCATATTTTAACTAAGGTTCTAACCTAAGTATTGCCATCCTATATTACACCCACATATAGTAACATGTTTTACATTTTGTCCTAGGTTCAAAACAAGAGATGGGGTACTTCCTCACTCAACCAACATGCCGATGGTTGTTTCCCTAGAGCTGTTTTCATAATCATTTGGACATTATCATAAATCTTTATATGGTTCAATATTTATTTGTCTTGACTTGTCGTAGACAAAGAATTTTGGAAGAAAATATAAATATTATTTGATCAAAATTAAAAGAAATTTAAATATTTTAATTTTATTTAATAAAAATAAATTCATGAATAAATCTAATTATTCTTGAAATATTCAAATTGGGCTATTATTTAGAATTCACTAAATCTAATATATTATGGAATTGGACTATTAAAATTGGATCATTATCAAGAGTCCATTTCAAATTAAACCTAATAAGTTATGGATTAAATAGAATTAAGCTGGGTCATTAAATTGGGACATGGTATGGTATGAGCTACATGAAATTGGGAAAAATTTAATTTAAGCCCAAGTCACCTCAAACCTAAGTCTATTAAAGTTTATAAAGAGGTTTCTTAAAGTCCCACATCAACTACTTATACTAAAATCAAGAGATTTTTAACCTATAAATATGATCTCCCCTTAAAGGTTTAAGGCATCCCGAAGCTCCAAAAATAAGGGGCATCTTTTGAAGGTGGATCGTAGCCTTAGAAGCATTTAATGACAGATTAAATTGCAAGTAAAAACAAAGGTAGAAGCAGAAGTATACCTCTGCAATTTTTCAAAATTGATCGTTTAGGCTGATGTCTGTGATGTCTCTAGTTCTCTCCTCAATGCCTCCGGTTGCTGTCCTACCAACTTGTAATTGCGTTGCATGAACGCTACACTCTTGGGCTTTCGAAATATGTTGTTGCCTAAGTAGCCGGTAAAAGCTGAAGGATGGAGGAAAGGTCTCCCTTGACAAACTGCTATCGAGTAGTATCGAGAGTGTAGCTTTCTATTTCTGTGTCTTCTTAAGAACAAGATGACACATAAAAAACCCAAAGAGAATTGCAATGAAGATAGAGTATACAGCTCGAGCGTGTTTTGTTAGGGTTTTGCTAATCAATTCTTATCTCAGGACTCTCGATAGCTTAATAATATATCTAATAAGATATCAGTAGAGATATCTTCGAAAATTCAAAAAGAAACTAACCACCTAAAGACCCAAACCCGTTTAACCCTATCTGGTTAAACATGGACCTTCGGTCCAACTTATTGGGCTACCTACAAATTAATTATCTGGACTAGGATTAATAAAAACCCAATAGATAATTAATTAGCTCAAATGGACCAAACTATTTTCTCAAGCCTTTTATCTAATTCTGACCAGACCAACCTTAATTATTCAATCTAAGCTCAAGTCCTGAACAATTAATTAACCAACTGAAATAGGCTTTTAATTAATTCTCTCTTAGGTCCTTTTATTTTATTCTAGCACAATAATTAAATTAGACTACCTGAATAAAATAAAATCCATTTAATTAATATTATTTTCTTTACCCAAATCTATCAGGACTTATAGATTATTTCGAGGACCAAAAGACACATCGCATTGGCTACTAAAATGTCTAAAATACTCCTGTTATATAAATAGTTGTATTTTATATTTTAAATATTTTTTAATATTATTATAAGGAAATATTGACCCCAAGGACAATACTGTGTCAGCAAAGTCTCTGACCTATAGGTGTTATGATAAATTTACCCTTCTACGTAACGTCGTACATTCAGAGAGGAATAGTGTACTAACACCTCTCTAAATAACATCTATCATTCTTAGACCTCTAGTCCAATGATCCACGACTTTGTGGAATGTTTCCACTTTTTAAGGGAGCTACCCTAAAGCAAACATCCAAGTTATATTCCCCAAGATCCTGGATTATTAGATTATTCGAACATTCATAAGGGGTGATATAATATAGAATGTATCTTATACAAGTTTGTCTTAAATAATTAGTTATACATACCCAACATATAAGTATATTGGTTCTATGATAGAACCTCAACTATAGTATATCAAAGTATATGCTTCCAGCTTCACCAGACCACCAATTTATACTCAAATCGTAGAGTATAAGCCTACACTGTAGTAGTAGTAACCTAAGTTTCTACTATATAGTACTTTTTAGAAACCACTACTACAGATCTAGTTCTACGTATTCAAAATATACTTATGTTATGAAGTGAGAAGACTACTCACTGGCTAAATATAAGCTATTCTCCATTTGAAATTCACAACACAATAACTTTATCATGATAAGATTCCCATTCTTATTATCTAGTTAAGAACAACAGTTTATGTGTTAAGTAATCCGTGATCCAAACCTTACTGTGAAAGACCTCTATTCACATGGATCACTTACTTAAATACAATTGGTCTTTTCCAGCAATATTGTACATAAATTAAAGTGCAAAAACACAAACAATTAGCAAGAATAAAAATTTTATTAATTTAATCAAAATTATACTAGAAATATAGTTTTAGTGGGCATACAATCCAACAATCTCTCGCTTGCACTCTACGATTATGTAAGTCTATAGATGCCTACCTTATGACATCTAAGTGTCTTTTGAAGACTCTCTTAGCTAAAGGTTTGGTAAATGGATCAGTTAGATTGTTCTTCGAGGCTTTCTGTTCCACCATAACTTCTCGTCTTTGAATAAATTCCTGAATCAGGTTGTATTTCCTTTTTATATGTTTTCCCTTCTTGCGGTTTCTGGATTCTTTGGATTATCAGACTGCGTCTGTATTGTCACAGTACAATGCAATTGACTTTTTTATTTGTGGCACAACCCCTAGTTTTGTAAGGAACTTCTGGAGCTAAATTGCGTCTTTGAATGCCTCCAAAGCTGTCACATACTCAACTTTCATAGTTGAGTCAGTAATACAAAACTGCTTAATACTTTTTTATGAAATAGCCCATCCAAACAAGGTGAAGATATATCTACTAATGATTTTCTCTCATCCTTATCTGCCTAGAAGTCTGAGTCTGTGTATCCTATAGGAACCAAATCTTCTGCCCTATAAACTAGCATATAATCTCTCGTTCCCTTGGGGTGCTTGAGAATATACTTTACAGCTTGCCAATGAACCTCCCTGGAGTTTGACTGATATTTGCTGACTAAGTTTATAGCAAAGCAGATATCCGACCTAGTATACATCATGGCGTACATAAGACTTCTCATAATTGAAGCGTAGGGAATCCTACTCATCCTGTTTTTTTTTTTTTTTTTCTTCTTCTTGAAACTTAGGATAGTTATTTTAAGAAAAAGACAACCCATATTTATAAGGGATTAGAGTTCCATTGCATGAGTCCATGCTATACTTAGCCAATATCTTGTCAATGTATGTAGCTTGCAATAAACTTGACATTCTCTACTTCCTATTTCTAGAAGCTTAATGCCGAGAGTGTAGTTGGCTTCTCCCAAGTCTTTCAAACCGAATTAACTTGATAGCCAAATCTTAGTAGATGATAATATCCCTGTATTACTTTCAATGAGTAGAATGTCATCCACATAATGCACAAGAAAAACCATATTAATGTCTTCCAGTTTTCTGTACACGTATGGTTCATCATCATTTTGAGTAAAATCATAAGACTTTACAGTCTCATCAAAATCAATGTCCTATATTTTTTATGTCTGCTTAAGTCTATAAATGGACTTCTTAAACTTACAAACCACATGTTCCTAACCTTTAACAATAAAACCCTTCGGTTGGGACATATAGATGTCTTTTCTAAGATGGCCATTAAGAAGGGCCATCTTGACATCTATTTACCATATCTCATAGTTATAGTGACATGCAATGGTAAGTAAGATACAGATGGATTTAAGTATGACCACTGGGGAAAAGGTTTCCTCATAGTCGATACTATTTTTCTGAGTATACCCTTTTGCCACAAGCCTAACTTTGAAGGTTTCCACATTTTCACCTGCACCTTCTTTTTCTTTTGTATATCCACTTATACCCAATGGGTTTTATCCCTTTAGGTGAAGCTACAAGATTCCAAACCTGATTGAAGTACATGACTTAATCTCGACTTTTATTACTTCGTATCATAGATTTATATCGGCATCAGAAATTGCCTCCTCATATCTAGTGGAATCCCGTTCCTGATGGTCGGAGACTAGATCAAAAATCTCTCCAATCCCCCTTTCTGGAACCTTAGATTCATTTCCACTATGATGAAGCTCCCTTAGTATAGGTTCTTGAGGCTTTGCCTCTTCTTATTCAACAATCAGGTAAGAAGAAGTTAATTCAGAAGATAACTTCTTCTTGAGTTCCAACCTAGCTAGTTGAACCTTTTGTAGATGTACTTTAATCATCCTCTAAGTATCTAGCATTAATACTTGCAAGTACTTTCTGCTCATTGGAATAATAAAAATAGCCACCATTTGTTTCTTTTGGATACCCAATAAAGTAGTATAATTTTGATCTTGGTTCTAACTTGGCTTCCATGATCAGTACATAAGCTGAACATCCCCATATCCTGAGATGGTTCAAACTTGGTTTACGCCCAATCCATATCTCATAGAGTGTCCTAAGTACTAACTTCGAAGGCACCAAGTTCAGAATATATGCCACTTTTTTAAAGCATATCCCTAAAAAGAAACTGGAAGAGTAACATGAGATATCATGCTTCAGACCATTTCTATCAATGTCATGTTCTTTCTTCAACTACTCCGTTTTGCTGGGATATCCCCGGTGCAGAGAGTTGGGATATTATCCCATGATGTACCGTGTAATCTTTAAATTCATCGAGGAGGTACTCTCCACCACGATCCTATCGTAAGGTTTTGATCAGTTTACCTATTCAATACTCCATTTAGCACTCCTGGAACTTATCAAAAGAGTCAGACTTGTGCTTTATCAGGTAAACGTAACTAGACATTGTAAAATCATGCTCTTCTTGTATTTTCTAAGAATAGAGTATTCAAATCTAAAAAAGATCATTATATATCCTGTGAAATAGTGTCAACTACACTTTAAATTGTAAGGATTGCATGCTAGAACATGGTAAGTCAGAACAACCTAACTAATAGCATTGAACTGATAAGACACTCAATCACATACACATTAAGCATATTCTACAGCACTGAAAAATAAATATGTAAACAAGAAGAAATCATACACTAAATAATAAAAACTATTAGTATCACTGCCACACAGTGTCCACTAAAAACAAAATTAATACTTGTGCAAACCCCACCAGGTAGTATCGCCCAGAAGAATAGGAAGGGGAAAAGAAAAAACTTATATATGGTTTAGGATGTTTCTTTTACAACATTTAACATCTCTTGCCAAAACAGATTCAAAAATAAATAAATAAATACTAAAAAATGAATTGAGCCCATAATTTTAATTCTTTAAATTTATGGGGAAAAAAAACTATATTCTCATAAAGTAATGGAGAATCAAGCAGTGATCATCAACCTGGTTGAGAGAAAATTTTTCGATGACTAAATTATTACCTTGTCCGTTGATGATCAGTTAGAACTTCAATGGTTGATCAATCGTGTAGGTATAGATAACTATAGGCCGACACGCAAACACACATAGAAGGTGAGAAGAGAAAGCAAGTCCAGAGGAGAAGAAGGTTAAATATATAGTGGTTGGTTCATAAATGAACTCAATGTAAAATTATGCTTCTTCTTTTCAAGAAAACTATATACAAAATAATTCAAGAAACAAAAATCAACAAGAATATGAGAATAAAGTGGTAGTAATAAAGTTAAAATCTTATTGGGAATGGAATATACACAATTACAGATTAGAAAAAGGAATTAATAATATTTATTGATTTATAAGTTGGAATAATGTTTCTTAAAAAAAATTAGAATAATGATAAATATCGAATGTTTATAAAAAAATTTACAAATTCCAGTTAATCCAATGAAAGAAATTAATAAAATAAAAAGTAAGATGTAGTTATTTTACAATTATATAAAATTTAAGTATCAATTTATAACATTTTGAGATCTCACCGGACTAGCGTAGATAGGTTTTAGCTTCATAGCAAGTATGACACAGCTACTCGTGACTTCTCCATGACCGATCATATTCGGTCCTTTGGTGTTTGACGCTACCTATATCTTTGCTCTTGCAATGGCGAGCTTTGTAGTTGCAGCAGCTACGACTTCCACTGCCTCCATTGCTTGGTTTTTCAGATCATTCAAGGGCGGACTTCTTCCTCTTCCTCTGCCCTTTCTGAGGTTCAAGAATTATATGGTGGCAAGTTGATTTGAGTCCTGCCAGGCTATCAAGGATCATGGTAAAAGACAGCTGGTTGGAAGAAACACTAGGCTGAGAATACTTCGTCAATTTTAACAGTATATTTCCCATTTTTCTAACATTTTCGTGAGCATTATTACCTTATACATTTCGTGGGCTTAAAAGATTGGACTTGATCTGGTGGGTTGCACTTGGTCAAGGCTAGCAAGCTAGTCATGATGGGCTTTCACCTTAAAAAAAATTAAGTTAATATCATGTGGACTGATGCCCCACGTATCATATACCAAGTTTGTTTTTCTACTGATGACCAATATGTATTAATATATTAATGTACCCAAATTATATGTAGTATTTTTCATATGGCCAAAAAAGAATTTCTGAAAACCCATTTGGAATCTTTAAGAAATGTCGCATTCCTCTCGTGTACCAGTATCACACTTTGCTACTCTTGTGTTCAATCATTATTTTTTTCATACCTGTCATTTTTTAAATTAATTGTGAAAAATTCCTTCTAATTCATTATTAAATTTTCAACTATTAAAAGAAAGTCTAGTTGCAATTTATTAGTTTGTGTTCAACCATTAATCCATTATTTTTTCCATACTTGTTATTTTTAAAATTAATTGTGAAAAATTCCTCCTAATTCATTATTAAATTTCCAACTATTAAGAGAAATCCCTTTTCTTATTATATTAGATATAATTTATTAGTAAATTACTAACTAAAAAAAAAAAAAAAAAGAAGAAGCCTAACAAAGACATGCTTTAAGCTAAAAAATAAAATTCACAACATTAGGTATTTGTATTTTGATTTAAATTATACAACATTTTACACTTTCTCGCCAACGCCCATCCAATAATAACATTCATAATAAATATCTTATTAGATATTTTTATTTTGATTTAGATAATGCAATACATTTTTTTTTATAAAAATAGGAAATTATATTCAGATAAATATTATATATATATATATATATTAAAACTCATAAATGTAATATAACATTTATGTGTGAGTGATAATTGGTTATACATATTGAGTTGAATGATTTATTTCAAAAGTTAACATGGAAAAGGATATGAATTTATAGGTACATAATCTAGCATAACATCTAAAAAAAATCTAAAACCTAATGTATTTACAAAGATAGGCATATCATATTAATGATCTAACTATTATATTTTTTGAAATTACTAAGAAAAGTGTCATTGCAAAATTTAAAGGTAATCAGATATATTTTGGTACATTAGCTAGTATAATATCTAGAAAAATATCCAAAATATAACACATGTACAAAGATAAGCATATTAAATTAACCATCCAATCGTTATATAGTTAAAATTGTTAAGAAAAGTATTATGAGAAAATTTAAAGATAATCAGATACATTTTGACATATTATCTAGCATAATATCTAGAAAAATATCTAAAACCTAACGCTTTTACAAAGATAGGCATATCATATTAATGATTCAACCGTTAGATTTGTTAAAATTGATAAGAAAATTATTATGACAAAATTTGAAGATAATTGGATATATTTTGGCATATTCGCTAGCATAATATCTAGAAAAATATCCAAAACCTAACACATTTATAAAGACAGGCATATCAAATTAATGATCAACCGTTAGATTTGTTAAAATTTCTGAAAAAAGTGTTAGGACAAAATTTGAAGGTAATCGGATATATTTTGGTGTATTATCTAGCATAATATTTAGAAAAATATCCAAAACCTAACCGATTTACAAAGATAGGCCTATCCAATTAACGATCCAACTGTTAAATTTATTAAAATTACTAAGAAAAGTGTTATGACAAAATTTGAAGGTAATCAGATATATTTTGGTACCTTATCTAGCAAAATATCTAAAAATAAATAAAAAACCTAACATATTTACAAAGATAGGCGTATTAAATTAATGATTCAACCGTTAGATTTATTGAATTTGCTAAAAAATGTATTATGACCAAATTTGAATATAATTGGAATCTAGTTTAATTTCTATAAATCAACCCAAAATATAATGCATTTATAAATACTTAAAAATATAATGCATTTATATTTCTATTGGTATTTTATTGGTAATCTCCCAATAAAAGTAAAACTACCAATAGAAAAGTAACAGAATATCAATGAATGAAAATATTTATTTTATTTTTCATAATCCTTTCGATAATTAAAACCATTATTAACATGGCACAATTATGCTTACTAACAAAATATTGGTTGAATACCAATTGATATAAATAGTATTTATAATTTTTTTATAAGTCTAAAACACTTGATGATTTTTTGTCGGTAATTAAAATCACTACTATTCATTGCCAATAGATTATTGAAATTCTTTTTCTTTTTATAGTTCATTTAGTTTTTATTTTATATTTTGTTGGTAATCTATTGATGGCGTTTTGGTAAGATTAAAATTTTGACCAATTATTGACAAACTTACCTATGGACTTTTTATTTTACAAAAACCTATAATAAAAACGGTTCTATTTGTAATCCAACGTTATTTAGTAAAAAATTTATAAAATAAATAGTTTTTTTGGTAGTTATTCAAGATATTTTGGAAATATTGAAGACACGAGATTCAATTTTAATTTATTTATTACTGTTAAATAAAATATTAGTAGTATTACAGTTAACTTAAAATAAAAGATTAATTTTTTAAACTAGCCGAAATATATTTAAAAAATAGATCAAAATGACTCAAAAGATTATGATTGATTTTTTTTGGGCTAATGATTATGGTTTTTTTTTTTTCAATAACCTTTTGTGTTGATCGAAATATATAAAACAAAATATTTTGAATCATTAAGATAGTTAGTCAAAGTGTAATCATTCAAAAATATGTGTAAGTAAATCATTTAAAATATTTTTTTATTTTTTAAATCAATTACCTTTAAAAAAATCAAATTAGAAGGGTTAAGTCTTTGAAAGTCCTGAAATGTCATATCTATTGTGGTTGTAACTAAAAATCGTATATATATAGATTTTTCTAAAATGTAGTCGACAAAAATGTATTCAATAATCTAATGATGTTGACATAGCAAAAATAAGAAAGTCACCAGTTGAATTATTCTTGAAGATTTAGTCGACTTTAGATATCTAACTATCAAATTTTATTCATATATTTTTTTTATTTCTCTTTTAGTTTTGCAACAACGTCGATGTTATGAACGAATTTAAAAATATTTATTTTAGTTAGTGAATAAATAAAATCTAAATTAATTACAGTCGAACTTATAAATATACTACTAAAATTTAATATATTAAAAGAAGAACATAATAACGAAACATAAATTAATTCAAACTAAATTAAACTTTAGAATATGATAACAAAACGTAACATAAACAGATTGATTGAAATAGTGATAGATTAAACTTCAGAAGATGAATCACGGATTATGATGACATCATTGTTTGAAACTTTAATAAGATCTTCAAGAATCTCGTGGAAATTCAGCAGTGGCTTCTCATCTTCCAGCAGAAGAGTTCGAATTTCTTTCACTCCCCAGAAATCAAAGAGACGCTTCAATAGGACCTTTGCCTCCTCCTTTAGTTTGGCTAGTTGGTCACGCTGCTTTTTATACATAGCTTCTAGGGTTGCTGGAGAAGCTGGCATTTTGCGGATGGAAGAATTCCTTTCTGGTGTGTGTGCTATTGTTTCAAGTGAGGTATTGTCAAGAAACAGACGTAAGAAATGTTAAGCAGTGTTTGTATCTATATAGAGAGATTTTAGTTGACAGATTGTTTAATAATAATTTTTTTAATATTCTAGTTGACAGTGATATTCTATGTGATAATACCTTGAAATATGCATTAATTATTGGTATACAGTCAGACATACAATCAACACAGCTGACATTGGAAACATACAAGTTTGAATGGATAGTTGACAGTCACATTTGAAACTTTTAACTTTTGTCTATGAATATCTGATTCCTATAGAGGTATTAGCTATGATATCCAGTTTCTTTGTGTTAAAGTATGATTTATTTTGAAAAAAGATGTTGAGTATTTCACTTCTTTCTAAAAGAAAAAAAATGTAATACTCTCATATGTTCAATAAGTGAGCAAAAGTTATATATGTTATCTTTGCATTATATGTTTGCATTCATACGTATGCATTTGTCAGTCTATAATTGTGGCGATGATGATCAAATATGGCACCTAGACGTAAAATTGCAGCAATAGGCAGAACTGGTCATGTCAGGAAACCTTTAACACCTACAGACGAGCCAGCAGAGCACTTGTAGTCAGATATGAGAAAATAGCACGAAGAAGAGTAAAAGATAGAACCTAAGGGATCTTCTAAGGTGACAGTTGGACAAACCCGATTAAGACCCTACCGCTGAATTTAGCCAGCTGAGGAAATGTAGCTATTGGAGAAAATAAGTTAAGGCTATAGGTGATGACCAAGTTGGTTGAGCAAAGAGGACATGAGATAGGATGCAGCCGTGGTGCTAGGTTAATTATTTATTTCTCCTAAAAGAATATGCTATTCGGTCTTTGTTATGCATAGCCTATATATATTGTGTACTATACTATTCATTGGAGTAGTGTTAAGCTAGACAATAAGAGTCGAATCTGTCAGCTATGAATACTTATAGATTTTCTTATTAGTTGTTTAAGCATTCCTCACATGCAAGGAAGTAAGGAACTATAGGTTTGATTTGCGAGATGAAATTTTAGCGCGAGAAGTAAAATTTATTGGGAATCTGATTTGTTTTCTTTTAAGGATTATGGTAGCATATTAGACAAGGATTAATTGTCAAAGCATGAACTTAAGTTGGTTATAGAGATAGAATAATGCATTTTTGGGGATCATATGGGTATGATTAAATTTTAGAAGAGGTAAGGTGAAGGAAGTGTAGAGCATAATACTAAGAGCGAAGGTTTATAAACCGTTGTTGAAGGAATACTAAAGATATCTAGCCTGGTGTTGTAGCCTGCGAGACCCAGTAGTAATGGTATAAGAAAAGGTTGAAATTTTAAAGCTATGTATAGACCAGAGAATATTGGATAGTTTGGTCATCGAAGATATATATAGTTACTCCTAAGTTAGACTTGAGATAAAGATATTATTAAGTGTGAATTTGAGACGAAGATATACATGAGATTGCGAATAACATTGGGAATAGGTACCAAGGACGGGTGGTGATGTCATACTGATTGACAAAGGCTTTAATGCTTATGGAGTAGATGCATAGGATTTCAATCATACTTTGATAATTTTATGGTGCCTTTTCAGATATAACATGATGTATTTGAAATGCCTTAAGGACATGAGACAATCGAAGTTGGTGTTAGAAAGTGCAGATGGTATAAATTCCCATTAAGTTTGGTAAGTGAAAGTTTAGTTGAGCATAGTTCTAGTTTTGGAATGAGCGGAAACAAGGGTGGTTTTAAGATAGCCCTAGCCCAAGTAGAGGCTGCATGGGATGTCATTAAGTATTATATCTAAGTGGGATCCTAGGTTCGCTACAAGATTTTAGACTAAGTTCCTAGAGATAATAGGATCAACTTGGAAGTTTTGTACTATAGCATATCCTCCAAAATTAATAGCCAGTCAAAGAGACTTATTCAGATACAGAAGGACATGTTTAGGGCATATATGCTGGGCTTTGTTGATAAATGGATGGAACGCGTGGCGTATGAAAGTGGGCCTGCAACAGCAATTACCGATCTTCTATTGGGATGGCCCTATAAGAAGTAATACAAAGCCAGACGTGTCAAGTACCATTATAGTAAGGATAAATGGAAGGTAGATAGATTATCAAATCTGGTGAAGTTTGTGTTCAAGAAAAAGCATACAAGGTAAAAGTAACAAGAGAAAGACTGAAGATGACTCAAAGTCGGCAGAAGAGCTATACGAATGATAGGAAGAGAATGATGGAACTGTTGTTTATAGATTGGACTTACCAGGCATTTTATAGAGATTACGAGACATGTTTTATATATCTCAGCTAAAGATGTGCGATCCTGATCTAAAATATGTTTTAACGACAAACCTTTACTATTATAACTTAGTTTGAGTTACATAGAGAAGCTTATTAAGATTCTAAATTGAAGCATCAAGACTCTTCGAAATAAGCATATACCAAATATAAAAGTGTTATGGGAGCATCACGATATACAAGAAGCCAGCTGGATTATTGCAACCATAGCCAATACCAAAATGAAAATGGGAGAAGGTAGCGATGGAATTTGTCACCAACTTGGCCATGTCAAAGACCCAAAAGGATGCCATTTGGGTAGTGGTTAATCGACTAACAAAGGCAGTGCATTTTATCCCTATAAGTGTAAGGGACTTTATGAAAATATTAGTTCAGACATATGTACGGAAAATAGTAAAGTTGCATGAAGTTGTTGGGAAATATATCCTCTTAGACTAGGTTTCTGGTGTAAATATCGAATGTTTTAATAAAAGAGTTTATTTTCAGAAATTGTTTGTGAATTTACATTTTATCTGTGCACAATTATGTTTGTAAAAGACCCATTGTATTTAAGTAAGTGGTCCATATGAATGGAGGTCTTTCACAGTAAGGTATGGATTACAGGTTACTTAATACATAAACATTTATTCTTAACCGATTGATGAGAATGGAAATCTCGTCATTTTTAGGTTATTATGTTATGAATTCCAATTGGGAAATGGCTTACCTTTAGCCAGTGAGTAGTCCACTCACTTCATGACATAAGCGTAGTTCGAATACGTAGAACAAGACCTGTAGTAGTGGTTTCTTAAAAGTACTATATGGTAGAAACCTAGACTACTACTGCTACAACGTGGAGTATTCTTTGACTTGAGTATGAGTTGGTGGTCTGACGAAGTTGGAAACATATATTTTGATATGCTATAGTTGAAGTTCTATCGGAGGGCCAATATACTTGAATGTTGGGTATGTTGACTAGTTAGTTAAGACAGACTTGTACAAGATAGTTTCTATACTATATCACCCCGTGTGATTGTTTGAATGATCTAAATATCCAGGGCTCTGAGAAACATAACTTGGATGTTTGCTTTAGGGTAGCTCCCTTGGAAAGCGGAAATAATCCAGGAAGTCGTGGATTATTGGACTAGAAGTCTAAGGATGGTAAATGTCATTTAGAGAAGTATTAGTACACGTCTTCCTCTTTAAATATACGACAATATATAGAGGGGTATTTTAGTCATTACACCTGTAGGTCGGAGACTTTGCTAACGCAACACTATCCTTGGGGTCAATATTTCCTTATGGTGATACTAGGAAATATTTAAAATTCAAAATACAGCTATTTATATGGCAAGGGTATTTTGGTCATTTTAGTAGTTAGGCTGTGTGTCTTTTAGTTCCCAATATAGACCGTGAGTCCTAATTAAATATGGGCTAAGGAATTGATCTTAAATTAAGTAAAATTATTTTATTTAAGTAGTTTGATTTAATTATTGGACTAGAATAAAATAAAGGTCTATAGAGAGAGAGAATTAATTAAATTAGTTTGGTGGGTTAATTAATTATTCAGGGCTTTGGCCCAATTTGAATAATTAAAGATTTAGCTGAAACTAAACTAATATAGGCTTGTTAATTGGACTAGTTTATTTGGGTTGAGAAATTAATTATTTGTTGGGCCAATTAGTTAGTTCTAATTAAAATAATTAATTTAGTCCAAAAGGTTAAACTAAGAGTCTAATGGCCCAATCTAGTTTAACATAGGGTTTTATTTAGGTTAAATAGGAAGATTGGAAACAAAGTTTTTTTTTTTTTTTTTTTTTTTTACAGACTCTTCTCTGTGGAAAAAAAAATCACACGTCTCTCTCTCTCTCTCTCTAGAAAATATTCCTTAGTTCTGTAGTTGTTCACCAAACGAAATTAGGTAGGCCATATACTGGAAGATCGAGAGTTTGGCATTCTCCTACATACAAAGACGGAGTAAGAGGCTTGCAGAATCGCACCAGAGGTTTCCACCAGCACACCTATCCTAGTTCCACACATTCCGGTCCAGCCAATTCATAGAACGAGGAAAAAAGGTAAAATTTTTAAACCTCGAAACCTATACAAAGCTCAACCGGCGCCGGCTTTGTTTGGATGTTTCCCTGTTCTTCAGTTTTTTCAATTTTTTTGTATTCACTTCCGCTGTTTGCCTTGTTTTTTTCCTTTTTATGCCTTCAATTGGCATCAGAGCATGAAGGTTTTGTGAAAGTATAAGGAGCATGTATCTAGTTTAATAAAACTGGATACATATGTGTGATTAAACCGTGATCCTTCGCTGTTTTGGTATGGATAGATTCTCTTGTTAAACCTCTTTGATGAAGGTATAGGAGGTTTGTAATTTATTATTTTTCTTAGCAAATCGTGTAAGCCCAATATTAAAAGGTATAGGCGATTGTTGATTTTGGTTGATTTTATTTTATTGGGATTGAAATCGAAGAACCAATGGTACTAGAAGTTGCACAGAAAAAAAGAGAAAATTCGCAGAAAAAAAAATTGCAGAAGAACTCGTCCAGACCGAACTGACACTGGCTAGGTTGCCCGACTGGCACTGGCTAGGGTCTGGACTCGCATCCGGATTTTAGGTCACCCATGGGTCCTGATTTTGTGCGGCGGGTGCAGTGGACCACAATACAGATGGGGTGCTTGATCCAGTGTGGCAGGTGCAGTGGACCAAGGGGAAATTTTTGATTTTTTCCTTGTAATTTTTCTTGCGTTTTCCTTTTGGTTTTGGAGTCCATACAAGACGAAGTTAATATTTTGCAATAGTTAACATTCAAGGAATATTTTTGCATGAAAAATATTAGTAAGGGATTTTAGGATTAAACAAGACCATTAATTAATTAATGTATTTAATTCTATTATCTGGACACTTAGGTTTAAAAATAGAAAAGCATAAAAACATCTTCTGTTTTCTAGCATGCTATTTATTTTTATGTACCTATGTGCACGTTTTCTCGAAGACCAAAGTCTTTAGGAATATTTTTGACAAAAAAAATATTTTTCTACAAATTAAATGGTTATTTTAACTTGAACAAAAATTAATTCTTAGATATTTTTTCTCAAAGAATTTAATCATTGACATAGAAAATATATTGAATTTAGATATTTTTATAAGTTAAAATAGAAAGCCATTTTGTTTTATTTTGGCACAAGAAAAATTGTTTTGTCAAATAAACTTGAGACCAAAGTCTCTAGAAAGTTTTAATTGAATTTTTTTTGAAATTATTAAGTTTTTTAACTTGAATAAAATTAGTCCATGGAAAAATCTCTCAAAGGATATGAACCTTAACATAGAGATTTTAATGGATTTAAATATTTTAATTTTGAGTTAAAGGGAAAAGTTAATGGAAATTTTCAAAGAAATATTTTTCAGAAAAACCTTGTTTTAAAAGACTAAGTGGGAGAGGGGTTCCAACGGCCCCACGGCTTCCATCTCGATCCTCATTAGAGATCGTGGGTCCCCTCGCGTCACCCTGGGAGTAAACCCATATAGGATGGGAATACTACAAGGATGTAGATCTAATGGAGGAATGTAATTAATAACTCTGGGCACGTACTATGATAGGCCAACCCCTCGTTAGAGGTCATAGTGCGAGGTATGTTCATAGAAAATGAGAGGAAATGGCCATCCCCTCGATGGAGCTATCTTCTAGATCAATACCTAGAAGGGAAATTAATTTGTAGTGGTCAACACACTTAGCTTAGGGGACTGTTAATCTTCCCAAGAAGCTATGTCAGTTTTTCTAAGAGCCAAATTAATTATTATCAATTTTGATAATAAGGATAAAGTGCACATATTTGTTATTTTTTCAAAAACTAAATCTTTTTCTTTTATTTTTCAGAAATGGTGGGGGTTCTTTTAGTCCATTAGCCGTTATTCTCTGAGAGAATAAGCTAACAGGACCAAACTATGTGGACTAGAAGAGGAACCTGGACAAAATACTCACAGCCAAAGAGTATAAGTATGTCCTTTACGAAACCTGTCCTGTTATTGGGGAAGGTTCCACCGCCAAATAGCGTGAGGTTGAAAAGGCATAGAAAAAAGCCGACGAGATGGCTCATTGTTACATGTTGGCCTCCATGTCTAATATGCTCCAGTCCAAACATGAGTACATGACCACTGTGTGTGACATAACTCAATCATTAGCCACGATGTTTGCAGATAAGAGCCGGCCCGCAAGGTAGGAGGCTCTTCGAACTATTATAAACACTAAGATGGCTGAGGGAGCATCGGTCAGAGAGCATATGCTCAAGATGTTTGCTACTTTCGAGGAAGCAAAAATCTTAGGGGCTGTCATTGACCCCGAGAGCCAAGTGGACATGTCTTGAATCTCTACCGGGTTCCTTTACTCAATTCAAGTTAAACTACAACATGAACAAGTTAAATATAGGTTTAACTGAGTTGATAAAGGAGCTCCAAATGGCGGAGAAGGTCATGAAGCCACAATCAAAGGCTATGATTGCTAAGGCTTCATCTTCTAGAACTGGGCCCAAGCTCAGGAAGTTCAAGAAGAAGAAAGGGAATGCAGCGTCCCAGCCCAAAGACAAATCCAAGGGCAAGTACTTCAAATGTGGACTAAAGGGACACTGAAAAAAGGAGTGTCCAGATCTTCAAGCTAAGAAGAACCCCACAGGTAATGCTTTCTATCTAGAGTTTATATCAATGGTTGGATCAACTTTCACTTGGATTGTTGATTCAGGAGCCACTGATCACATATGTAACTCCTTGCAGAGGTTTAGAAAGATTAGGAGACTCCAGAAGGGCGAACATGGACTACGTGTAGGAAATGGAGCACAAGTTTGAACCCTTGCAGTGGGAGAGCTGGATCTTATTTTTTATTGTAATAGAATAGTGGTTTTGAAAGATATTTTATATGTACCTAGATTTCGACAGAATTTGATTTCGGTTGCGAAACTAATAAATCAAGGATATTCTGTATCTTTTTATTCTGGTATTTCTATCAGTAAAGATGGAGAAATTTTATGTACTGGGCACATGTATGAAAATCTATTTTCCTTAAACCCTATTAACAATCAATTAAATAACGCTCAATTTGAACCTTTAACAAGGAAGAGAAAGACTAATGTCAATGACTCTTATCTTTGGCATCTAAGGTTGGGTCATATAAACTCAACCAGGATTTAGAGGTTAATCCATAATGAGCCTTTGGGCTCATTGAGATTGGAAAATTGGCCTTAGTGTGAGTCCTACCTGATGGGAAAGATGACCAAAAGGTCATTTACCCCTAATGCGGATAGAGCCAATGAGGTATTGAGTCTTATTCACACTGATGTGTGTGGTCCCTTGTCTACACCAGCTAAATGGGGTTTTGAGTACTTCATCACTTTCACGGATGATTATACGATGTTTGGTTTTATTTACCGGATGAGACACAAGTCTGACTCTTTTGACAAGTTCAAAGAGTTTAAGGCTGAAATGGAGCGTCGGACAGGTAAATTAATCAAGACCTTACGATCGAATCGTGGTGGAGAGTACCTCCTGGGTGAATTCAAGGACTACATGGTACATCATGAGATAGTATCTTAACTCTCTGTGCCGGGGACACTCCAGCAGAACAGAGTAGCTGAGAGAAAGAACAGGACATTGATGGAAATAGTCCGAAGCATGATGTCTCATGCTACTCTTCCAGTGTCTTTTTGGGAATATGCCTTGGAATCAGTGGCATACATTCTGAACTTGATACTTTCCAAGTCAGTACCCAGGACTCCCTATGAGATGTGGATTGGACGCAAGCCAAGTCTGAATCATCTTAGGATATGGGGTTGTCTAGCTTATGTACTGGTCAAGGGAGACAAGTTGGAACCAAGATCAAAATTATACTATTTTGTTGGGTATCCAAAAGGGACAAAGGGTGGTTACTTTTATCATCCTAAAGAGCAGAAAGTATTGGCAAGTACCAATGCTAGATACTTAGAGGATGATCAGAGTACTTCCATGAAAGCCTCAACTAGGTTAGAACTTAAGGAGAAGTTATCTTCGGAATCAACTTCTTCTGACCTGATTGTAGAACAAGAAAAGGTACAGTTTTAAGAGCCTGTACAATTGGAGCCTCGTCGTAGTGGGAGAGTGTCTAGGGTTCCAGAGAGATGGATTTGAGAAGCTTTTGAGTTAGCCTCTGACCATCAGGAATAAGACCCCACTAGATACGAGGAGGCTATTTCTAATACCAATGCAAATCTATGGCATGAAGCAATAAAAGTCGAGATTGAGTCTATGTACCTCAATCAGGTTTGGGATCCTGTAGCTTTACTTGAAGGAATAAAACCCACTGGGTGTAAGTGGGTATATAAGAGAAAGAGGGGAGTAGATGAGAATGTGGAAACCTTCAAAGCTAGGCTTGTGGCCAAAGGGTATACTCAGAAAGAGAGAATCGATTATAAGGAGACCTTTTCCCGGTAGCCATACTTAAGTCCATCCGTATCCTCCTTGCCATCGCATGTCATTATGACTACGAGATATGGTAAATGGATGTCAAGACAGCATTTTTAAATGGCCATCTTAGTAAAGACATCTATATGTCCCAACTGGAAGATTTTATTGCTAAAAGCCAAGAACATATTGTTTGCAAGCTTAAAAAGTCCATTTATGGACTTTAGCAGGTATCGAGAGTATGGAACATTCATTTTGATGAGATTGTAAAGTTTTATAGTTTTATTCAAAACAAGGATGAACCATGCGTATATAAGAAACTTGAAGGCATTAATGTGGTTTTTCTTGCCTTGTATGTGGATGACATTCTACTCATTAGAAATGATGTAGGGTAATTGTCATCTACAAAGGTTTGGTTGTCTAGTCAATTTAGTATGAAGGACTTGGGAGAAGCCAGCTACATTCTCGAGATTAGACTTCTTAGAAATAGGAAGCAAAGAATGTTATGATTATCCCAGGCGACATACATTGACAAGGTACTGGCCAGGTACAGCATGGACTCATGAAAGGAAGCACTAATTCCTTGCAGACATGAGTTATCTTTTTCTTTAAGGGACTGTCCAAAGTCTCAAGAAGAAAATGATAGAATGAGTAGGATTCCCTACGCTTCAGCTATGGGAAGTCTCATGTACGCCATGCTGTATACTAGGCCAGATATTTGCTTTGTCGTAGGTTTGGTTAGCAGATATCAGTCAAACCCTGAGGAGGTTCATTGGCAAACTGTAAAGCATATTCTCAAGTACCTTAAGGGGACGAGAGATTATAAACTGATTTATAGGGCTGATGACTTAGTTCCTACAGGATACACAGACTCAGACTTTCAGGCGGATAAGGATGAGAGGAAATCCACTAGTGGATATATCTTCACCTTGTCTGGAGGAGCCATTTCATGGAGGAGTATCAAGCAATCTTGTATTGCTGACTCAACCATGGAAGCTGAGTATGTAGCACCTCCGGAGGCATCCAAGAATGCAGTCTGGCTCCGGAAGTTCCTTTCAGAACTTGGAGTCGTGCCACACATGGACAAGCCAATTGTGATGTATTGCGACAACACTGGAGCAGTATCACAATCTAAAGAACCCAGGAACCACAAAAAGGGGAAGCACATCGAGAGAAAGTACCACCTGATCCGAGATTTCATCCAGAGACGGAAAGTCATGGTGGAACAAATTGCCTCCGAGAACAATCTAGCTGATCTATTTACCAAGCTTCTGTTTGAGAGAGTCTTCAAGAGACACTTAGATGTCATAGGAGTGGGCATCAATGGACTTACTTAATCTTAGAATGCAAGTGGGAGATTGTTGGGAAATATGCCCTTTTAGACTAGGTTTCTGATGTAAATATCGAATGTTTTAATAAAAGAGTTTATTTTTAAAAATTGTTTGTGAACTTACATTTTATCTGTGCACAATTACGTTTGTAAAAGACCTATTGTGTTTAAGTAAGTGGTTCATGTGAATGGAAGTCTTTCACAGTAAGGTATAGATCACAGGTTACTTAACACATAAACATTCATTCTTAATCGATTGATGAGAATGGGAATCTCGTCATGTTTAGGTTATTATATTATGAATTTCAATTGGGGAATAGCTTACCTTTAGCCAGTGAGTAGTCCACTCACTTCATGACATAAATGTATTTCGAATATGTAGAACAAGACCTATAGTAGTGGTTTCTTAAAAGTACTATATGGTAGAAACCTAAACTACTACTGCTACAGCGTGGACTAGTACTCTACGACTTAAGTATGAGTTGGTGGTCTGACGAAGTTGAAAGCATGTATTTTGATATGCTATAGTTGAGGTTCTATCGTAGGGCCAATATACTTGCATGTTGGGTATGTATGACTAGTTAGTTAAGGCAGACTTGTACAAGATAGTTTATATACTATATCACCCCTTGTAGTTGTCTGAACGATCTAAATATCCAAGGCCTTGGAAAACATGACTTGGATGTTTGCTTTAGGGTAGCTCCCTTGGAAAGCGAAAATAATCCAGGAAGTTGTGGATCATTGGACTAGAAGTCTAAGGATGGTAGATATCATTTAGAGAGGTGTTAGTACACTTCTTCCTCTTTAAATGTACGGTGATATATAGAAGGGTATTTTAGTCATTACACCTGTAGGTCAGAGACTTTGCTAACGCAACACTGTCCTTGAGATCAATATTTTCTTATAGTGATATTAAAAAATATTTAAAATGAAAAATATAACTATTTATATGGCAAGGGTATTTTGTTCATTTTAGTAGCCAAAGTTGTGTGTCTTTTGGTCTGCAATATAGACCGTAAGTCCTAATTAAATACGGGCTAATGAATTGATCTTAAATTACATAGAATTTATTTTATTTAAGTAGTCTCATTTAATTATTGGGCTAAAGTAAAATAAAGGTCCATAGAGAGAGAGAATTAATTAAATTAGTTTGGTGATTAATTAATTATTTAGGGCTTTGGCCCAATTTGAATAATTAAATATTAACCTGAGACTAAACTAATATAGACTTGTTAATTAGACTAGTTTATTTGGGTTGGGAAATTAATTATTTGTTGGGCCAATTAGTTAGTTCTAATTATAATAATTAATTTAGTCCAAAATGTCAAACTAAGAGTCTAATGACCCAATCCAATTTAACCTAGAGTTTTATTTAGATTAAACAGGAAGATTGGAAACAAAGGTTTTTTTTTTTTTTTTTTTTTGACAAACTCTTCTCTGGGTAAAAAAAACCATACGTCTCTCTCTCTCTCTCTCTCTCTCTGTGGAAAATATTCCTTAGTTCTGTAGTTGTTCACCAAACGGAATTAGGCAGGCTATATATTGAAAGATTAAGAGTTTGGCGTTCTTCTACATGCAAAGACGGAGTAGGAGGCTTGCAGGAATCGTATCAAAGGTTTCCACCAGCACACCTATCCCGATTCCACACATTCCGGTCCAGCCAATTCTTAGAACGAGAAAAAGAAGTAAAATTTTTAAACTTCGGAACCTATACAAAGCTCAACCGGCGCCGGCTAGGGCTGCCAAAGCCGGCGCCGGCTCTGTTCGGATGTTTCCCTGTTCTTCAGTTTTTCTTTTTTTTTTTTTTTTTTTGTATTTGCTTCCGCTGCGTGCCCTGTGTTTTCCCTTTTTATGCCTTCAGAAGTACCCTTAAGTATCGCCTCCGATTGAGACCCGAGGTCTACATTACAACCTGGGGCAAAGTTCCAATAACAATGGATTTTTCTTTGAAGTTCATCATGCTGGTGCATAAGATGCCTCATGGAAGCAGAAGAATGGATGAAATAGAAATATCCTGACTTGAGAGAATGATACGCCTGAATTTCGGGGCAAAATTCTTCTAAAAAGAGGAGGATATGAAACCCTACCTAAAGCCTACCCTAGAGTAAGAGGGATGGAATGCAATCATGTCATTATGTGTAAAATAAATCACTTGAATGATTTTTGTGTGCCTTAGAATTATGGTTTATAGGAGATATGATTTATTTATGCTTGTTGAGTAGAAAGGGTAATATGGTAATTTTGCTTAAGGTCGGAATAGGAAGATGGCTTGAAGTTTAGATAAGAAGAATATTTGGTTTAGAAAATAAAAACGAGAGTTGTTGTGATTAAGTAGTTAGAGTTTTGTGAATTAATCTCTAAGGTCTTAAGTTCAAATCCCATCACTTAAATTTTATTCATATTTATCTTAGTTATGTTTGAATTTTTGTTTTCCTTACATTCCTTAAAGATTGAAATGTTGTCTTAAGGAAGACATGATGGTAATGTCTTGACCATGTAATCTTATCCTAAAAAGAATTCTAGAAGAATTCTTGTCTCCATTAATTTTGCTAGCCTTGTCCTAACATCTTTAAAATTTAAACTACTCTTGATTCTTTAATCCATTTTTAATCATAAAAATTCTGAGATCATTCCCTAACTTAGACTTTCGAAAATCCAGCTCTTGTAGGATAGAGATGGTCGAAAGCAAGGAGGAAAAATAGGTAGAGGTTCCAAGAAAAACACCACAGCTATTTCTTCAAAACTCCATCTTTATCTTGTTCATGTTTTAGTTAAAAATCTGGAAAAAAATTCAGATTTCCTTAAAGGCTAATTTCAAAAATTGCAGCAAGCTTTTCTACCCAATTCTTGCAAGAAAACCAATCATTTTATGTGAGGATGAAGGCTGAAAATTCCTTGAATTTTTGGAACTTTACAAACAATGCCAAACCAGAAATTTTTTCCAGCAAACTAGCAACATTGAACATGAACTTGAAGCCACCCGTTAGAACATATGAATAGTTGGAACTTCCTCTATTCTTCTTCAAGATGAAGGTTGGAAAACCACCATTAAAAGACCTTCAAACACCCTTAAAATTCAACTGCAAAATTGTGCCAAAGTGGACAAAAGATTCTGCACCAAAACCATTTCAATTCCAAGTGTTCTTGAGCTTCAATTCTAGAAATTTTTTCCAGCTTTGTCTCTTCAATGCTATTCCAAAATTCTTCAGGAAACCTTATTGAATTTTGGCCCTTGTACAGTCATGAACTGAACATCTTGGCTTCCCCACAAACCTTGAGTAATAGGACTCCATTATCATACCTCGTAAAGCTCCTATCTTTACTCTATCCAAACTTATTCAAACTTCAAATTATAATTTCAGATTTTGTTCCATTATAAAACACTCATTTAGCTAATTGATAAAATCAGAAAATCCTCTACCATTTCATAGCTATTTTCTGCGAGCCTTAAGTCTGAAACAACTCTCCATCCTTTAGTTGAAACATAGCTAATTCAGCCATACATCATTGAAGAATAAGAAACCTTCCAAGAGCAAACACTATTAACCAATCCTATACCTCAAACAACTCCACTTTTCTCTCAATTTGAATTTTTAAAAAAAATCTGAAACTCTCTCTCTCTCATTCTTGGATAACCAAAAGCTCCTCCTAGTCTAAGCCATTTGGCCATCACACTCACAAACACACACGAAATTCATCTCTTCTCAAACTCTCTCAAAAATACCAAGAACACACACTTCACATCTTCAAGCCTAAACTACTCCTAAACACCTCCAATCACTCCCAAACTCTCTAGATCATCAATATTCAACCCATATTCTTCATTGCTGCACTTTATAACACCAAAACATACAAAGTTGAACTTTCAAACGAATCAAACCATCCTTTTTTGTTGAAGATTCGAAAAATACCAAAAAGGTAAAATGAGAACAATCTCCCTATTCTTCTTCTTTTATTCAACTTCTATTCTCCTCTTCTACTCTTATTCTGTAACACCCTACTACTTAGGTCCAATAGGGCCGGGGATGTCGCCCAATCCAAAGGACAATGGGTCTTTATAACTAGGACACACAAATAAAAGTAAAACAATACTTTGAAATTAAAACTTATTACAACCCAAAAATTCAAGAACAAATCTGAAATAAAATTGTTCACTCTCAACTCCCAAAGCATTACATAAAATAAATCAGAATATCTTCCAAGCAGGCAACAACTAGCTACTCATCTCCACAGTAGGATCGACTTGAAATCATAGTAAGAAGGGTGATGAGATAAAAATCTCAATAAATCCGTGTGTGCTTTAAGTGTTCAGTAAAAACAATTTATGAATGCAAGGTGTAAGAACTTCATAAAAAAAATACTGGCAAGCAATAAATAAAGTTCAAAAGCAGGAGTGGCGTTTTGGTTTTTCCAACCATATAGGTACAATAAAATCAATCACTGAAAAGGGCGGCTATGGGTTACCACACGTTGGGTCCCATAACCATACAACGGTCAGAATGCCACACTTTGTGCAGACTGACAAAAAGGTAGGTGATCGGCCTACTGGGTAAGATTCTCCTCCTTCTCTACACCCAAACAACACCGGTTGTCCACTCCGGCAACACACAGTCCACATGATTGAAACTACTAGCTCGGACCGGCATGACTAAGTAATACTGACGTTTCTCTAAGTTGAGTTCATCTTCTGGAGGTGGCCTCCTGCCAAAAGACTCACTCTTGCTCTTCAAAACTAGTACTACTAGCCTATCCTTATTGAGTATTCAACGTAGTTCATCCTACTTGGGAGTAAACTGATAAAACATAACTTTACTTAAAAATGGCAATCAAGGGTTTCCAAAGTCTTTGTCAAAATCGGTTTTAGAAACAGTTTAATGTTTGAATAAAATTGCTTGTTAATTTTCAAATGATTAGTTTGACTGAAACAAGAAATGAAACAATCCTCAATTGCCTTTACCAAATTAGTGTTCATAAACTTCGGGTTTAGCTTGCTATAATAACTTTTTGCAACAAACAAGTTTTATGCAGGAGTTTACTTGATCCTTTGCTCGAGATAAAATAAAAATCCCCAAAAGCTGACCTAACCCCGCCTGGGATAAACATAAGCCATAATTAAACTCAAGCCAAAATTCACTTTCATAAATAATCCTAACTGAACTTACTACAATCATAATCCTAATGTCCCAAGTTTTAAGGCTAGATAATGAATAAAATGGTTTATAAAATAAATCTAACTTGATAATAAAATAACTAGGGTTTGTGAAATAGCTACTAATAAGTTGAAGGTTTAAATCTTGCTTTAAATAAATTAGGGTTTATTTGATAAAGGGTCCTAGGGTCTAGATGGAATTATTTAAAATAATAATCTATTAATAATTAATTGTTAGAAAATAATTGGTAAATAAATAAAATTAATAGTAAATAAATTTTAATGTATTTGATTAAAAGATAATGAATTGATTTTAATAGTATTTATGAATATAAGACTTACAAAATTAATATTTTACCTATTATGATTATTTATATGAAAGACTTTATTTGATGTTATTATTTTATATAATATCTATATATTTTATTTCCTTAATAAAAGCTATCAATTATTTGACTAAAATATCATTATTTTATATAAGAATTCAAATCCACATTTTCCTAGGGTTTTTGAAATTACTAGAAGAAATTATAGTATTAATTATTTTATTGATGAAATAAAGTTGATTAACTTAATTAGCTTAGGGACAATAAAGTCATGATCATAGTTTCTATTGCTAACCCTAATTATGAACATTCACTCTATACCAATCATCAAAACATCTAAATGATGAATAAAAGTATAGATCTAAATTTACCAACCCATGATATCAACTCCACTAAACATAATCATAATCATGGCCTTAACAAGAATACATGAACATAAATCCTATTCACCAAAGGTGAAATTATCTCTAACATGCTTGATAATTCATACTACTCACGACATGAAGACATGCAACAAACCCTAAAACGCAATACATTCAACCAAGACAAATCAACTTATGCATCAATCCCATCTCCATCATACAAACATATTCATTCTCATGCTTCAATCCCAACTCCATCACAAAACACATAATCAATCTCCAAATATATCCCATCCTCATCCAACTATATTCAAGAGACATGAATCTAGGATTTAAAGAGAAGATGGGAGAAGCTTACTTGAATGATGACTACCTTGAAGTCGATCCAAGAAAATGCTCTCGCTAGGGATGCTTGATCCATCCAAGGAGAAGAAGAAACATGGCCATGGTGGAAGTAACCATTTGGCCGAAAGAGAGAGAGAGAGAGAGTTCATTAGTATATACTCATCAAGGTCGAAGATGGAAGAAGATGGAGATGATTGTTCATGCTTACCTTGAAGGTGTTCTTGAGCCTTCAAGAAAATTCTGGTTTTTTTATCCAAGAAGGTGTTCTTGAGCCTTCAAGAAAATGATAGTTTTTTATCCAAAAGTGAGACTTTAATTTCAGTGTTTGATGTTAAAAATTGCAGGAATAGGTTCACGAGGTTGAGTAGGTATAATCTGGAGCTTTTGGAGAAGATTGAAGTGGTTTTGGATGGTCTTAGGCGTGAGAATGGTAGTAGGTGTTCTTGAAGGTATGGAGAGAAATTGGTTGAAGCTGGCCGAAATTCTGTGGGAGAAGGGTAGCCGAATTGTTTGAATGGTTTTTGGTAATTGGATTTTCAAATTTGAGAGGAAAAGGAAGGCTGATTGTTTGAAATTCAAAAAGAATAATTTAGGGAATATTTTGTGGTAGCAAATATGGTATGTAGATCTTTGATGGTGAAGGTCTTTTGGGAAGCTATAATGGCCGACTGGCTTACTGAAATTCTGCTGAGATGAATGTTATTTGATGGAGCTTTAGGGTGGCCAAAATATGGTGTACAATGGTGAAGGAGTTTTCTGGTTGTTTGAGGTTTAATTCATGGAAAGTTGATGACATAAATTGCTGGAATTTTGGACTTCAATCAATGGTTTGATTGGAGTGATTGATGGAGAGATTTTAGGAGCAGCCATGAAGCTGTATTTCGAGCAAAACACTATGAAAAGATGATGAAGCTCTGCTCATGGCTGTTCAAGGTGAGTTTGTACAGAAAAGTGGAGGAAGTTTCAGACAAGGGTGAAGAAGAAAACAAAGCTGAAAATTCTGAACAGATTTTTCAAGTTTGCTGAAAATTTCTGGGCACATTTTACTGCCATTTTTTTCCAATTAGCTTGCAGAAGGTTTGAAGGGCCATTGGAGGGTCCTTTAAAACTGGTTTCCAGCCTTCTTTATGGAGGAAAAACAAGGTTGAATTGCTGGTTGAAAACTAGAAGAAACAGCTTGGTTTTTTGCTCACTAAGCTCCTCATTTTTTGCTCACCAACTTAGACATTTTCGAACCTTCAAAGCCACAGAACTTTGCTGGAATTTTCTGGAAACAAAATTAGTTTGGATAAATTGAACAACCTAATGGATTAAGAAGTAAGGAAAGCTAGAGATCAAGAAGGGTGTGAATCCCTTAGAAATTTTTGTAGGGCACAAGAGTAGGATTAGGACATTCCTTTCATGTCTCCTCTAAGACAACACTCCTACTCTTCCCTAAAGCATGCAAGGCCGAAATATAGCCTTCCTAAACAAAAATAAAATTTAATCATGCTAAAACTCAATTGATGGAATTTGAACTCAAGACCTCAAGGATTTATTCCAAAGCTCTAACCACTAAACCACAACAACTATTATTCTTATTTTCTCTCCCAAATATTTTTCCTATTTAATCCTCAAGCTATCTCCCTATTTTAACCTCAAGCAAAAATTACCATTTTGCCATTCTTACTCAATAACCACAATTAAGCCATCGAAACTACAAATCACATATCTAAAGCACAAAAAATCATACAAAAATATATTTATGCATGCAAAAAAAATATGATATGCATCCCAACCCCCTTACTCTAAGGTTGGTTTTTGTTGGGATTTCACACATTCGTTCCCCTCTCACTCTTTCCCTCTCTCTTGACCGAAATGTTGATGAACAACCATAGACTATTTCTGGATCACTAAAAGCCATCAAGCACTCAAGGATCTCCACTAAGCAAGGTGCAACCTTCATCAAATGTTCATCAAATCAAGTATTTCTTTCTTGATCTCCTCTTTAAAATTTCAAAATCAAGACTCTTAAATGAGGGATTTGATAGGTTGATAGAATAATGTAGGGTTTGAGATATGTATGTGGATGAAGGGAATAGATTTAAGACATGAAGCATTAAATGAATGTTGTGACTCAAGAAGTATGTAATGCTTTAAGATCATTGTATGTTCATTATGATTAAGAGTTTTATGGATGTTTGATGTATGATAGACATTAAACCATCATTTTTTATTATGCTTTCATGATGTTATATTTTTCAATAAATCCATAAATAATACTATGGCTAGTAAAAGATCACCCTTGTTGTGATATATCTTAATACAAGCCTATTTTTGGATAAATCGACATGTTATTTGTTGGATCCATGTGTGTATGAATATATATATAAATTTTCTCTAGTATTTTACTATAGTCATTAAAAATTATTATAAGAACTACTTTTATTATTTTTAGTACTATTCTTACTATCATTATTATTATTATTATTATTATTATTATTATTATTATTATTATTATTATTATTATTATTATTATTATTTTAATTTAATTGACGAATTTCGGCGAACACAAATATTTTCGAAACGAATAATTATTTAAAATATTGGTATTTTATTAGATAAATAAATATAATATTTTTATTAAACATTATTATGTATAAATAATAATATATTGGAATTAAGATCAAATATCTTTTATATTCATAATATTATTAGTTAGCCCTGCTAAAAATTTTATTTACACTCTTAAATATTATTTATATGAGAATAATTTATTTACTTTTAATTTTATTTGTTATTTATTATTTATTATTAAAATTATTTACAATCTATTATTAATATTACTTATTATTTGTAATAATATTATTTATTATTTATTACCAATATTATTTAGGATTTATATTAATGGTACTCATTATTTATTACTAATTTTATTTATTAATATTACTCATTATTTATTATTTGTTAATAAATAGTTAAAATTATAATTTATTATTTATAACACCTATTTATTTTAACTTATCAAAATAATCTTATTCTATAAAATACCTTATCAACTAGTGTTAAAGCTTAAGGCATTATTGTCATAACTAGATGTTGTTGTATCAAGTTGAGCTTAAGCATGTTAGGTTAAGAATTATTTATTTAAAGCAAGTGTTGCCTGGATGTTGGAACTTATACCCTATATTTACCCCAAGCGGGGTTTGGTTGCCTTGAACTATCTTGGAAGGCTATTGTATCAAGAAAAAGCAAGAGATTAGGTGAGTCCTTGCATAAAAGATCTTTGTGAATGAATCCTTTTTTGCAAGTCAAGTGTACTGATTGCTATGGAATATGTACCTTGAGATGTAATTATGGACAATATATTCCTTCTTCTAAAATAAAATAATTTTTGTCAAGCAAACAATTTTTCGAGCAAAACAATAAAGTTTTCTTAAACAATATTTTACCTAAAGTTGTTTAAAAACTATAATTGCTACTTCAAAGAAAGCTCTTCAATGATTTTATATTTTCCAAGTGGAATAAACATAACGTTGAGTACTCAATAAGGGTAGACTACTAGGACTAATCTTTAAAGGGTTGGGTAAGTCTCTCAGTAGGTGGCCACCATTAAGGAGTGAACCTTGCCTAGACAAGACGACAATTCTTGTTGGTCAGGCCGGTCTGAGCTAGTAGTACAGTTCAGGTGGACTATTTATTTTCGGAGTGGACACCCGGTATGTTTGGGTGTAGAGATGAATGAGTATCTCACCCGGTGGGTCGTACACCCATCTTTTATCAGCATGCACAAAGTGTGGCATCCTGATCATTCTCTCATCATGATGCACAAAGTGTGACATCCTGACCGTTCTCTTGATATGGTGCACAAAGTGTGGTGCCATGTCCATTCATGATGCATGACTTTATAGTTAACTTTATTAGAGTGGTTATTTCTTCTCAAGTTGAGCATTTTTACTTTATAAATACTGATAAAACACCACTCAGTGTTCAAAGATAAATTTTTGAGCTTGCAGACTTTTTATTATGACTTGTTCAAAATTTGCATTTTTGAACTATTTTTCTTGAAATACCATGAGCACACACAAGACTTATTGGGAAATATTTCTCATTCCTTTTATATCATATCTTCAGGTCGATCCTGTTTGGAAGGTCAATTTACTTATGCTGCCGTGAGTTTAGAAGATTTATCCTTATGTATTTATTTGTTAGAGATTTTGGTTATCATTTATTTGTTTCAAGACTTGTAAAAGTATTGTTTTGGGATTGTAAAAAGTCCGTTATTAAGTTATTTCCTTCTTTATTTTCTATCACCTAGTTATAAAGACCCCTTATCCTAAAGACGGGGCGACATCCCCGCCCCTTTTAGGGTATGTAGGTAGCGGGGTGTTATAACCTTGATACACAAATTGATAAATGATAGAATACAGAAATATCTTACAGATTGTGCAGATATGAACAGCTAAGCACCTTTGACTTTTTATCTTTGGATGATTTGATTTCACAATGAAGCACAATGAAAAGGAAGATTTTTTGTATTCTAAAGTGTAAAAGTGTTTCTAAGAAAGATAGCACAAAAATTTTGTATAAAATCGTGTTTAAATAGCTTTTATAATAGCAAAAAATAAGACAGCAACGGCTAGTAACGGCTACTTTTTCACTGTCAAAATTTTTCAGAGTTTTGGACTCAAGAATCGGAAGAATGTGCATATAAAAGGTGAGTCCAAAATGGTACTTTTCTATGCAGAAATATTTAGACACTATTCCAGAGTTTTGGATTAAACTTTTGAATGTGGAGTCCATCCAAACTACTCAATCCAAACATCTAAAAACTTACTCTTTGAAATCATTTTATTTTCCTTTGCTTCAAAGTAAAATCAAACTGAATCATAAGGTAAAGAGACATAGGAATTTGCAAGTAATACCTTAACAACAATTCCTAACCTATAATTCTTTCACAAGGACTTCATGATTTATAAGCTCTTAAGTTGAAGTTGTACTTAATCAATAACTTCTTTGGATTCTATTTGTTTGAGAGTTGCTTAGTAGTGTTATTTGCATGCCTTGAAAGAATTGAGGTCAAACATGTCCTATCATATGAAGATGACACAAGTTAGTCTTCATCAATGTTTGTCATAAGTCAAAACACAGAAAAATGCCCTTAGGGCTAACAGAAGCATTATTTTCAAGTACATATTATATGTCTTATCTCCATGACTAATCATATAAAGTATGTTTTGACAAAGTTTGTGCTATCTGATCATTTAGCAAGACAGTAGCTTCAACTTTAATAATTTGACATTGTCTTTATTCAGCAAAAAGCTATCAAAAGGCAAGTGCTGGCTATTTTCTTGGGTGATCAATCTTTTTCTATTGAGTAGGAACTAAGTGATGAATTGCCTGATAAAGATTTCCTTGCGATTGAGACTCTCCTACCATGGAAGATGTATTTTGATGGTGCAACGCAATGCAAATGTGCTAGAGCTAGCGTGATATTCATTACTCTTGAGAGAGATATACTCTTTTACCTTAACCAAAAAATACTCTAATAATATGACTGAATACCAAACTCTTATATTTAAGTTAAAGTTGGCTATTGATAGGAAGTGGCTGCATCTTAAAGTGTATAGAGATTCTCAATTGATTGTTAATCAATTACTTAATGAATACAATATTAAAAAACTTGAGTTAATACCATATTACAATTATGCAAGACGACTAATGAGGTATTTAAATGATGTGATAATTAAGCATGTGTTAAAAAAAGAAAACAAATATGTTGACGCATTGACAAAATTGGCTTCTAATTTATGTTACATGATTAAAAAGCCCAATTTTTTATATGTCAAACATGGATCATGCCTCCTATGTTTGAATATGAAGATGATGAATAGTATGAAACTCATTCTATTTTCGTCTATGCGATTGACGAAGAAAATTGGCAATAACTTTTCGTGGACTATCTTAACTACGGAAACCTTCTTGATAATCTACAAAGATGGACTAATATTTGTCGGTGTGTATCTCGTTTATTTTGCTACAATGATACATTTTTTTTTACGGTCTTTTGAAGGTGTTTTTGATCTATTTAGGTTAAGAAAAAGCTATTCAAGAAATGAAAGAAGCCCATTCTGGCATCTATGGAGTCCACCAATTTGGTCTGAAACTTCACTTTTGTGTCAAGATGATAGGATATTATTGGCTGACTATAGTGAAAGATTGTTTAGATTATACTCAAAGATGTCAAGCATGCCAATGCAACATAAATTATATAGATCAACCTCCTAAGTTGTTGCATCCAATAGTTACTTTATGGCCATTTAACGCATGAGGCTTAGATATCATTAGGCCTCTTCCAAAGTCATTTGTCGGGTATCTCTATATTTTAGCTGCAATATATTACTTCTCCAAATAGGCAGAAGTTGTAGCATTAAAAGAAGCAAAAAAGAAAATTGTTGTTGATTTCATATACGTAAACATTACTTATCAATATAGCATTCGTTGATATATTATCATGGATAATAACAAACCCTTTTGTAATAGTTTGATGGACAAGATATACGAAAAGTTTCAGTTTAAATAGTATAAATCTTCTATGTACTATGCCCCAACCAAGGAACTCACCAAAACTTTCAATAAGACTTTATGCAATTTATTGTACAAAGTGGTGACTAAATCAAAAAATGATTGGCATCTTCATAGCACTGTGCATATATAGGACCACTTATCGTACTCCAAATCAAACTACCCCGTATGCATTATATATGGTGTGGAGGCAACCCTTCCACTAGAGTAACAAATTGCAATTCAATAAGGGCTCACCAAGGAAGATAATATTCATCTCAAACTTAAAAAGTTAGAAGCACTAGATGAGAAGATGTTAGAGGCACAACAACAACTAGAATGCTACTAAGCTCGTGTTTCCAAGGTCTTTAACAAGAAACTACATCCTCGTTCTTTTAAGTTAGTGATTTAGTACTTGCTGCGACAAGACCAATCATCGTTGGACATAAACCAAAGAAGTTAGCATTAAAGTAGGATGACCCATATATCATTCAAGAGGTCTACTTAAATGGATCTTATAAAATAGTTGCCAAAGAAGGATTGAGAATTGGTCCAACGAACAACAAATATTTAAAGAGATACTATGCATAAATGGACGTTCTTTGATTGCACGAGTTTAAATTAGAAGTTACTCTTAGCTCATATGAGTTTAAACTATATAAAGATAATTATCAATGGTGTAGTAAGTGATTAAACTGTTAAAGCACTCCATCAAGTCCAAATTGGTAAATAAATAGATACTTCTGACCAACACGTGCTAAAATTCTAAATGGTGCACTTTTCAAAATATATCCATCCATTTTGAACTACGTTTGATTTGATTTTTAAGTTATTCTTAAGATACATATGTAGTTTAAAAGAAAACTTCTAAGTTTAGTTATATCCTTCCAACATTTTGTGTTTTTCCTTTTGATGCAAATGACTTATGCTGTTTCTTACAAGTTGTAATATTGGCATCCTATTTGGAAGAAAAGGTAATACATATATGCACAAAAAGGAAAAATGAGAGTTGAGATAATGTAGAAGAAATATATTATTGATGTTAACAAGAAAGCAATTCTCGTTTACAAGACAAAAAATAAAAACAAAAATACAACTGCTTAAAGGAAATATAAAGTGCTAAAAGACTTCAAGAAAAGAATTTGAAATTTTCTAAGTCTTGTTAAATTACCACCAAATGCTCTTTCATATTCTTCAAGTTGGTTTCATCATTTTCATTTATTGTAAGGGTGTTTTGAAATGAAATAGCTCTTTTTTTATGGTAGAACAAGTGGACTGCATTTCTAAAAATTGCCAATTCTTTTCTTCAAGAGCAGATGAAAACTTTGTCTTCTCTCTTTTTGATTGCTTGAGCTTCCTTTTGAGAGTAGCAATGTTAGCTCGAAATCAAGAAATATCATCCTTAACTCTCTAAAAGTTGACTTTATCTAGCTCAACTTAATTTATAAGATCATCCTTTTGAGCTTTAGTATCATCTAAGCATTGGCTAGCAGCGGAAAACGATTGTATATGAGACTCTTTTGAAGCTTACTTTGAATAAATAGATCTAGAATTGTCAAATTCACGTGCTTTAGCAAATAAAGACTTTAAAAGATTATTCAACAGCGACAAATCAAAAACGGGGGTTCTTATTGAGTTCTTTAAGTATATAGCAAGCTCGTTCTCAAGTGAAAAGCCTTAATCAATAGGTGTTTGTTTGATCATTTGATAAAGCTGATTCTTTATATCTACGACAAAATTCTTTTGCAGTTTAACATTAAATACTCTCCTGGGAAGGTAGAAATAACTTAACAATATTGATAAGCTAATATCTTATATTTTGAATCTTCATACTTAGAGTAAGAGATGTTCTTACAACCATCTTACTTAAGCCACTACAAAAAAAGTGGCTTTTGGTAACACTTTTATTTGCAACATAGCAAAATCTGTGGTGAAAGCTTGGTTTTTATCACAGTTTTGAATTTCGTGGCGTATAAACCTTTTTTGTAACACTTTATTTTGTCACGACTACATTTCTGTAGATAAAAGTTCTTTTTTACCACAAATTTAAAAAATGTGTGGGTAAAAATAATTTTTTGCCACAGAGATTTAAAATTGTGGATAAAGAAATTTTATTATCCACAGTTTTACTAAACTGTGGAAAAAGCATATTTTTTCTTATTTTATCAAATATTAAAAAATGTCAACATAAAATGGAAGCTTTCATTAGATATCATGGTTGAGGTAATTGTATATATTCAAGTGGTTGTGTGTTCAAATATTGATATTACTATTTTATACTATAATTTTTTGGACCAATTATCTAGTTTTTTTTAATATTTTTCTAGATATTATGTTATATTATGTCCCAATATATATCTGATTACCTTCAAATTTTGTCATAACAATTTTCTTAGTAATTTTAACAAATCTAACGGTTGGATCATTAATTTGATAGGCATATCTTTGCAAATGCGTTAGGTTTTGGATATTTTTCTAGATATTATGCTAGAAAATGTGCCAAAATATATTCGATTACCTTCAAATTTTGTTATAACACTTTTCTTAGTAATTTTAACAAATCTAACACTTAGATCGTTAATTTGATACGCCTATCTTTGTACATACATTACATTTTGGATATTTTTTTAGATATTATGGTAGATTATGTACCAAAAAATATTCGTTTACCTTCAAATTTTATCATAGCACTTTTTTTAATAATTTTAACAAATCTAATAGTTGGATCATTAATTTGATATGCCTATCTTTATAAATGCATTATGATTTAGATTTTTTTTTTTAGATATGATGTTAGATTATGTACCAAATTATATCCAATTACCTTCAAATTTTGTCATAAATTTTTTTTAGTGATTTTAATAAATATAACAGTTGGATCATTAATTTGATACGCATATCTTTATAAATACCTTAGTTTTGGATTTTTTTTTTTTTTAGATATTATGCTAGATTGTGTAGCAAAATATATCCAATTACTTTCAATTTTCGTCATAGCACTTTTCATAGTAATTTTAACAAATCTAACAGTTGGATCATTAATTTGATACGCTTATCTTTGTAAATGAATTAGGTTTTTTAATTTTTTTAGATATTATGCTAGATTATGTACCAAATTATATCTGATTACCTTCAAATTTTGTCATAACACTTTTCTTAGTGATTTTAATATGTCTAAAAGTTAGACCGTTAATTTGATACGCATATCTTTGTAAATGCGTTAGGTTTTGAATATTATTTTAGATATTATGCTAGATTGTGTACCAAAATATATCTGATTACTTTCAAATTTTGTCATAACACTTTTTATAGTAATTTAACAAATTTAACGGTCAGATCGTTAATTTGATATGGCTATATTTGTAAATGTATTAGGTTTTAGATATTTTTTTAGATATTATGCTAGATTATATACCAAAATATATCTGATTACCTTCAAATTTTGTCATAACAGTTTTCTTAGTGATTTTAACCAATCTTTACAATTGGATAGTTAATTTAATATACCTATATTTGTAAATGCATTAGATTTTGAATATTTTTTTAGATATTATATTAGATTATGTACCAAAATATATTTGATTACCTTCAAATTTTGTCATAACACTTTTCTTAATGATTTTAACAAATCTAATGGTTGGATCATCAATTTAATATGTCTATCATTGTAAATGCGTTAGGTTTTGGATATTTTTCTAGATATTATACTCGGTTGTGTGTCAAAATATATTCGATTACCTTCAAATTTTGTCATAACACTTTTCTTAATAATTTTAACAAATCTAACGGTTAAATCGTTAATTTGATACGGTTATATTTAAAAATGTATTAGGTTTTTGACTTTTATATAGAGATTATTCTAGATTATGTGGCAAAATATATCCGATTATCTTCAAATTTGGTCATAATACTTTTTATAGTAATTTTAAATAATACACCGGTTAGATCGTTAATTTAATATCCTTATCTTTGTAATTGTATTAGATTATAGGCTTTTATATAGAAATTATATTATAGTATGTGGTAAAATATATTTGATTACCTTCTAACTTGGTCTTAATACTTTTTAAAATAATTTTAACTAATCTAATGGTTAAATCATTAATTTAATATTCTTATATTTGTAAATGCGTTACATTATGGGCTTTTATATAGAGATTATACTATATTTGTCCTATTCTTGTGTGTTTGAGTTTAGAATTACTATCAATTATCATTCTTCTTCCTCTACTTTTCTTTTGTCTCCAGTTTTGCATGTGTGTGTGTGTGTGTGTGTGTGTGTGTGTGTGTGTGTGTATCCTACACTTTTTCTCCTTTTTAGTTAATTTTTCTATTCTTCATCTAAAAATAATTGTGTATTATGTAATTACTATATTGATGCCATTCTAAAAATGTAAGAATAAACTTATAATTTTTTATAATCTTTATCAGAAATTGGTACATTCGAAATATTACATACAAATCTCGATTCTTAATATAATAAATATTGTTATCATACATAAAACATTACCTTTAAAATTTTAATTATGTTTATACCAATTCAACCTTTAAATAACTCCAGAGCTCTCAAATCTGTTTAAAATGGAGGGGACTATCATGATTACACTAAAACTACGCTTACACAGTAATTAAATTAGGAAATTTTTTAATATTATTAAAATTTTTAATTTAAATAATTTTTACTATTCAAAAACTCTCATTTACTGATAAAATATTAATTTTTTTTCTTTAACCTCACTTATATTTTTATAATTTAATTTTTAAATTAAAAATTTTAATAAAAATTACAATCTAATGGTAACCTAGCTGGTTGCTTCTCTCATTTGTTTGTTCAGCAAAAGGGGGAAAAAAGGAATAAAGAAAAGAAAGATGGAAAAAAAGGAAACTAAAGGAAAAAAAATGGAATAAAAGAAAAAATACCTAATAAAAGAAAAAAAAAAACCCAATTTGGCATTCACTCCCACTCACCCCACTCTTCTTCCTATGTCCCCAACTACTACTTCTATAGTATTCTACTGTGCTGCTTCGCCGTCACACCATCATCATCACTGCTAATGCTTCTAAGATTTTTGTTCTCAACTCTCATTTCCATCCAATCACAATGCACTTCATTGTGTCCTGGCTCGAAATCTCCCAGCCCTAAATAGTTGATGTGTTACTCCTTTTTCTGCTAATCATTTAATTTGCAAGTTTTGAGGCCGTAAATCATTGGTTTTTTTAGTTTTTGAGAGAAATTTTAGCAGTGTTGGGTGGGATTTGAGTATAATTAGCTTAATGTTTGGGCCTCCGAGGGTCAGATCGATGAACCAGGCAAACTTAGAGGTTCGACCAATGCTTGTACCTGCGGGTAATAAGGCGAGATCGGCAATGGAGTTGTGGAGGCCAGTGATAAAGCCGAAGATTAATGTGAACAAAGCTCAGGAGATCAATTGGAAGAAAGCTCCGGCAGTTATGGGGGATTCATGTATGTCAGAAGATCTGTTCTTTTTGCAGCTTCATGTATACTGGTGGCTCTTTACCCGTCTTTTGTAGCATCTGCATTAGTTGAGGGAAATGCTGAAATTTCTAAAGACCTTGAGTGGATTTGCATATTGGCTCATCACATAGCTGAATCAGACACTAATAGAGACTGTTACAAGGTATACAGAGCCTAAAATACACCTATTACTTAACTTTTAACTCATCTCCAAATTTTGTTGAACTATTCTAGCAGAAAATTCTTCCAAGGCACTTTTTTGAAAACTTAATTTTAAGGACTCTTTTTAACTTTAAAAGTTTTTTGGATTATTAGATGTTTGAGAAATGGTCTAGATCTTTGGTGGTGAAGTGGCAAATGGCATTCCAAAACTTTAAAGACCAATCCTGTATCAATCTAGTGATGTCGTTGACATCTGTATATCTAGAAAAATGAAAGTCAATGTGAAGTTTTGCCTTTACAAGTTGTTAATAATACAAGACTAAATGTCTTGTTTGATTTGGTTTTACTTTTATGGTATACTTGCATCCCAAATTTTATGTATTTATTTTTATGCAATTGTTTAGTCTTGTTGATTTTTGTGCTAGTCAGAAAACTTTTCTGCTCTAAATGGGTAATACTATGCCTTCACCATCACTTCAACATCATACAATTTCTTCTACATTGTTTGTGCTTAGCAGTGTTATATAGGATTTAATGTATCTTTGGTATTTTATCCTCATTCCTTTATACTATCAACACCCATTTTTGTTGATTTATAAATTTATCTCTTTTGGTGTTTCAGTATTAGGTTGTAAAGCTTTCTTCTCTCTCTCTCTCTCTGTGCACAGTAGTGTCACCTAAGGACATTATTAGCTTTATATATAGCATAATGAAAGAAGATAAATCACGTAGACAAAGAACGGTAACATAAATGTACTTGTTAATGTTTGGTCAAGAACTTTGGTTTTGGCTGGTGGCTGTTCAGCCAGCGGAACACTATGGTACTACAGTTATTTGAAAAGGTGTCTTTGTGGTAGCAGTAAACTTCATTTTTATCTGCCAAACAAGTTGGACATACTCGTGAAAGCTACAAATATCCTAGTCCCTTCCCAGCTATCAGTTTTTCTTTCTATAATCTCTCTACTGCTTGAAAACTCTCCCCTTTTTTTCCCTCTGCCATAGGGAGCCTAGTGTTGTAAAATTTAGAAACAAAATGTAATAAATCTTGTGGAGAAAAAGCAAGAAGGTGCTAAGCATCAGGATTCACTAATGTGTTAAAAAGAATGAAGAAGTTAAGAGGCTGATGCCAACCAATCACTCAAGAACATATTCCACCCTAGACCCAAATTTGTGATTCTCATTGTTATCTGTAATATTCCTTTGTTCAATGATGAAATAGCTGGAATATCTGCTGTAGATTGATACCTAGAAGTAAGTGAAAGAGAATCTACAAATGTATGCCTTGATATGATTTCTTTCTCCCTTCACACATTTTATGCTTCTTTTTTTCAATGTTTTCTTCCCTTAGGTTTTTCCTTCTCGGTCATAGTAATTAGGTCTTCAATTTGGGTAGGTCTATTTGTCTCTATCCATCTTGAGAACAAAAAAGTGATTCCTATAAGTATTATGCATTTTTAAATCTATTTGACCATGAAAAGGTCTTAAATTCTTCAGACGTGATATATGTCTACTCTATATCATATTAATAAGTGTATATCATTGAAGTTGTTATTATCATATATGGGCATCATGTGAATCATTATGGCACATGGTTGAGATTCAAGAGAAACAAGAAGGTAAACAATCTTACTTTTTTTTTTTTTTTTTTTGGGTGGGGGTGTGTGTTTAAGCTGGTAATTTTTTTTAAAATAGAAATTTTCGTTTAAAGAATGTAACTTTTTTTATTTTTTCTTCTTGTTCGGTGCTGAATTGCAATATCCTCTAAATGACTTATGTTTACTTTTTACTTTTATACAGCCTTTTTCCTTCTTCTTTTTTTTCTCGTTGGGGGGAGGGGGTTACATGGTGGCACTAAATACGCATTTGAAAGAATGCTTGGTCAAGTATCGTGATTATTTACTGAAATGTCTTGCCTTGTCTTTCTCTCTTTAAATTTTCAGCTAGCTATGACATGCCTCCAGCTTCATTCTAAGATGGCCTTGCAAACTTCTCGAGCGCTCGAGTTGATAGAAAATACAACCAGGGCTCGGTGTATAGGTCTACCAATGGATCTTTCTAAAGGAATAATTAAAATGCCCTATGGAAATGTTGGATTATAGATGTTGAGATGTTGCTTTGGCAATTCTTGATGAGTGATTGTATATTTGTACATTTATTTTTCTATTTTCTCTTCTTCTTTCATGCGTTTTTTGTTTGTTATATTTCTACCTTTTTGTTTTGTGGATTTGTTTCTTTTGAGTACATACATCCGTGTTGGAAGGCAGTAACTGAACTGAAGATAAAGAAATATGGAAGTTTAAGGAGGCCGAGGCATGAATGGCCAGTCCAAATCAGTTATTGCTACAGATCTATTGGAGAAAGATGAGTGGTGCATTGCTAGTAACTAGTGGTGTTGCCATCAAAAAATCTATTAAAGTGATGGGATAATGCCACCATTGCTGGGTAATATATGCATGTTCTTTATTTGCTCAGAATTTTAGTATCTGTAGTATGCTGTAGTGAATTATCTTAGTTCTTCTATCTCTTTATTTTATTCTTGGCCCTTTTAGGTGTTAGTAAAATTTTGAAAAGCTTGTTCAAATTTCTTCTTCGAGATCCATGCTTTTTTGTTTATATTGGTACCATTATCAATGCCAAAGTTGTTAAAGTTTTTGTTTTCTGGTAGAACGATAAACTGGTTTATCATAAGCACTTATTTTCCTACTAAAAATAATAATAATAATAATAACAAGGGATGTTCTATATATCATTAGAGAATTCAAATTGAAAAATGAGCTTACCATAAAAGGTCTCATTGTGGCCACGTCACTTATTGGTAGAATTGTAATTACAATATTCTTTGGTGTTGTTGCTGATTGGCTGGGCCGATGTCCTATGCTAATAATCTCATCTATCTGTATTTTATTAGTGCTATTGGATGTTGTGGCCTGCAAATGTGTATCTCCTACTTTTGGCTAGGCTTGGTTAAAGATTTTGGGGTTAGTTTGGTTGTTACTCTAGTTCTTATCTATTTATCAAAGACAGCATAACCAGAAATAAGGGGATTGTTTAACACTTTACCTTAGTTGTTCACTAGATCCTTGTGAATGTTTGTTTCATATTGCATGGTTTTTGGAATGTAATAAATGAGTTCACTAGGGTCTATAATTTTTCTGAATGATGTCCTTTCATGTTTGGCTTAGTGGGTTTTTTCTCATGGCAACTCCTTCAGTTTGAGGTCTTGAAATTAATCCTATTAAGTCCTAATTGAGTTCAAATGAACTAGATTAGACAATTAATTCACTAGTAAAACTCTCTTATGTGTTGTAGTAGTAAACATGTCAATGCTTTAAAAGCAAGTCTTCTACCAAAAGGTAGTTTCTTTTAGTAATAGTTAGTTTCTTTTCTTAGACTAAGTTTTGTATAAATTTGTAGTGTAATTTTACCTTTGAATATTGGAGAACTACATATAGAAGAAAACAATAAAAAAAAAAACTTTTGAAGCAATTGTAATATCAAAAGTAAGAAGGAAAGAAATAGTGACAGAAGGAAAGTTTCAATTTATTTTTGTCCAAAACATCACTTCTTTTCTTTTAAATTGTCGTCTTTTTATTGTTTTCCTCATGACCATATCCAGTTGGAGTGACAAAAAGTCCATTTTTGTAAGAAAGCCACAAAATAAAGGCACAATAGATTCCATTGGAACAAAGTATGTAAGTATGTTCCTTTCTTCTTTTTTTTTTTTTTTTCCAGGTTTGACTATAGTATTTTTTTTTTTTAATAGTTTTGCATTTTCTATTACAAGTTTTGGTATTCCTTTCACTACACATCTGTGGTAATTATAGCCGGTGCTAAATCAATCTTCTTATATTAACATATGAATGTCAATGCAGATTAGCTTTCTTTAAAGCTGCTTATGTTCTTTATGATTCCGAATCTTATGTTAAAGTGGATGATTACATATATTTGAGACCAGATTTGTAGTGATTTTAGAAGTTCAAATTTGTAGCTTTATTAAGAAGTAATCTTGTCATTTTTTTTCTTAATGATAGGAGGAATGAAGTTCAAGGTGGTTGAAGGTTGATTTAATTATGACATTATTTTTTGTCCTTAATGAATTTTTGTGACTTTTGATGGATGTCATGGTTAGGGTTGTGGTTTTGTTTTGGACTATTTTGAACTAATATCAATGATTAGATTCATAATACTTATCAGACTCTATTTAGTTTTTTGGTATATATTAAGTTATTATTAATGGAAGATGGCATTTTGAATGTTCATTCAATGGATGATAGTTGATTGTTAATATTAGAGACTTTCATAGTTCTATATGTATAGTGGATGATGATCTTGTTAAAGTAGAAGGAAAATTGTCAAAATGCGGATGTAAAAAAAATTGAATATCGTCATATTGAATTGAATGTTCCTTCACTACGGATGTAAAAGATTTGGAAATTTGTCCAAAAATCGTGGCAAAATCATGGAAAAAAGTAATCACTACGGAAGTTTTAAATCGTAGCAAAAAATATTAATTACAACAACAAGGGAATCGTAGCAAATGGGCATTACCCACGGTTATGTCAATTTAGAAAAAAATTGTGACAAAAAGGATTATTTTCAACGAAAATTTAATTATAACAAATAATATTTGTCATAGTTGTAAAATGTTGAAAAAACTATAACAAAACATTAAAATCTTTGCCCACGGTTAATAACCATTGGGAAAACCTATGGCAAAAGTTCATGAACAAATAATACACTTTATTTATAACGACTACAAAACTGTGGTAAATCTGTGGCAAAAGGTATTCCCCACGGTTATTGATGTGTTTGAATTTAGGTATAAAAGTCATACAAAAATAAGCACATTCCCAATCAAGTTTAAATTAAAACGTTAACTCCAAATTACATATATGAGTAAGCGTACTCATTATTAAGTATAGCATAGGGTTCAAACGAGTGTCGATCCTCCAGGAACAAGTATGCATTAATCACTTTTCTTTCATTGTTTAACCGACTCAATAAAGAAATAAAAAGGAAAATAAAATAAAATAAAATAATATATACATGTCAATGATGAAAAATTATGTAACTCAAACCATTATTTTATCAAGCATGATCTTAAAGTACCTAATCATCATCATAACTAATCATTCTCTTGGCATCATGAAGGATTAAGATAGATTTACTTCTTTGGTCAATCCATGAAATCACTATCTTCTAGATAAATTAACATTACTTGGTCCGTCTCAATTAATTCACCCAAAAGACACATTAAAAATAATTCTCGATTAAATTTTCGTGGTCTCGGCAAACTTAAAATATAAAGCTACCCAATGAATCCTTGGTCTAAGCAGACATTAATTAACCTTTAATTACCCAATTCTTAGCAATTAACCTACTTGGTCCAACAAGTTAATAGACAACAAATACAAAATCAATCAATTGAAACCACCATCAACCCTTTTGGTCCAGCAAATTAATGGAATGAAATAACCAATTAATCTTATAATAAGCACAAGTAATTAAATACCAAAAATAACAATTAATTAATCAAAAGATCAAAGTAACTCTAAAAATCATGAATAATGAAACAATGTCAAGTTATAATAAAATAATTAACGCATCATTGTTCAAGACAAAGAAAACAAAGTAAAAGAAAGTACTCATAAACAAGCCTCCTTCTTTTTCCTTTGTACACCCTCTTGCATAATCCTCCTTGATTGGAAGAATTCCTCCTTGAATTTGAGTGATTTTCTATTTTGATATGCGAATCCTCCCATTTTCCTTGTGTTTTTCCTCTATTTATAGGCTTTTGAAGTGCCTAAATTCATTCCTCTAGGGTTTTTGGTCGACTAGAAGTAGGAAAATACTAAAACTCTATAAATTGCCAAAAAAAATATACACGAAAATCGAGGCACCGCCTTAGCATTAGGGCACACTCGGCGCCGCCTGTCCTGCCTGGTGTCGGCGTCGGTTGTGGTTTGTCTCTCCAGTCGTTCGCCGATTTTCTTTATTTTCGCGCCAAGCCTTTTAGAGTGTAGTCGGCGTCAGTTTGGTTCTATTTCACCGATTTTTTCATTGCTTCAAAATGCGTACCGGCAGCACGTGGCTGATGCCGATTCCCCTGTCTTGGCCAACGCCGCCTCTACTCTATTTAGCAACGTTTTTGTCTTATTTTACCCCTAAAATCTGAAATAATGCACAAAATACTTTTCTAAGGGTAAAATCTCAAATATAAAGGAATATGACCAATTATTGAACAAAATGTATCACAAAATAACCTCAAATAACTATGAAATATATGACTAATTTAGGCCCTATCAATTACACAACTGTGCTAAACTTTTTGTAATGGCCGTAATGCCCACATTTCGAAAATCGTGACATTTCCGTGGCAAAAACGTATTTGCCACAATTTTGGCCAATTTCGCTTCATTTTCTCTGGCGTTGCCAAAAGTCATTTTTTTTGTAGCGAGCCTCAAGAATAAGCTTTCTCATCAAGAATTACAACATTGTGTTTCTAAATGAAGAAGAATGATGAAGAATTTAAGTTAAAAGAAAAAATGATAGTAAATACATAAAAAAGGAAGGAACCAGTTTTACCTTATCTTTGAAAGTCTCGTGGTTCTTGGGCTTTTGGCTCAAAATTGTGGTTAATACCTTGGTCCATTTCCAACAATGATCTCTACTACTAGAACTAACTTCTTCAGTTTGATGTAATTCCTTTCATTTTGAAGATTTTGAAAGCTTCTCTGTATTAAATCATGATTTAAGGAAATATGTCTATCATGCATTAAAGAATTTTCTAACCTCTTTGGAGCATTAGGAGGAAGTTTCTTCTTAGAGCAAGATAAACTGTCCACATTCTTAGATACATATTTCTAGGAGTTTAATATATATTGAGATATGATCTTCAAGATAGGTTCCATGAACTTATTCCCACTAGACTTTATACTTTAGAGTATAGTGTTTCTTTATACTGTAAGAACTGGCTAGAAATGTTATCTTAGACATTGTTTCACAAAGTGTGCATCTCATCTAAAGACGCAAATCATCTACTAAGATAGCCTTACAGGTTGAAATCTCAAAGTGGCATAGGATGTCTTGTAAAAATCCAAATTGACGATTAAAGCAATATGGGCCATAAGGTTCAATGATGAAATAATCATTCTTCTACAAAGTAAGAAGACTTGAACGAGGGCTCAAAAGTAAAGATGCTCCTCCAGGAGAGCTGTTTCATTACCAACAAAGTCATATTTTTTGTGCTTAGTAAGGATATTTGTAGTCTAAGCAATAGTTTTACCTCTATAAATCCATTCGCAAGCTTTATCTTTGTTAAAGTACTTTCTGCTACTTTCACCAAAATAACTTACTATTGGAGGGCTATTTAAGCTTTGAGAAACTTCATAATGAGTTTTGAAATAGTACACAAGCCATCCATATATAATGAGTTGAGAAAATAGATTTCTCCTTACTTAAATATTAGGAGTTGAAAATATGATTTAACCCTTTATAAATGCTTGTCATGACAGGAATTGCCAAACTAACTTGTTATCTGCACTCAATCAAACACTCCATTTTGAAGGTACTTAGACAGATAATGTCTATTTCTTTATTAAGTAAGATAAAAATGTAAAGCCACAAGGAAAGTTTGTTCTTTCTTGTAGCTTCTGATGCTCAACTTTGAAAACAAAGTCTTCTCATCAGATGCCCATGTAGTATGTTGTAGGAGGACTCTGCATAGGTTGTCCGTGAATTTGGCGCATGATCATTTTTCTTCCCTTAGAGGAGGTGCCAAGTACTTTACCACTCTTTTGAACCAAAAGTTAAACCACTTGTTAATAGAGACACTAGAGTAGTTGTCATTGTCCTTTTTGATCAAATGGAATGCATGGAAGAGATATTCATAATCCTTTAGAAGGAATCACTTACCGTCATGGTCCATACTGGAAAGTTCTATAGCATGAGGAATAACTTCACCATAGTAAGTCCCAAGTATTGAGTATTAGTAAGCCTCCAAGTTCGTGTAAATCCCATAATGAGATGTACACCTCGCTTGTAATTGTCAAGAGTGTGCTGCTGAGAGGACACCATGTTTCGCAAAAGGCTTTAAGAATATTAGAACTGCAATCATACATAAAAAATGATGTATAGACAACCTCATAGATATTTGTAGATCTCAAGTATCTTTCACAACAACTTAAAACATCTTGTGCCCACTCCTAATATCCCTCCCTAAAGCGAAATGTGCCCAAGAAGTAGAATGTTAAAGTCTGTTGAGTCTCCTTTTGAATTATTCAACATCCAAGCAAAGGTACTACACTGGATTAAGCTTGAAGTTAATGATTTGAGGAAAGGAGAATCCACGCCTTTGGAGAGTAAGTGCCTTTAAAGTTTAAGTTCCGTTGATTATTCCTTCATGAGCTATAGAAGTATTGCCTTTAGTAAGGGTCTTGCATATTTACCAAACATCACCTTATAAACCATCAAAATTGTCCATACTTCTAGTGGGTCATTTTTGTTGTAATGAATGACTAGCAATTGTTAAGTCGAAGAAAATTGCAAATTTGAGAAATACAAAATAGTTAGACCTACTTTAAAAAAATGTTAGGAAAAAGGATTTTTTTTTTTTTTTAAAGATAGTAGAAGCCTTACCATGTACATATATATAAGATCTGTTTTTAAAAATAATAATAAGTTTAAGAAAATGAAAACTTCAAAGCGGCAAACATATGTGCGGTTGACATTAGTAATGGCATGTGGACCAGTTCGGCCTACCGAGCCAACGTGTCGGGCCTTGCTAGTCCAGGACCGTAAGTCGAACAGACCGCACTGGCGGGCCAGTCCCCGGTCCAGTCCCGGGGTGTGGGCCGGTCTGGGCCAAAGATTAAAATCCCTGACCGCATGCCGGCCCATCTGCAGAGCCATTACGTAACGACTCTCTAACTTTTTTTTTCTCATTTTGACCCCCAAATTAGCCCCCCCAACGACTATATTCTCCCCCTAACCTCCAAAACTCTATAAATACCCCCAATTCACCCCAAAACTAACCAAACACTCCATAACTCTCTTCAATTCTCTTCAACTCTCTTATTTTCATTCATTTTTCTCTTATAATTCTCAAATATCTTCATTTTCTCTACAAAAAAATGTTAGACTATAATTTATTTTTTATATATTTTTTCAATTCTTTAAGCAAAGTTTTCATATTTTGGAAGCTTATTGAGAGACAGAATAGTAGATAGTTCAAGTCTTAAAGAAGACAAGAAGTAAAGCTCCACAAAGTATTATTGTTTCTTGACCATCAACTAGTTAGTATTTCTTAATCTTACATTCTTATTTTTTAGCTATTAATTGCTTATTTGTTTTAGTTATTTTTTAAAATTTTTAATTAATTTATAAGTTATTTATATTTTTTAATTCTCTTATTTTATTATTTATTAATACTTTATTTCATTTTATGTGAACATTTATTTGAATTTTAATTGATTGTTTTTATTTAGAAATAATGGATCCAAAACAATGTCATCATTTTTCTTCATTACAATCATCTGCACATTTTGATTTCAATATAGATCCAACCTTAAATTTAATAAATAATGAAATAGGTAATAAAAATGAAGGCCTTAGTAAGCCTAGTGTTAGTATTTCACAATCACAACCAATTCCAACTATTAATCTTGATGAATCTAATATGGGTCAGGATGATGGTGAAACTTTAAAAGTTATAGCTAAAGCAAAAATATCTATGATTTGAAATATTTTTTAAAAAGATAATGATAATGATAGGGAAATATGTAAAATTTGTAAGGTGGTATATGCACATAAGAAGAGAGGAGAGATATGAACGTTAGTTAGGACATATGAAAATGTCACATAATGATTTGTTAGAAAACATACTTAAATAATAACAAATACATAATACATGTGGTCAAATTATAGGTAATTTTCAATACAGTCATAAAAAAATAGAAATGGATTTGCTAAAATAGCTGTTCAAACTAAATTACCTTTTAATTTTGTATAAAATTCACATTATGAACAATACATGCAATACAATTGCCAACCTACATGGAAAGTGATTGCTAGAACAACATTATAAAAATGATATAATAAAGGTATATAAAGAAACAAAAGAGTGTCTTATTACTCTATTTGATTCTTATAATTGGAAATTTGCTCTTACTGGTGATGGTTGGGCTGTAATTACTAATAAATCTTATTTGTGCATTACATGTCATTAGATAGATCATGATTGGTTAGTACAAAAAAGAACTATATTTTTTTAAATTATTTGAATATCCTCATGTAAGTATTAGTATTGCTAGAATGATTACTCAAACATATCATGAATATAGGATTTTAAATAAAATTATTTCTATAAAAAAATCTTTAGATAACGCTTCAAATAATGATTCTGCCATAACAATTTTGAAAAATACTATGAATCTTATATTAGATGATAATTTATTTCATACTAAGTGTGCTTTCCATATACTTAATTTGTGTGTTAAAGAATGATATAAATACATTGATGATACTGCTAATATAATTAGAAATGTTGTTTTATTTATTAAAATTTCTCTAACTAGGCTTCAAAATTTCAGTGCTTTATTCCAAGAACAGGTTTGTCTTTTAAAAAATTTAGATTAGATTGTAAAATTATATGGAACTTAACTTTTGATATGTTTGAAAATGTTATACTTTTTCAAAATCAACTTATTGAATTTTGTAATAGTAACAATTTTTAACCTTAACTCATTGAAATTCATTTTGAAAATTATATTGCGCTTTTAACATTTTTATTTACTTTTAAAGAAGCGACTAAACTTTTATCGGTATCTTATTATCTCATTACTCATCATATTCTTCCAACACTTACTAATGTAACACATATTTTTGGTGAGTATATGAAGCATCCCCAATATACTTATTTTATGAGAAGTATGTTTGAAAAATATAAAAACTATTATGAAGATATTCTTATTTTATATTGTATGGTATTGTATTTAAATCCTTAAGTAAAAACTAATGAATTTCATACTATTATTGAATATCTCTACGAAATATTAGATTTTGAGGACTCTCTAACACTTAGGCAATACATGACAAAAGATATAAAAAATAAAACGGCTAAAACTCTATCTGACATGTATAATTTGTATGAGTTTGAGTTTTCTTATTCTAGTTCTACTAGTTTAAGTAGGCAAAATTCATCATCATTTAGCAGTAAATTTCAACCACTATGAAGATCAACCTTTTCGATTTTATCAACATTTAATACATGGGATATCATAAAGTATTAAAGAAGATCATCTACTACCTATAATGATATGACAATTTACGGGATGCAACCTCTAATAGAAAATAAAGATCAATATTTTGACATTTGTAGCTAGTGGAAGGCTCATGTAAATTAATACTCAATTTTATCAAAATGATCGTGATTTTTTGACACCATTTGTCTCCACAATGCTATCGAAAAACGTCTTAAATGAAAGCGTCGAATTAGTTGACATGGATAAGGAGCAAGCAACGGATGTCAACCATGAATTGACCCCGAAGGAATAAAAAAACAAGAAGACTAGAACGTGTTGTTAACGAGAACAGAAGACAATTGGTGTGATTAGCATGTTGAAAAAAAAAAAAAATTTGCGCAGCCTCAAAGATGACCAAAGACCCGAAATAAATAAATAAATAAGAGCTTGGGAAAGCCCCGAGAACAACTTCAAAGCATTGGAACATCAATAGCATGGATATTTTATGTAAGCTGAAAATCAAGAAGGAAAAGTGCAAGTGTGTATTGTGATATGACTTGTATATCTTATTCAAGACATTGGCTTTATCGGCATCAATACATGGAAAACAGAGGGTAACTTGGTGGGGAGGGGGGCGGGGGGTTGGGGAATGGGGAGCTTTCTCACCAAGTTCTGTTAAACCATACACCGAAAGCCATTCAATTGAAATTGTTGAAGCCCGTGTGAAGCCTTTGAATTTGATTAGAAAAATTGGTTAAGGTGTAAGCCTTTTTATAAACACTATGGGATGCCTCTTTTAAATCTTACATAATTTTTAATTTTTATTTAGAAGATTTTGGTTTTAATTTGAATTTAAATTAAAAAATTTAATTGATAACTTCAAGACGTATAAATCCTCTTTTAACTTCAACTTCAAAAAGTAAAAAAAAAAGTCTACTCCATAAGGATTTGGAGAAGGGTCTTGTTGGTTTCCAATTAAATCAAGAAGTATGAATCCTCTTCAACTTTGGACTTCAAGAAGTAGAAAAAATTCTACTCCATCAACGATTTGAAGAAGGGTCTTTGTTAATTTCTATTTAAATTGAAGAATTAATCTTATTTTCATATGAATAATACTTTAAATCTTGTTTTCAAATTCTTTTATCAAAATATTCTCTCAGCCTTATAGCGAGAGCATTTGTAGATAAAAAAAATTGGAAGAAAATATAATTATTATTTGATCAAAACTAATTTTAGTCTTAGTTAATAAAAATAAATCCATGAATAAATCTAATTATAGTTGGAATATTATAGTTGGGCTATTATTTAGAATCTATTAAATTTAATAGATCACGAAATTAGACTATTAAAATTGGGTCATTATTAAGAATCTATTTCAAATCAAATCAAATATGTTATGGATTAAATATAATTGGGTTGTGCCATTAAATTGAGACCTTTGATAAAAATCTATTAAACCCAAATTGTATGGATTAGTTTTAAATTAATCCTAAATCACCTCAAATTCAAATCCATTAGGTTTATTGGGATGTTTCTTAAAGTCCAACAATGATTACCTATGCTAAATCAAGAGATTTTTAACCTATAAATAGAGTTTTTACTCAAAAGAGTACAACATTCTAAAGCTTTAATAATAAGAGGCATCTCCAGCTTTAACAAAACTTCAACCACATTCAAACTTTAACAACATTCAAGCTTCTTTAGTGTTCAAAGTTCCGAATCTTTATCAAAGTTTCAAGACATTTTTGAATGCTTGACAATAAAATATTCGTCATTAAATCCTGTTCGATTTGAGATCAAACTTTTTAGCTCTCTCATATTACAACTTAAATTTTTTTTTTTTAGAAATTTATAACCATTCCTAATATTTATTAAATATTTTATAATTATCAATATTTTTCTTGTCTTAATTTATAAACTTGAAATTTCATCGCACAACACTGGTCAAAAAAGATAAGTTATATATACATGCACCATTGCAGCTTTGTATCAATAATTGTTATTTGTAATTGTCATACATTTATGCGGTGGCGAATTTCAAATCTTCTAATCCTCTTCTACCATTTTTAAGTGGATAAGTCTCTTTTTTTTCCAAAAAAAAAAAACTTTTTAAAATGGGAAAAAAATCTGGAGAATAAATTAATTATTTTTATACTTCAAACAAATTTATTTCAGTATTTTCAATGAGATTAGGGTATAATCATTTACTAATACTTAAAATCTTAATTTGGGATGCATAGCTTCTGAGCATAAACTCCCACCCAGCCCAGCATTTTAATTCTTCGGGATTGGGGATAAAGAACTGATGGTCTTGATCGCATCTTTCTCCATTTCCAATAAGCAATGGCCAAGACAATCTTGGCCATAACCAAGAAGATGCCTCTAGCCGTAACATGGGCTTTCCAAAGGTGCAACTCTTGATCAAGTTGTACAAGAATGACCTCAAGAATTTAGGATTAAAAGGGTAGGTTACATTTAAAGATATATTAAAAGGATACAACAACACACTTAGTCTTAGTTCTAAGAAATTTGAAGTTTGTTACATGAACCAATACCAGGTTACGTGTGGTCATTTATATGAATTCTCTCTCTCCACTTTCTTCTATCGACCGTCATACTTTCATCCAAATCTAATAAAGACATATATCTCATAATCACCTCTATCCATGTCATTTTAAGTCTGCCTCTACCTCTGTTTAACATATCATGCCTCCCTTCCTCAATCTTCGTAACAAAAGCATCTCTTTGTCTTCTCTGTATATATCCAAACTAACGCAAGCGACTTTCTCTTATTTTCTCTTCAATAGATGTCACTCTCACCTTTTCCCGAATGGTCTCATTTCTAACTCTATCATTTCTAGTATACCCATACATCCATCGTAGCATATGCATCTCAGCTACTTTCATTTTTGAATATGACACCTTTTAACTGCTCAACATTCCGTGCCATATAGTAAAGTTGGTCTTACGACTATTTTATAGAACTTTTCCTTTAGATTCAATGGTATATTACAATCATATAAAATACTAGTCGCACTTCTCTATTTCAACCAACCTACCGTAACTCGGTGTACGACGTCGCCATCGAGCTCTCCATCTTTTTGAATAATAGATTCTAGATATCAGAACAATCACCTACCAGTATATCCCTACCATCCAAAATTATACTCTGAACTATATTTCTGCTACTACTGAACTTGCATTCTATATATTCCGTTTTACTCCTACTAATTCTGAAGCCCTTGGATTCCAATATCTATCGCCACAACTCCAATTTAGCATTTACATCGACTCTAGTCTCATTAATCAATACAATATCATCAACAAAAAATATACACTATGGCATAGCCTTCTGTATAGCGCAAGTCAACTCGTACATAACAGCCGCAAAGAGAAAATAGCTAAGCACTGATCCTTAATGCACCCTGATAATAATAGAAAACTCTACAGTCACTCTAGCGTAACTCTTTACACTTGTGCATGCTCCCTCATTCATATCTTTAATGAGAGTAATATACTTTAGTGATACACCTTTCTTGGTCAGTACCCACCAAACTACTTCTCTAAGCACCTTGTCGTGGGCTCTCTCTAGGTTAATAAATACCATATGTAAATCTTTCTTTCTTTTCCTATAACATTCAATTATCTGCCATAATAAATGAATTACCTCCGTCATGGAACGCCTAGGCATAAAACCAAATTGATTATCTGAAATATGCACAATGCCACTTAACCTCTGTTCAATCACTCTCTCCCAAAACTTCATGGTATAACTCATGTGTTTAATCCCAAGGTAATTGGCACAATCTTGAACATCCCCATTATTCTTGTACAGAGGAATCAGAATACTCTTCCTCCACTCTGTAGACATCTTATCAACTCTATATATCTTATTAAACAAACTTGTCAACCACACAATATCTATCTCTTCTATACACTTCCAAATCTCGATCGGTATACCATCTAGTCCCACTGTCTTTTTTGGTCTCATCTTTTTAAGGGCCTCTCGAACTTCATTCTTTTAAATATGACGAATACACGCACGGTTAACCTCTTTATTCGAAACTGCAGAGCTACCCATACTCGAAACTTGAACTTGATTCCCGTTAAATAACTTATCAAAATAAGACCTCCATCTCTCCTTGATTTTTTCGTCTTTAACCAAAACTCTGTAGTTATCGTCCTTCACACATTTCACCATACCGATATCTCTAGTCTTCTTCTCTCTAGAACGTGTCAATCTATACACATTCTTCTTCCCATCTTTAATATCCAACTTTTCATATAAATCCTTATAAACTGTGGATCTTACTTTTCTAACGGCTTCTTTAGCTTTTCTTCTCGTAACCTTATATTTCTCAAAATTCTCATCACTCCCGCACTTCCATAAGTTTCTATAGTACTCTTTTTTACTTCTTACAGCTTCTTTCACTTCATTGTTCCACCACAACACGTCCTTATTTAGTGGTACTCTTCCTGTAGATTCACCAAGCACTTCATTAGCTACTATCCTAATACATTGAGTCATCTTTCTCTATATAATATTTGGATCCAAATTCATATCAGAAGACCAGTCATCTGTCTGAACTACCTTATTGACAAAGGTTGTTCTTTCATCTCCCTGTAACTTCCACTGCTTGATCCTAGGGTCAACCAGATGACTTTGCTGCTTACCCTTTTTCCTAAAATTAAAATCGAGGACTAATAACCTGTGTTGCGTAATTACACTCTCACCTGGAATAACTTTACAATTCTTACAGCCACTACAAAACCTACGCCTCATAATAAAGAAATCTATCTGATTGGTATTTAACCCGCTTCTAAAAGTCACTAGTGAGAATTTCTCTTCTTAAACTACGTGTTTGCTATAGTCAAAGCATAGGCCAAGGCAAAGTCAAGAATAACAGTTCTTGCTTCATTTCTAACTTCGAAACCCTGACCTTCATGAACACTCTCAAATCCGCTCCGATCAATATTCACATGTCCATTTAGATTACCACCAATGAAAAGCTTATCTGCACACGGTACACTCTGCACAATCTTATCTAAATCATCCCAGAACTGTTGCCTAACCGAATCATCAAGTCCCACTTTTGGCGCATACGCACTAATAATAATAGTAATCTCGCCGTTAATCATGATCTTGATGCTCAAAATCCTATCATTCGTCCTTTATATTTCAACCACATCATCAATAAATTTAACTCAACTTCATTTATATTCTTAACTCTACATGAATACTAGAGCTTATAACCCCAAGGCGCTACTACTCTTACCTTTTCACCTACCCATTTGGTTTCTTGAAGACACAAAATGCTAATATTTCTTTTCTGCATAATTTCAACTAATTCTGTCAATCTACTGGTCAAATATCCTATATTCCATGAAGTTAGACAAATCGTATCACTATAGACTGTCTTTTTTACCCTACACCCTTGCATATCTGACACTGTATTTGGGGACCAACATGGCGCGTTGCTTCCGAACAACAACTTAGCAATCCTCGCATATTTATCACTACATCCGAGTCTAGAAAGTGCAGCGTGTCGCTGAGTAGAGAACGCCCAACGAAGCCAATCGATTGGTTCATGTCATGGACGTGATTATATTTTACGTTGGCCGTCACAAGCCTTACGCAACTCTTCTCCTTTATCTACACTTGAGACCGACAATGAACACTGCAAACAAAGCCTGCAAAACTCACAGGCGAAGTTATATTTTAAGAGGTTAAAAATAAAATTTAAAAATTTAAATTTTATTTTTAAAAAATACATATTTCTAATAAATTTGAAAAAGTAAACACCACCCATTGGCTTCAATCCCATCGTTGGCATCGAAGTACATTAGAGAATGTCGAAAGAAACAACATATTTTATTTGCATAAATATATTGTCTTTTAAACTAATGATATTAAATAATATTCCCTCCATCTAGAAATAAGTTATTTAAATACCATTAATTAAATAATTTGATTTTTTAAGTGACTTGTTTTTTATTTATCTAAAAAAAACTATCAAATTTCTAAATATAAGCTGTTGATTTTTTTCAATTTTACCCTACAATAATTTTCTATCAATTAATTAACATTATAACAACTCATAGTGAATTTATTTTAATTAAGAACGAGAATACATTCTCCTATAAAAAAAAAAAAAAAACTCAAATATCTACTTAATTATTCTCTTCACCATGAATGAAGTGATATGATATAATTAATGAGATGATACTTTGTTAAAATTAAAATAAGGGTAGAGTGAACATTTTAATTTTTTATTATGAAATTTCACAATTCTTTAATATGCATAGTTTTGACAATTAAATCACTTATTTCAAGATAGAAAGAGTATTATTATTCCTTCTGTAAAAAAAAAAAAAAACTGGCCTAGTTACTTTTTTAGTTTGTCAAAAAATAATCATCTACTCTCTAAATGTAGGTCATATTTAATTTTTTTTTTAAATTTTACCCCTACACCAATTTCTCATTAAGTATTTAACATTACAGCTACTCATAATAAATTTATTTTAATAAAAAATGACAACATATTTTCTTATAAAAAAAAGGTAAAAAGTCTAGTTATTCTCTTCATTTTTCTCTAGTGTATTTAATTAAGAGAGACAAGAAACATGAGGAAGAGAATAAAAGCAGTGGAATATAATTAATAAAATAAGATTTTATTTAAATTTAAAAAATATAAAATAAATATTTTAATTCTTTTTATTATAAAATTTCACGATTTTAATAAGTGTGATTTTAGTAATTAGATAACTTATTTTTAAACAGAAGGGGTAAATTTTAAAAGATTAAAGTGTGTGGACTAATAAATTATTTAAATTTATGTACTAGAGACAGGAAGTGACAATAATACATTAGGTACATATGTCGGTTAAAAAAAATATCAGGGGAAGACCAATCAAAAGTCTTACACGTGAAGTGATACGGTGGAAAAAGATTTGGCAAATAATTATTTCAAGACGTGAGTACTTGGGTACAAATCTTATTCAATTCAAAATTTTAAATAATATTAGGCCCTCATTTTGAAGAATGGTCTATGGATTTTAGGTTGGATTTTCATTATTAAAGGATTGAGCCTCAACCCTTAAGGGCCCCCACTGCCCCGCCCCTAGGACTGTGTGGAGGATGTAAATCGAGGGATATGCCTCAATGGCCAGTGCACCTCAGGCTGCCTGTACACCTCTTATTGCTGGAAGGGATTCGCCTCCCGTAAGAGTCGAACCCTCACACTCCAGCTCAAAGGCAAGGCGGGCATCACACCACCCAAGGCTCTTTGCCACTGAGCTATGCCCCTGGGGGCTGGATTTTCATTATTGTGTAGTACTGCTGGTTGCCCGCTCTATGCTTTTCAGTATTGGCCTGTAATAATAATATGGGCCTTTATGCACCTTTCTCTTTTGGCAAGATTTTAGTAGTAACACTCTGTAAAAGAGAGAAGTGTCCATACCATCTCCCTGGGTGAGTACTAGAAGTTGGGTTGGGTATGCCTTTTTTCTAGCCAACCTTACGTAAAGTTGGCTGACAACATCTCTTGGGAAATTCTTATATGCACCCGGTGCACGTGCACCGGATGCATTAAGATATTATACTATTTATAACACTTGTTGTATATTAAATATTGTGTATAATTTTATCGATATATGATATAATATTGCAATGCACCGGTGCACATGCACCGGGTGCATATAAAAATTTCTCATATTAGTGCACTAATAGAAGAGCACTTAAGAGAAGTTAACTGAAAGTATTTTATTCATAGATGTTATTTAGCATACTTCCTCCGTCTCATAATATAAATCGTTAGAAACTACTTTTACTGTCCCAAATTATAAATCATTGAATATTTTTCAAGAATGTTTTAAAGCTATTTTTATATTTTTTATCTTTATTTATTATTCTTTTTCTCCCTCTCTCTCCTCTCTTCCCTTATTTTCAAGACATTTAAATAGGGATATTTTAAGAAGAAAAAATATAAAGTTACTTTGTTTTTAGAAATCTTAATATGTGTGAAATTAAGTCAAATGACTTATATTATAAGACGGAGGGAGTAGTATTTATTTGAATTTTCACCAATAATCAACTTAGTTTTGAGGGTATGAATCCATTAACACTGATAACGTGGACAAAATTTGGGTTTCTTCTAAATTTTCCCTCTCTTTCCAAGATGATCCTTAAGGCTATTCATATACCCAGAGCATTATTGCCGTTGAAGGAAAGATGTGAAATTGAATTTATTTTGTGTGATATTCAATGATGGAAATAGAGGTACTGAGTAGAAGGCTAAGGTGTGTTTTTTCTTTTTCTTTCTTTTTTTGGTATTTTACGATGTGACATTTTTCTATTTATCTTACATGTTAGTTCATCGTGAAAGTTATTTATAGATTTTGTGTGAGTTAAATGAGAAGATTCAATTTAGTATAAGATACAATTTCGTACATGTAAATAATACACTTGTATATAAACTCTAAATCTTCTAACAGATTGTTTAATTCTTATTATGCTAAATTAATAAATAATAATAATAATAATAATAATAATAATAATAATAATAATAATAATAATAATAATAATAATAATAATAATAATAATAATAATAATAATAAGTATCAAGTGAGAAACTTGGTGTATTTGGATTGGGATGAGAATCCCAATTCAAAATCATTTTAATTTAAAATTTTATTATTTTATATATTCTCGTTTGTTAAAATTTATTATATACTTATATAACATCATGTTCTTTCTTTAACTTCATATAAAGTTTCACTTAACCCTACAAATTTAATAATTTTTATTATATTCTCACAAACTTATCTTAATTTAATTTTAATCCACTTACATCCTAGTATACATATACAGAATATAATTAAGAAACAAGTACATAATTTATCAAAAGATTTGGATTCAAGAATGTTAGGGTTGATGTCAGAATTTTAAGTTGAAATTCGTGCAGCAATTAGTACACTAGCGACATTTTTAATATTACTTCTATTTCACAATATAAGTCGTTTTGGACCTAAAAAGTTTTTTTTTTTAGAATATAGGTCGTTTTACAAAATTTTATAAATATTTATTATTTTTTTCTAGTTCTACCCCTCTCTGTAATCTCTCTCTTTTTACTAATTATGATCCTACTTTTTTCAATTAACAAGGTAGATAAAGACTTAATTATGGATATTTTTAAAAGTTTAGTTTTAAAATTATGTGGAATTTAAGATCCTTAATTTTTATACATAAATCTAAAGCGACTTATATTATAAAACAGAGGTAATATATTATAACAATATTTAATTTATTATAGGGTGAATTTTTATATACAATACTAATATAAATATTTTCTCCTCAAGTATATTTAATGTTGACTCCATTTTAAAGTAACATGTAAGTAGATTTTTTTTTTTTCAATCTATTTTAATCTAAAACTAGGTTGATTTGCCCGTGCATTGCAGGGGATAATTTCAATAGATTTCTCATTCTCTTTACATTCTTCTAGATCAAAATCAATATTCACTTGAATACAAAAAACCTATATAATTTTTAAGTAACAAATGTAGTCTTTCCTTGATATTTGTACATTAATCTAATCAATCGTAGACCAAAACAGCATTAAGGAGTCCAATTCCTCAATTTTCCCCTTTCCTACATCCATAGTTGCTCACTAAAACATAAAGTGAGACATAAAAATTTGCAGAGATGATTCATTAATTACAAAATGGAGCACCATATACTTTAAGACAAAAAGCCAAAGCCAACGCCAACGCAAATGTCTACACTTACTTTGATCTTCAAACCAAATCCTACCACAAACACAATTATAAGCATAATGCATATTGTCACAATGCCATGTTAACATCAGCATAGATAGAAGATTATGTCCTTCCATTCCATACTGCACCCCAAACTTTCATGGAATGTCGTCAAAGTATCTCAATGATCTCCTCAACATTTTTGTGCAAGAAGCATGTTGTTTTCATTCTCAATGAACATGAATGTATACTCTTCTCCTTCTTTTAAATTGTTGTCATTTCGAAAAGCAGCCCATCCCCTCCCTATATAGATTCTCCCATTCTTAGTAGGCCGCAGTGACAGAGCTACTTCCCACTCTTTCCCAGACTGATCGAGGAAGAACAACACTTTCAATTTCTTCTGCATTATTTTCTTCGCCATATTTTCCAGAAGGGTCTAAAGAAACACAAATAGACAATGTAAGAAAAGACGTTGTTCGAAGATATATGAACAACACATGAAGAAAGAACAAGAATAAGGTAGTCATATCATCTCCATGCATTGAACGTCGCAAAGTTTGAAAACCACCCGAAAAGATGGAAGCTTGGCTATAGACGGCTTGATAATGTCCTTATCTCTTTTCAATTCTATTTCAGAATCACTTGTTTCTTCCTCCTTCACTTGAACAAATTCTGAAAATAATTTTTAGTATTTTAGAAGAGCAAACAAAGTAGGAATTATGTGTGTGCGCACTTGTGCGTTTGAATGTCTAGAAATAATTAAAAAAATATATTCACCTCTGTTTTTTCTTCTCTTAGACGGTAGAGATCTCAGGTAGCATTCATACGGTGGATGGCTAGTTTTTTCTATAATTCTTTTCTGCGTAGTTGCTTTTGATGGTTATCTAATATCTCTCATAATGTTGATTGAGAGAAACTGATCCTATTTGGTAAAAACCATGTACAGAATATAAAAGAACGTTAAATATATTGAAAGATCATCGATTGAAACTCCAACGTATAAAAAAAGGTAAGATTCTCCGTGCTTCAATTTGTGACAAAGATGATGAAGATATCTTTTGTCAACCCATGGACAAAGTAGCTTATGCCCACTATCCAACTTCAAACTAAATACCAAAGCTGCCTTTTCAACTGCTAAAGAGTAAAAGGAGAGAGCAAAGAATAAAAATAAGAAGTATGATAACTGAGATGCATTGAGAAGATGTTGTTATTCCTTTTGTTTTCTCCCTATAAAAAATGGATAATATTGCCCTTGCAGAATTTGGGACAGAGGCGTCATTACCTTGTTGCTACATCCAAGATGATGAAGTAGAAAAGATAAGTCATGCAGCACACAATGCGTAGGAAATGATGTCCATATGTACATTGATCCAACCCCTCCTCACACAATTTACAACACTCACTGCTTGACAATGATAAAAACAAATATTTATCTTTCAACATATGTTCTATATTGGAGCAAAGTAAGAGAACATCGAGTAAAAGAAAACCAAGAAGAGTGTATTTTATTCCCAAATGGCAAAGGCTGGTGTTTGTAAAGAATTTTTCCAATTGACACAGAGGAAAGTATGAGGTAATCTATTAATTCTATGTTAAAATAAACATAAAAATCGTAAAATTGTTTGTAAAGAAGAATCAGTAAAAAAGATAAACCAGAAAATATTTCCTAGGTGAATGTAGAATCCATATCATTTCAAAGAGAGAGTTAGGTAAAGATACTAGACATTACCCTATGGTAAGTCTCTGTTAAAGCATTAGTAAAGTATCTAATGGTTTTGTAGATCCATGATCTTTTTCCTATATAAGCCATTATAGGCCTTCCCTTCATGTTTGATATGTGATACCTAGTTCAAAAATATAAACAATATTACTATGCAATCGCATAACCACAGCAACAGTTGCAGACATCTTGGCAAACCAAGTCATGGACTTAAAAGTAGCCAATTTCCTGAATAGATCATCATGGTCCCAAGGTACGCATGATGAAGCTTGTACTGAACTACTTGAACCAAATGACAGTCGGCATTTATCAACTGCACTGCTTCTTGACTTACGATCAACAATTGCCAATGCAGATGGCATATTTGGGCATTTCTTACCTTTAGACAATTGAGTCCCAGATGTATTGTTGTTTAACTTAGGCTCAACAAACTAATAATTAAATCTATTTTTTTTTTAAAAAAAAGAAAGTTTTAATTTTTCTATGAAGAAGATGCCGAATCTTAGTAGACAACATCAAATGTTAAATGAGAGAGGAAGACATCTGCCACGCAATGATATGGATGCTTAAAATATCAGCTATATAACCCTCTTTGTAAATTAACAAACGTCAACAAAGAATTAAAAAGTAATAAAAATTTGTAGAACTTGCAGTTTTCTGAAGCTCTCTACCCTAAACATTCATCCTTCAACACAAAATAGAAAATGTAGCAAATTCTCTGGCCTAAACATTCGGATTTCAACATAAACTACAACGATAGATTAGAAAATGCAGCAATTCAATTTACAAAAGAAACTATTAAAGTTGTGACACTTGAATCAACACACACAAATTTGCATCTTTTCATCTGTTTCTCTAAAAACTTTCATCAGCATCATTTCATACCAGAAATGCAGAAAGCATATGCAAACATGAAAATTGGACTTAACCCGCAAAATCAAACAAAAAAGAATTGAAAAAAAAAAACCACAGAATTTCAGAAACAGATAGTAAAAACAAGGATGTGAAAGGAAAAAAAAAAGTAAAGACAAGATAAACAAACTAACTTGGTAATAATAGGAGATGAGTTATTTGCTTTGATTTTTGAGGCGCCTTAAAGAGTTTGACCATAATCGTTTGAAATCTCTTCTCTACTTCTTCTACCGTTTCTCTACAAATATGTATCTGTAGGAATACATATGCCTATGTGAAGATTCTATATAGGGCAATTCAAAACTTTTGCCAATAATGAACAAATTCACCTAATTCTCTCTCTCTCTCTCTCTCACACACACACACACACACACACACACACACACACACACACACACACACACAAATCTACATAAATTATGTCCTATTTGAGTATAAGAAGCAAGAAAGTTAAATTCTTTAGGAGAAATTTCATACAATCATAACAATCTTAGTGCCTCCATTGAACGTAGGGGTCATGCTTTCACTATTGATCGAGACGACAAATTCCATTTAAAATTTTGTATATATATTTATTGCATTAGTCTGATTATTTAATTTCATCTCTATTTAATATAACATGAAACCATTCTCCAAGACAAAATGTAAAATGGGTAAAGAAAAGAATATTAATTTCAAGAACGGTAACAAAATAATATATGTACCAACTTAGTAATCTCGCAAAAGCTCAAAACTTTTGCCAATAATGAACAAATTGACCTAATGCACACACAGAGAGACACAAACATCTACATGAATTATGTTAAATTTGAGTATAAGAAGTAAGAAAGCTAAATTCTTTGAGAGAAATTTCATCAAATCATAACAGACCCAATACCTCCATTGAACACAGTGGTCATGGTTTCGCTATTAAACAAAATGGCATTTCGCAAACCTATATAAAATTATAAATATATATGCAAAATTGGGAACTTTACCTCAAATTGAAGCCAATTCCGTTTCTTGAAACGCTTTTTCTCTGCAGATAGGAATAGTTTGAAAATCCTTAGCAGGCATCGACTTAGTCAAAACCCCAGCATGAAATTCAATCATGTTCAACTTCTCATTAACTTCCATCACAGTTACAGAGACCCATATGAAGAGCTTCTTTGCTTGTATCCCTTGAACATCATAAACCTTTTCAGATTCTTCATCAACAGGAATAAGCATTGATTGAAGAATTATGATGAATAAATGTAAACAAAAAATTGAGGAGCCAAAACGGTTGCAGAGAAGAAGATGGATTGTTTTGTGGAAAGTAAGGAGCAAGGAGCTCCCAGAAAGTCAAGTCAAAACAACTCTTGGCAAAAAACTTTCCACATGTCACCAACATAGCCATTCTAAAGGTTAAAAAACTTACCCTGTGTCATCACTATAGCCATTCTCAAGGACAATTGGCATAACTAAAGAATTCCTCTACACTTTATATATATATATATATATATATATATATATATATATATATATATATATTACTTTAATTTAAAATAATTATAGTTTAAATAATTTTTTATTTTATTTAGATTTCACCTTAATCTTATATATTTAATAATTTTTATTATATTTAAATAAACTCATCTTAATTCAATTTTTTCTTATTTACATCCTAACCCTTGAAAAGACTTGGATTTGTGGAGATCCAAAAGATCCAACGCCCCTTGGTCGCGAGTACTAATCCATTACATTCTGTTCAATTCATTTACCGAAACAAAATAGTCCAATCCGTACATTTTTGGGTTTTACTTTTACGGATTGAATGTAAAACAGGACCCACTGGCTGGGTCGTCTTATCGAGCCCATTGGGTTTCCTTGCCCAACAATAGCCCAAAACATTGTTTCTGTTAGCTTCCCATCATTTGGGAACGGATGCTGGCCAATCGCTACTCTTCCCTTCGGGCGAAGCTTTGAAAATCAACTTTTAAGAAGCGGATAAGTGCTCTTTTTAAAAGTCCATCATTTTAATTAAATTGATCTATTTATTATTTTAAATTATTTTTAAAAATTAATATATTTTTTAAAAAATATATATTATATAATTTATTATAAAATAATCAACATATTCTAAATATATTATTTTTATATATTTAAATTTAATATAAAATATTATAATATCTATATAGTTTTTACTTTTATTATATTTTAACTATTAGTTTTACAAAAAATCTTGTGATAAAGTCAATCACTATCAATTTTAATAAGACGGAAGGCGTTACTATTTTTGAGAGTAGATATTTTTGTTTTTTTATAAAAATATTATAAGAGCTACAGTATTTGTAGAAATTATCAACTAAGGAAATGACACTGATATTTTACAAAGTAAAGTCGCACCTTTTTTTTTTTTTTTCATGTTAGGATTTTCAAAATTGCTTTGAAAAGTTTTGTCAAATGACTTAATCAAAAAAGTTTTGATTTTTGGGAGTGAGAAAAATCCTTTTTTGAAACATAGCTCAAACATTTCATGATTGATATTAAATTATCTTTGACCTCCACCTCAAGAAATCATATAAATACACCTACACATGATACGTGACGTGTGCACAGTCAAGAGCTAGAGATTTCTTTTTAGTAGATGAGGTGGACGAAGAAATGTCGAGAGTAGTGGAATAAGATAAGTTCGAGAGGGTTACAATAGAACAGGACAATTCTTCTCAGCCTCCAGGGGAAAAAAATGGAATAGGACCTTTTGAGGGAGGCGTTAGCTACCAATATTTAATTGTCATTAATCTTTTTTAGTCCCTTCCACACAGTAATATCTATAATGATAAAAAGAGGAATTTGAGACCTATCAATGTGATAAAATTGTGCGTTAATTCCATTTAATCCCTTGAAGTTAAAGGGTAGACAATTAAATGTGTGATGTTTAAATTTAGATAATTAAATATTTACTTAACGAATTTTATTGATAATTAAGGAAAAAATGATAAAATTTTTTTGCAAATCTATATATTGAAATTAATTTTTTTACTATCCACATATTTATTTGTCAAAATTCTTAAATATTTTTAAAAATCTTATTTTCTTACCAACTATCACACACACTTTCACTCTTCTCTCTCACTTTTCTTCTTCTTCTCTTTTTTCTTTGTTTTCCACCTTTTCCTTCTTCCTTCCCTCAATTCATACAATTATTCTTTTTGGAAAAAAAAAATTGAATGATTTTTTGAATGATTTTTACAAAATAAAAAAGAGAATATTTTTACAATTTTTTTCTTTTTTTTGGGGCAAAAAAAGTGATTGTACGAATTGCAAGGAGGAAGAAAAAAGAGGTAAGAGACAAAGAAAAAAGAGAAGAAGAAGACAATGAGAGAGAACAAAGAGTGTAGTAATTGGTAAAAAAGTGAGATTCTAAGAATATTTAGGGATTTTAACAAATAAATATATTAATAATAAAAAAAAAATTATGCTAATACGTGAGTAAGTAAAATTTTTCTATCAGTTTTCGTTAATAACCAATAAAATCTGTTAAGTAAATACTTAATTGTTCAATTTTAAATATCAAACACTTAATTGTCTCACCCTAATTTCAGGGTAGATGGAATTAACACTAAAATTGTCAAAGAACATTATTGGAGCTGGGGCTCCCACTTAGTCAAAGTGAAGCAGATCAGTGAAGGAAGAGTCGCAAGCGGCAGAGAAAAAATAGAAAGAAGAGAGATGATTCATGAGGCTGCTCCTTGTCTTAGTATTGTAAGCATTCCCCATTCTAGTTTTCATTTCTCCATGCCTCATAAGGCTGCTCCTACCTGTGAAATGTCCCGATTAGGCCTCCAGAAACTCCTGCCCTCGAATTTACCCTTGCATAGCCTTCTGTTGGGTTCTAACTGGGCTGCCAAGAAGCAAAATCATAAAGGATGCTCCCGGTCTAGTTGTGATGGACATAAGACTTGTATATTTACTGACCAAGTAAATGCAAAGGTGGGGAAGAACGTGCCTCCCCCGTTCTTACGAGGGACACAATACAAATTCTGAAGTTTATTATGCCTTAGTATGGAAAAGGGCATGTTGAATGATACACAATCAGAAGTCGAGCCCAATCTGTGTCGAATATGTGCCAGGATGTCTACACCCTTCTTTGTCAGATAGAATAAATTCTGGGCAATTTCCTTTCTTATAATAAAAAATAGAATCTTTCCTTTTATTCTCAGGGCACAGAAATTTCATCAAAGGAGAAACAGAGGAAAGGAAATAAAAGGGAAAATGGTAAATGAGAAAAAGAACATATTGTGAAAGATCCAGGAGTTTCCCTGTTCCCAAACGAGGGTAAACTATCACTGGGAAATGGAGTCTTTCTTGAATTAACGTCTCTTGTCCTCCAGATACTTAATGAAATCTTGCATGTAACGGTCATGCAGTTCTCTGTCTCCAAATGTCTTACTAATTTCTTTGGCTTTTTCCCTTAGTATCTTTCCATCATTCTCAACCATTACCAACCTCACCGAGGCGGCCACCGAATCTCCAGTGTACGACCCATCCTGTTCATCTCGCGGTACCTCTACACCCAACTTCTTGTCTTCGAGGACCCTAGCGTTCAACCCCTGATCCACCAAGAAGGGCAACATAATCAGTGGATGACCGAGCATAAGCCCTTCTATGCATGAACTCCAACCGCAGTGAGTCAAGAAACCACCAACTGATTCATGATTCAGTATCTTCAACTGAGGTGCCCAAGTCTTCCACAGTATTCCCCTGCCCTCAACTCTCTCCTCAAACCCATCCGGTAGCTCGATTGTGTTAGATTGACTTGACGGCTTCCTGAGAACCCAGAAAAAGGGCACCCCAGATAACTCCAACCCTAGAGCTAGCTCACTGATTTGAGCTTGACTTAGTGATACTTCGCTGCCTAAGGCAACATACACCACAGAGCCTTCGCTTTGAGTATCAAGCCATTCCTTGACAGAAAGCCAAGCTTCACTGTTGTCTTGGCTGCTGTTATTCACAGGTGGAGGCATTAAACCCAGTGGGATCACTGGTTTGTGGTGAAGATCTTCAAGCAGCTTCAGCCATTGACCTTCAAACTCGTTGCATTGTCTAACAACAATGGCGTCTGTCCCCTTAAACATGACCCCACTCCGATATGTATCGGATACGCCCGAAACATTCTGTTTAATTGCTCCCACAATCCAGTGGCTTTCATAGAGTTTGTAAGCAACTTTTGTCTCAAATGGAACCCATTCTGGTGGAACAGTGAAGTCCTCAGGCTTGGTCCTCGGATCACGGCCACTGATCATCATATCAGTTGACCCAAGAATTGCCAGGAACCAGGCGTTGATGATAGAATAATAAGCTTTTGAAACGCCAAGCTTAGCTGCTGCTGGAGGTAACCAATATGCAGCGAAATCATGAATGATCCAATCTGGAAGTGAGTCTTCCAAGAAACGAGTCAGCCCAGGTTCAAGGCCGTCAAAGGCTTTCTTGAGAAGAGGAATGTCATCATTGAGGATATCCATGGTGGCCTCTGCATCCTGGGGGAGGCCATCAACTTTGGGCAGTGGAATCTTCACAAGAGTTATAGAAGAAGCATATTCTGGAGGGAGTTTTGGTAGGCGATCGATGTTTCTTGGAGTGGAGATGAAGCTTACTCGGTGACCCTTCTGAACAAAGAACTTGGAGAGCTCTAAAAATGGGATAATATGCCCAAAAGCCAACCAGGGGAACATAGCTATATGCAGCTTGGTCTCCATTGCATCGGAATTCACGGGTTCAGAAGCCATGGCTGCCCTATTGAGCGGCGTCTCAGAATCAAGAGCAAAAACACACAGAAACACCGAAAGTCTGTTATAGCGCCCACTGTGTGCTAACTTGGAAATTTGGAATATTCTACAAATTAGAATAATCTATGCTTGCAGTTTTTGAGCATTTACAAGTCTGAATTGACTTATGGCCATACGATTCATGTTCCCTTCTGATTAATGAGAAATTCTTATATGTACCGAATGTTTTGAATGGTGTATTATATACAGGGTGAATTGTACATCTTAAAAAAAGTATAATATTTTAAAGCAATAATTCACAATGAACCCAATTCATATAAAATTTTTTCCTTATTAATCTCTTGTTTAAATTTTGATCGTGAAACACATGATGGCATGAATCACATTCCCTTTGCTTGTATGGCTTGGCGAATGATGTTGATAATTTAGACTCTAGTAATTCTTTTTAATTTAAATCAAAATTTTAATTTAAAATAATATTAATTTAAATATTTTTATTTTTAAAAAATTATTATATATTTATTAAATATTATATATTTTTTCTTTTATTAATATTTTTATCATACATTTAATAATATTTTATTAATTTTTTATAAACTTATATCAATTCATTTCTTATCTAAATATAACCTAATATTACTGCTATGGTGGAGCTAAGAATACCAGTCTCGAAAACTTTAATTAGGATTTTCGGCAATTAAAGTGTAGGTTATAAATTGAGAGGGAGAGAGGCTCCCTATCTTTGATACCCGACAAAGTTGACCAGAAAATTATTTTCTGACAAAACAACAGGATTTTGGTTCCCGTGATATTGTAACAGTTGGCAGCGACTGCCAACCCCATGGTCCCCATCATCAAAACAAAATCAGCCTAGCCACAAGTATCTGATATTATACTCTAGAAGATTGATTGCGCGGAAAATAATGATACAAAATAAAATAAAGTTTGGCGGCAAACCAGATCGGCAGGCTTCCGTGTCCCGTTCTAAATGTAAATGTTATCTTGGTTAGAGATTCAATAATTAATGTCTCTCACTATACTATTTTCATTTCACAATATAAATTATTTTAAATTTATACATAAAAATTAAAAATTTATAAATTTTAAATAATTTTAAAATTAAAATTTAAAAAATACTCATAATTAAGTCTTTGACGAATTTGGTAAATAGAGAGTTATATCATAATTAGTGAAAAGATAGAGATTGTAAAGAGAGGTAGATTTGAAAAAAAATAATAAAATTTTATTTTGTAAAATAATTTATATTATAAAAAAAAATTTAAATCTAAAACGACTTATTCGAGAGTATCATCAGGCTTAACCTTAATAGTATAGACCCATTTGCTGCCTATGACAGAAGCATGAGATGGGCGTGGAACAAAATCCCAAGTATGATGGTTTGTCAAGGCCTCAATTTCCTCAGCCATAGCCTTGTTCCAACATTCGTGCACCATTGCCTGTTTATAAGTAGAAGGAATTTGAACAGAATGAAGGTTAGTAAAAAGAGTTAAACGATATGGTGGTTTACCAAAATTGAGGCGTGTGAATCGTTTTAAAGGAGGCGAGATGATTGGTGGGAAGGAGGACCTTCAAGCACGTGATCAGAAAGTGACAAATTGGGTGAGGCAAAGACTACACGAGAGGAACTAGAAATAGAAGGATCTAAAAAATTATATAACAAGGAAATGGAAGAATTTGGAACAGATACACCGGAAGGTGAGACATAGAAATACAAGTTTTTTTAAAAAAAAAACATTACGAGAAACCCGTATGCGACAAGATTGAGGATCATAACAGATGTACCCTTTTTGTTTATCACTATACCCAATAAAAACACATTTAGACGCCTTAGGAGACAACTTATGGCGTACATGGGGTGGAAGCAAAACAAAGCAAACACAGTCGAAAACACGAAGATGCATGTAATTGGGTGTTTTATGAAAAAGTAAAAAATATGGAGATTGTTTACCAAGGATAGAAGTAGGTTGCTGATTGATAAGATGAACAGAGGTGTGTATGGCTTCCACCCAAAATTGAGATGGGACACTAGACTCAAGGAGAAGAGTTCTTGCAATTTCCACCACATGACGATTTTTGCGTTCCACCACCCCCTTTTGCTCGGGTGTCCCAGGACAAGATTGTTGCCTTTTTCAGCAAAGAATTGAACAAGTTTGGAAGCACAAAACTCCCCACCAGGATCAGACCGAAAGATTTTAATGGTCTTCCCAAATTGTGTTTCAATCATAGTGACAAATGTTTGGGCAACAGTGGCTAATTCAGATTTAGCACACAAGAAGTATACCCAAGTAAAACGTGTAAAATGATCAATAAATAAGACAAAGTATCTATAACCAAGTCTAGATAAAATAGGTGAGGGTCCCCATAAATCACAATGAATAAGATCAAAAGGTGCATCAACTTTAGTTGTACTAGAAACAAAAGGTAATTTAGCAAATTTACTAATAACACAAGTGGGACAACTAGGTGGAGCAGTATACTTATCCTTTAATCTATCTGGAAGAAGTTGAGATGTGAACATAAACTCTAATCTACTTGCATGTGGATGACCTAAACGACGGTGCCAAAGATCCCAAGTATGTTTCGGATGTGAGGTAGAGTTGGTGACAGTGAGATAAAATGGAGAACTTTGTTTTAGATCAAGATCAAGGTGAAACAAACGCCCATGTTTATGCCCTTTCATGATCACTTGTTTCTTTTGAAGGTCCTGCACATGACAACCATGAGGAGAAAAATGAACTAAACAATTTTGATCGGTCAATTGACCAACAGAAATCAAATTGGCTATCAATCGAGGAACATAAAAGGTATTTGGAAGACAAATGGATTTTGAAGAAGTGGATAAGCAAGCAGTTCCAACCCCTGCAATTGGTAATTTTTTACCATTGGCAGTAGTGACAGATTGAGTGAAGGGACAAGGTTTTAAAGTAGTAAACACATGTTTTTGATTTGTCATATGATTAAAGGCAGTTGAATCGAGAAACCAAGGAGTGGATTTATTTCGTGTACCTGATTACCCAGCAACAGAAAAGACAGAAGAAATAACACCTGGAAGTGTCGCTTGCATGGAGTCTTGAATCATCTTTTGAACAGCCTATGGTGTAAGAGAAATTGCAGCAGTATTTTCTGTTGTTGCGGTTGCTATATTCTGATCACAATTCAGAGTAACAAAGGCAGGTTGACTTTGCTTGTTCTTCAAAGTTCGACACTCCAAAATAATATGGCCTGGTTTCTTACAGTAATTGCATGTATTCCGCTGCCGACAATGAGATTGCACATGCCCAAATTCTTTGCAATAGTTATACTAAATAGCTCATTTGTTGCCAGTCTTAGGTTTCGATTGAAATCGTCCACGAGAAGCAAGAAATATTGAATCAGCAATATTAGTCTTTGTGTCCAGTTGAGCTTGTGTTTTCAAGCGCGTTTCATCACGAATAAGTTCACCCAAAACAGACTCCATAGTCAAATTACCACGATTGATCAAAGTCCCTCTTGCTGTCTCAAATTCAGGTTGAAGCTTCATGAGGAATTGCATCACTCTTCCACGATCGCGTTCTTTCTTGACTTCAGCATATGCAATATGTGAGATCGTTGAAGAGGATATCATATCTTGTTCTGTCCATAATTGCAGCAGTGTAACATAAAAGCTACGAATATCCCTGTGCTCTTGACTGATATTTGCTATTTCATATTCAAGTTCAAATTGTCTGGACGAATTCACCTGAGAATAAATCCCATTGAGATGATCCCATATCACAACAGTAGTGTTGAAAGATCGGAGACCCAGGGCAATGTCAGGTTCAACAGAGTTAAACAATCAACTGATAACCTATGCATTCTTTGTTTTCCAATGGCTCTTGGCCATTTCATCACCGACGTCGGTGTCAGATCCATCAAGAATGCTGGACAAACCTTTTCCTTCAACAAAGATTCGAAAGTGAAACTCCCAAAGTGCAAAATTTCTGCCGTTGAATTTGACAGATATAGTCTCGAATTTGTTTGTATCCATAATGATCGATTGGAACAAATCCTCTAAAGGATAGCACATGGAAAGAAAATTCTCAAAAGAACGAAGTGAAGAAAAAAAATTCTCAATGCTATGATACCATAATAAAGTATAGTACAGAGAATGAAAGCTCCACCTTTTCACAGAGATACAATCCTCATTATATACAACAACACTAGAGACTATATATGGTAAACCTAACTAATCAAGGAATTACAAAGAGGTAGTAAGGATCCCAGAATATTAGGAGGGATTGCCACTCTTGATTATAGGCAAGATCTGCTCTGTTTGACAATTGTAAAATAGAGGTAGTAACACCTAGATTGATACTCCATCCATTTTAAAATATTTAATTATGAAGTCTTTTACACACAATTAAGAGAGTTGAAAATAATACTATAATTTAGATAAAATTTATATTCTACCTATATTAAAAATATAATAGTTATTGGTTAGTGAAAATTTTCAAGAAGTAAGAGGAAAAAAGAGTTTTGTAAAGTTATACAGTTGATTTAGAATAAATGAAAGTAAAATGAGAAAAAACTAATAATTAATTCTATAAATATGTATATGAACAAATATTTTAAAATAAAATAAAAAAGTATCATGAACAAGTATTTTGAAACGAATGGAATAATAAAAGAAGAATTTGAACCCTATCAATGTGATAAAAATGTTTATAATTAATTATATTATCACCTTATTATGCAAAGAACAAAAATTCAACTACAAATTTTTCTTTGTAGAAGTGAACTATTTGGATTTGAAGACGTTTTCAAATCAAAGAAAATTCAAAGTTTGAAAATCTTATTTTAAAGAAGGAAAATTCAAACTCAAAGTTGCACTTTGATCATAAATTGACAGATGCACTGCAATGTCTTTGCCTATTACAGATTGACAATCTGCATTTCGGAATTTTTGAAAAAAAAAATATGAGGAGTAGGAGAAATAGATTGTTTAACCAAAGTAAGAGAAGAGAAGAGTCTGGCATTTTGGAGCAATAAGTGAGCGGGCAAGGACGGATTAAGACTCAAAATTTTTAAAAATCTCATTTTTCTACAAAATAATTAATATTTTTGAAAAAATTCATGTAAATATTGCCTTTCCTCTCTCTCTCTCTCTCCCAATACTACCTTCTGTCTTGTTTACGAAAGAATTTTTTACTTTAACCTTTGATTTTTAAGTTATGCAAAATCCAAGAGGAAAGACGATCTAATAAACACTTGTTTTGTCAGTACCTTTCCTTCTCATGTCAATAAAGGGACCGTAGAGAAGGGGAAACTTAACACCTCAATATGGTAGATGGTATTTTATTTTATATTAGGTATATTTATCATATATTTAATTTATGTGTTAAAGAATGATATAAATATATTGATGATATTGTTAATATAATTAGAAATGTTATTTTATTTATTAAAGCTTTCTCAATTAGGCAACAAAATTTTAAGGCTTTATACCGAGAATAAGGTGAATTTTTTAAAAATATTAGATTAGATTATAAAACTAAATGGAATTCAACTGTAGATATGTTTAAAAGTGTTATACCTTTTCAAAATTAATTTATTGAATTTTGTAACAGTAACAATTTTCAACATCTACTAACTGAAACTCATTTTGAAAATTGTATTACACATTTAATATTTTTATTTACTTTCAAAGAAGCAATTGAACTTTTATCAGGACCTTATTATTTCACTACTCATCATATTCTTCCAACACTTGCTAAGGTAGTATATATTTTTTGTGAGTATATGGACTATCCACAATATGGTTATTTTATGAGAAGTATGTTTAAAAAATATAAAAAATATTATGAAAATATTCATATTTTATATTGTATGGCATTGTGTATGGATCTTCGAGTAAAAACGGTTGGATTTCATAATATTATTGAATATCTATATGAAACATTAGATTTTGATGAATCTCAAACATTTAGGTAATGTATGATAAAAGATATAAAAGATAAAACAGTTAAAACTCTATCTGACATGTATAATTTGTATGAGTTTGAGTCTTCTTGTTCTGGTTCTCCTAGTTTAAGTATGAAAGTTTCATCATCATCTAGAAGTCACTTTCAACCACTATGAAAATCTACCTCTTCGATTTCATCAGTATTTAATCTATGGGTATCATGAAGCGTAAAAAAAGATCATCTACCACCTACAATGAGATGGCAATTTACAAGATGCAGCTCTTGATAGAAAATGAGGATCAACATTTTGATATTTGTGATTAGTGAAAAGCTCATGTAAGTTAATACCCCATTTTATATAAAATGGCATGTGATATTTTGACACTACCTGTCTCCACAGTTCCATCGAAAAGCGTCTTTAGTGAGAGTTCTCGAATTTATTGGGAAATATGCTCTCTTAGACTAGGTTTCTGATGTAAATATCGAATGTTTTAATAAAAGAATTTATTTTTAGAAATTGTTTGTGAATTTACATTTTTATTTGTGCACAGTTTCGTTTGAAAAAAACTTATTGTGTTTAAGTAAGTGGTCCATGTGAATGGTGGTCTTTCATAGTAAGGTATGGATTACGGGTTACTTAACACATAAACGTTCATTCTTAACCGATTGATGAGAATGGGAATCTCATTATATCTAGGTTATTATATTGTGAATTCCAAATGGGGAATGTCTTACCTTTAACCAGTGAGTAGTCCACTCACTTCATGACATAAGCGTATTTCGAATACGTAGAACATGACCTGTAGTAGTTGTTTCTTAAAGTGCTATATGGTAGAAACCTAGATTACTACTGCTACAGCGTGGACTAGTACTTTACGACTTGAGTATGAGTTAATGGTTTGACGAAGCTAGAAGCATATACTTTGATATGCTATAGTTGAGGTTCTATGTAGGACCAATATACTCGCATGTTGGGTATGTGTGACTAGTCAATTAAGACAGACTTGTACTAGATAGTTTCTATACTATATTGCCCCATGTGGTTGTTTAAATGATCTAAATATTCAGGGCCTTGGGAAACATGACTTGAATGTTTGCTTTAAGGTAGCTCACTTGGAAAGCGGAAACAATCCAAGAAGTCATAGATCATTGAACTAGAAGCCTAAGGATGGTATATGTCATTTAGAGGGGTGTTAGTACATTTCTTCCTCTCTAAATGTATGACGATATATAGAGGGGTATTTTAGTCATTACACCTGTAGGTCGAAGACTTTGCTAACACAACATTGTCCTTGGGGTCAATATTTTCTTATGGTGATATTAGGAAATATTTAAAATGCAAAATACAACTATTTATATGGTAAGGGTATTTTGGTCATTTTAGTAGCCAAGGCAGTATGTCTTTTAGTTCCCAGTATAGATTGTGTGTCCTAATTAAATACAGGCTAAGGAATTGCTCTTAAATTAAATTAAATGAAATTTATTTTATTTAAGTAGTCTGATTTAATTATTGGGTTAGAATAAAATAAAGGTCCATGGAGAGAGAGAATTAATTAAATTAGTTTGGTGGGTTAATTAATTGTTTAGGGTTTTGGCCCAATTTGAATAATTAAAGATTGACCTGGGACTAAACTAATGTAGGCTTGTTAATTGGACTAATTTATTTGGGCTGAAAAATTTATTATTTATTAGGCAATTTATCTGGTTCTAATTAGAATAATTAATTTAAGTCCAATGGACCAATCCAATTTAACCTAGGGTTTTATTTAAGTTAAACATGAGAATAGAGAAGTACGTTGGCTTTGGACTGCCTCTTCTTTGTGTCTAAAAAAAATGTTGTTTTTCACTGCTTCTTCTCTGAGCAAGAAAAACGTATAGCCCATTTCTCTCCCTCAAAAATATTCTTTAGCCCTGTGAGTTGTTCACCAAATGAGATTTGGCGGGCCATATACTGGAAGATAGAGAGGTTAGCATTCATATACATGCAAAGACGGGGTTGGAGGCTTGTAGGAATCGCATAAGAGGTTTTCACCAATGCACCTACCCCAGTCCCACACATTCCGGTTCAGCCATCTTTGAAAACAAGAAGAAAATGTTAGGTTTTTTTTACCTCAAAATCCGTCTAGAGTGGGACCGGCGTCGGCTGAGGCTGCCGGAATCGATGCCGGCTCCGTTCAGGATTCTTCAGTTTTTCCAGTTTCAGTTTTCGCTTCTGCTGCGTGCTTTGTTTTTCCCCCTTTTAAACCTTCAATTGATATCAAAGCATGAAGGTTTTGTGAAAATATAGGGAGCATGCATCTAGTTGAATAAAACTGAACGCATATGTGTGATTAAATTGTAATCCTTCGCTGTTTTTGGTATGGATAGATTCTCTGTTAAACCTTTCTGATGGAGGTATAGGAGATTTGTAATTTACTATTTCCTTAGCAAATCGTGTAAGCCCAATGTTAATAGGTATAGGCGATTGTTGGTTTTTGGTGTTGTTGGTTTTGGATTGAAATCGGAGAGCCAATGGTACCAGAAGTTGCACAGGAAAAACCGAAAGAAAGCTACAGGAAAAACAGAGAAAAATCTACAGAAGAAGACGCAAGAGAAAAAAAAAAAAAAATAGAAGAGCCCATCAGATTGGAATTGGCACCGACTCGGGTCTAGGATCCGGTCCGCACGCTGGTCGCCTACGAGGTCTGGTTTTGTGCAGCGGGTGCAGTGGACCGCAGTGCAGATGGGTGCTTGATCCAGTGTGGCGAGTGCAGTGGACCAAAGAGAAAATTTTTATTTTTCCTTGTAATTTTTCTTGCGTTTTCGTTTTTGTTTTGGGGTCTATACCAGACGAAGTTAATATTTTTGCAATAGTCAATATTCATGGAATATTTTTGCATGAAAAATATTAGTAAGGGATTTTAGAATTAAACAAGATCATTAATTAATTAATTAATTAATTAATTAATTAATTAATTAATTAATGTGTTTAATTCTATTACTTGGGTACTTAGGTTTAAAAAATAGAAAAGTATGAAAATGTCTACTATTTTCTAGTATGCTATTTATTTTTAAGTACCTATGTGTACGTTTTCACAAAGACCAAAGTCTTTGGGAATATCTTTGACAAGAAAACATTTTTCTAAAAATTAAATGATTATTTTAATTTGAACAAAATTTAATGCTTAGATATTTTCTCAAAGGATTTAATCCTTGACATAGAAAATATATTAGATTTAGATATTTTTGTAAGTTAAAATAGAAAGCCATTTTGTTTTATTTTTATACAAGAAAAATTGTTTTGTCAAATAAACTTGAGACCAAAGTCTTTAGAAAGTTTTAATTGGAAAATTTTTGAAATCATTAAGTTTTTAACTTAAATAAAATTAGTCCATGAAAAATTCTCTCAAAGGATATAAACCTTGACATAGAGATTTTAATAGATTTAGATATTTTAATTTTGAGTTAAGAGAAAATTTAATAAAAATTTTCAAAAGAATATTTTACAGAAAACCCTTATTTTAAAAGATTAAGTGGGAGAGGGGTCCTAACGGCTTCCATCACGATCCTCATTAGAGATCGTGGGTCCCCTTGTGTCACCCTGGGAGTGAACCCGTATAGGATGGGGATACCATAAGGATCTAGATCTAATAGAGGGATGTAATTAATAAATCGGGACACATATTATGATCGGTCAGCCCACGTTGGAGGTTATAGTGAGGTATGTCCATAGGAAATGAGAGAAAACAACCATCCCCTCGATGGAGTTATCTTCTAGATCATTACCTATAAGGGAAATTAATTTGTGGTGATCAACACACTTAGCTTAGGGAACTGTTAATCTTCCTAAAAAGCTATGTCAGTTTCTCTAGGAGCCAAATTAATTATTATCAGTTTTGATAAAGTGCACAAATTTGTTTTGTTTTCACAAACTAAATATTTTTCTTTTATTTTTGAATTTTCAGAAATGGTGGGAGGTTCTTTTAGTCCATTTGTCGTAATTCTCCGAGAGAATAAGCTAACGGGATTAAACTATGTGAACTGGAAAAAGAACCTGGACATAATACTCACAGCGGAAGAGTATAAGTATGTCCTTTACGAAACCTACCCTGTTATTGGGGAGGGTTCCACCGCTGAGGAGCGAGAGGCTGAGAAGGCGTGGAAGAAGGCCGACAAGATGGCTCATTATTACATGTTGGCTTCCATATCTAATGTGCTCCAGTCAAAACACGAGCACATGGCTTCTGCGTATGATATAAGTCAATCATTGGCCACGATGTTCGTGGATAAGAGCCTGTCCGCAAGGCAGGAGTTGTTATTGATCCCGAGAGCCAAGTGGACATGGTTCTCGAATCTCTACCGGGTTTCTTTACTCAATTCAAGTTGAATTACAACATAAACAAATTAAACATGAGTTTAACTGAGTTGATGAAGGAACTCCAGATGGTGGAGAAGGTCATGAAGCCTCAATCTAAGGCTATGATTGATAAGGCTTCATCTTCTAGAACTGGGCCCAAGCCCAGAAAGTTCAAGAAGAAGAAGGGCAACGCAGCGGCCCAGCCCAAGACCCAGCCCAAAGACAAACCCAATGGCAAATGCTTCAAATGTGGACTGAAGGGACACTGAAAAAAAGAGTGTCCAGATTTTCAAGCCAAGAAAAACCCCACAGGTAATGTTTTCTATCTAGAGTCTATATCAATGGTTAGATCAACTTTTACTTGGATTGTTGATTCAGGGGCCACTGATCACATTTGTAAATCCTTGTAGGGGTTTAGAAAGATTAGAAGACTCAAGAAGGGCAAATATGAGCTACGTGTGGGAAATGGAATACAAGTCTGGACCCTTGCAATGGGAGAGCTGGATCTTATTTTTTTATTGTAATAGAATAGTGGTTTTAAAGGATATTTTATATATACCTAGATTTCAACAAAATTTGATTTCAGTTGCAAAACTAATAAATCAAGGATATTCTATATCTTTCCATTCTGGTATTACTATCAGTAGAGATGGAAAAATTTTATGTACTGGGCACATGTATGGGAATCTATTCTTCTTAAACCCTATTAACAATCAATTAAATAACGCTCAATCTGAACCTTTAACAAGGAAGAGAAAGACCAATGCCAATGACTCGTATCTTTGGCATCTAAGGTTAGGTTATATCAACTCAACCAGGATTCAGAGGTTAATCCATGATAGGCCTTTAGGCTCATTGAGATTGAAAAATTAGCCTCAGTGTGAATCCTGCCTAATGGAAAAGATGACCAAAAGGTCATTTACCCCTAAGGCGGATAGAGCCAAGAAAGTATTAAGTCTTGTTCACACTGATGTGTGTGGTCCCTTGTCTACACCAGCTAGAGGGGATTTTGAGTACTTCATCACTTTCACGGATGATTGTATAAGGTTTGGTTACATTTACCTTATGAGATGCAAGTCTGACTTTTTTGACAAGTTCAAAGAGTTTAAGGCTGAAGTGGAGCATTAGACAAGTAAATTGATCAAGACTTTATGATCAGATCATGGTAGAGAGTACCTCCTTGGTGAATTCAAGGATTACATGGTACGTCATGGGATAATATCCTAACTCTCTGCGCCGGGGACACCCTAACAGAACGGAGTAGCTGAGAGAAGGAATATGACATTCATGGAAATGGTTCGAAGCATGATATCTCATGCTACTCTTCCAGTGTTTTTTTGGGGATATACCCTGGAAACAGCGGCATACATTTTGAACTTGGTGCCTTCCAAGTCAGTACCTAGGACTTCCTATAAGATGTGGATTGGGCGTAAGCCAAGTCTAAATCATCTCAGGATATGGGGTTGTCTAGCTTATGTACTAGTCAAATGAGATAAGTTGGAATCAAGATCAGAATTATGCTATTTTGTTGGGTATCCAAAAAGGACAAAGGGTGGTTACTTTTATCTTCCTAAGGAGTAGAAAGTACTGGTAAGTACCAATGCCAGATACTTAGAGGATGATCAGAGTACTTCCATGAAAGGTTCAACTATGTTGGAACTTGAGGAGAAATTGCTAAAGGCCAAGAATATATGGTTTGCAAGCTTAAGAAGTCTATTTATGGACTTAAGCAGGCATCGAGAGTATGTAACATTCATTTTGATGAGATTATAAAATCTTACGGTTTCACTCAAAATGAGGATGAACCATACGTGTACAGGAAACTTGAAGACATTAATGTGGGTTTTCTTGTCTTGTATATTAATAACATTCTACTCATTGGAAATGATGTAGGGTCATTGTCATCTACAAAAGTTTGGCTGTCTAGTCAATTTAATATGAAGAACTTGGGAGAAGCCAGTTACATTTTTGGGATTAGGTTTTTTAGAAATAGGAAGCAAAGAATGTTAAGATTATCCCAAGCGGCATACATTGACAAGATGTTGGCCAAGTACAATATGTTCTCATGCAAGGGAGCTCTAATTCCTTGCAAATATGGGTTGTCATTTTCATTAAGGGACTGTTCTAAGTCTTAAGAAGAAAAAGATAGAATGAGTAGGATTCCCTATACTTCGGCTGTGGGAAGTCTTATGTACGTCATGCTGTGTACTAGATCAGATATCTACTTTGCCGTAGGCTTGGTTAGCAGATATCAGTAAAATACTGGGGAAATTCATGATGTACATCAGATATCTACTTTGCCGTAGGCTTGGCAAGCTGTAAAGCATATTCTCAAGTACCTCAAGGGAACGAGAGATTATATGCTGATTTATAGGGCTGATGACTTGGTTCCTACAGGATACACAAACTCAGACTTCCAGGTAGATAAGCATGAGAGAAAATCTACTAGTGCATATGTCTTCACCTTGTCTAGATGAGCCATTTCATGGAGGAGTATCAAGCAACTTGCATTGCTGACTCAACCATGGAAGTTGAGTATGTGGCGGCTTCGGAGGCATCCAAGGAAGCAGTCTGGCTCCAGAAGTTCCTTTTAGAACTTGGAGTCGTGCCACACATGGACAAGCTGATTGTAATGTATTGCGACAACACTAGAGCAGTATCGCAATCCAAAAAACCCAGGAACCACAAAAAGGGGAAGCACATTGAGAGGAAGTACCACCTGATCCGGGATTCATCCAGAGACGGGAAGTCGTGGTGGAACAGATTGCCGTAGAGAATAATCTAGCAGATCCATTCACCAAGCCTTTGGTTGAGAGAGTCTTCAAGAGACACTTAGACGCCATAGGGGTGGGTACCTACGGACTTAGTCTTAGAGTGCAAGTGGGAGATTGTTGGGAAATATGCTCTCTTAAACTAGGTTTCTGATGTAAATATCGAATGTTTTAATAAAAGAATTTATTTTCAGAAATTGTTTGTGAATTTACATTTTTATTTGTGTACAATTTCATTTGGAAAAGACCCATTGTGTTTAAGTAAGTAATCCATGTGAATGGTGATCTTTCACAATAAGGTATGGATCACAGGTTACTTAACACATAAGCGTTCGTTCTTAACCGATTGATGAGAATGGGAATTTCATCATGTCTAGGTTATTATGTTGTGAATTCCAAATAGGGAATAGCTTACTTTTAGCCAATGAGTAGTCCACTTACTTCATGACATAAGCGTATTTCGAATACGTAGAATATGACATGTAGTAGTGGTTTCTTAAAGTGCTATATGGTAGAAATATAGACTACTATTGCTACAGCGTGGACTAGTACTCTACGACTTGAGTATGAGTTGGTGGTCTGACGAAACTGGAAGCATGTACTTTGATATGCTATAACTGAGGTTCTATCGTAGGATCAATACACTCGCATGTTGGGTATGTGTAACTAGTCAGTTAAGACAGACTTGTACAAGATAGTTTCTATACTATATCGCCCATTGTAGTTGTCTGAATGATCTAAATATTCAGGGCCCTAGGAAACATGACTTGGATGTTTGCTTTAGGTAGCTCCCTTGGAAAGCGGAAATAATCCAGGAAGTCGTGGATTATTGGACTAGAAGCTTAAGGATGGTAGATGTCATTTAGAGAGGTGTTAGTACATTTCATCCTCTTTAAATGTACGGCGATGTATAGAGAGATATTTTAGTCATTACACCTGTAGGTCGGAGACTTTGCTAACACAACATTGTCTTTGGGGTTAATATTTCCTTATGGTGATATTAGGAAATATTTAAAATGCAAAATACAACTATTTATATGACAAGGGTATTTTGGTCATTTTAGTAGCTAAGACAATGTGTCTTTTGGTTCCCAGTATGGACTGTGAGTCTTAATTAAATACAGGCTAAGGAATTACTCTTAAATTAAATTAAATTAAATTTATTTAAGTAGTTTGATTTAATTATTGGGTTAGAATAAAATAAAGGTCCATGGAGAGAGAGAATTAATTAAATTAGTTTGGTGGGTTAATTAATTGTTTAGGGTTTTGGCCCATTTTGAATAATTAAATATTGACCTTAGACTAAACTAATGTAGGCTTGTTAATTGGACTAGTTTATTTGGGTTGAAAATTTTATTATTTATTAGGCCATTTATTTGGTTCTAATTAGAATAATTAATTTAAGTCCAAAAGGCTAAACTAAGAGTCTAATGGGCCAATCCAGTTTAACTTAGGGTTTTATTTAGGTTAAATAGGAGAATAGAGAAGTACGTTAGTTTTGGACTGCCTTTTCTCTGTGTCTAAAAAGAACGTTGTTTTTCATTGCTTCTTCTCTGAGCAAGAAAAACGTACAACCCCTTTCTCTCTTTCAAAAATATTCCTTAGCCCTATGAGTTGTTCACCAAACGGGATTAGGCAGGCTAAATACTGGAAGATCGAGAGGTTAGCATTCATATACATGTAAAGACAAAGTAGGAGACTTGCAAGAATCGCACTAGAGATTTCCACTAGTGCACCTATCCTAGTCCCACACATTTCGGTTCAGCTATCTTTGAGAACATGAAGAAAATGTTAGGTTTTTTTTTACCTTGGAATCCGTCCAGAGACTAAGGAGAGAGACTAAGGCCCGGGACCGGCTTGCCCGGCCTGCGGGCCTCACGGGCCAAGGGCTCGGGCTGTGTTAGGCCTAGGGCTTCTGGTCTAGGGCCTGGCATAGACCGGCCCACACAACTTGCAGGTTGGTCCTCGAGCTCGACCCGACACAGACCGAAACTTTGCGGGCCGGTTCAAGTGTCATTGCTATTAGAACGTATGAATGATGCTAATTAACTTTCAAGAAAAAACTTATGGAGAGGGATTTTGACCTTGCTAGGTTGTGAGAAATAAAAAACTTGAAGTTGGGAGTGCAAACTATAAAAAAAAGGTACATTAGAAGATAATTTATAATTTTTAAAAAAATTTTGGGAGATAAAAGATAAAATTTTGAATAATTTTTCTATAAAAAAAATTTCATTAAGAAAAATATATAATTTAAAAAAAAATGGGGGTAGTTCCGTCACTGCAAGTGGCCATTTGATGGAATCAATTTAGAACAAATAGTATCTACTAACTAATTTTTTAGTGTGTAAATTTTTAAATTTATCATTAAAAATATGAAATTATCTCAATCAAATTCTTCGAATATTACTTTATTCAATTTAATCCTTACAAATATAAAAAGTGTATTAAAATATTCATTTCATCTAAAATTTTTAATTGTCAAAACTTAAAAAGTCAAATAAATCTGGACATAAAGAGTAATTTTTAAATTTATCTTCAAAAATATGTAATTATCTCAATTAAATCCTTCAAACATTATTTTATTTAATTTAATCCTTATAAATATAAAAAGTGTATCAAAGTACTCTACAAGATAAATTTAAGAATAAAAAATACCAACTTTGATAATTGATTAACTTAGACTTTAAACATATCACTTTTTTTTTTTTTTAATGTTCTTTAAAAATATTACCCTTATATTCTTTTTTTCCTTTGTTTTAAGCATACTTTAATTTAATTAAAATTTTAGTTTGAATTAAATAACAATTTAAGTACACGTTAAATTAAAGAGTCACAGTATCAAATAATTACGAATACATGTCTATCATTTTTTCTCTTAACATTAATGTTTGAATTTCTTCAAAAATTTTCTCCATATTTTTAATGCATATATATAAATTAAAATCAATTAATGTCTTTAGTGAGAAATTTTGAAGTTAGTAACTTAATTTTGTAAATTTGTTTAAATTGTGCAATACGAGGTTTTTTTTTTTTTTAATTCAAAGTCATTATTACGGGGATATGAGGGAAAGAGTAAATATAGAATGGATATAGATGAAGCTGATTATGTAAAGGTAGGAGATGGAGGTGCAAGATTGATTATTTTGATAATTGATTTATTTAAAATTTAAACATATTACTTTAAAAGCATCATAAGAAAAATTAAAAAAAAAAAACAAACTAATATTAAGGTAAGGGTAATTTTCAATCCTCCAAAATATGTAATTGTCTCAATCAAGTTTCTAATATTACTTTACTCAATTTAATCTTTATAAATATAAAAAGTGTATCAAAATAGTCATTCTATTCAACTTAAAAAGTCAAACAAAGTTAGACAAAATAGGAAATATGCACAATTACTCTAAGAATAATTTTCAAATTCCTCCTCAAAAATATATAATTGTCTTGCTCAAGTTCTTCAAACATTACTTTACTCATATTAATCCTTAAAAATATGAAAAGTATAACAAAATATTCCACAAGGTAAAATTAAAATTAAAAATATTAATTTTGATAATGAATTTATTTAAACTTTAAACATATTACCTTTTTTTCCTTATATTCTTTTAAAATATTATCCATATACTCTTTTTTTTTTCAAGTGTACTTTAACTTAATATTAGTTTTATATAATTTTTTAAATTTTCTCTTATAATATTTTTAAAGTAATACACTTAAAATTTAAGTAAATTATTATCAAACTTGTGTTTCCATCATATTCCTTCATTCTTTATTAATTATGCAAAATAAATCAAATTATTATCATTAAATTAGAAAACATTTCCCGTCACTACAAGAAAAATAGGTTATAGTGACACCTTTTTCATGACACTTTCTAGAAAGAGTCATAATAGACTTCCTATGATGACGTGTGATTTTTTGCGTCATAATAGTGAAATGAAAACGATGTAGTTTTGGTTCAATTGAAAAAAAAAAAAGCTTTCCTGACATGTTTTTAATGACACTTTTATAAAGTGTCATAATAGAATATCTATAATGACGCTAGTTTTATTCGCCGTCATTATAGTAAAAACAAAATGATGTAATTTTATTAAGATAATTCAAATTGATATATTATTGTGACACATTTTTAATGTAAAACGACATAGTTTTATTGCATCATTAAAAACACTTTTATTGTGTGTATATGTCGGAATCCTATGTCTCTTCGTTAATAAACAAATCAAATTTCACCATCTTTTAATACTTTTTCGGAATCTGATCTTGTTTGAAGAGTTAGGAGAGATTGATCTGCAAAATATTTAACCTTATGGGTTCGATTCCACCGGAACTGAGCTTGGATTACATACTTATATCAACGACGACAGCCGTTGTTGTAGCTACTAAAGGGGTTTCTTTTCCGATGACGATCAGATCCTTTATTGCAGAAGTTTTGGCGACGAATGACGTTTAGGAGAGGTTGTTGAAGCTTGGTGATTCTGTGAATAGACTAGAAGACGAAATGAGGAAAATGGATGCCTTCAAATGCTAACTCCCTCTGTCCATGCTTCTTCTCAGTGATGGTCTATTTCGTCGAGTTTCTAGTTATTTTTTTTGTTTTTCTCTGCGTTTGTGTGTTTTAATATATAAATGAAGAGTCATGTATTAGGTGAATGATGGGAAATTTTTTCTCCTTTATTAAATTTGTTTAGTTTTTGTTGCTGGATTCTTTTTCTCTGGCTGTCATTACTCCATCAAAATATAGATACTCTGCAAAATGGTTTGTGGCTTGATAACTATACTTACTCGTTTGTGTTTAAGTCAGTTGGAGGTTTGAGGATAACAAAAGAGGGTGAAAAGATTCATGGATTTGTATTAAAATTGGGGATGGGTTTGATTGCTCCATTTGTAACTCGATCATGGATATTTATCATGAGCTAGGTTGTATAGATGGTTTGAACAAGGTGTTTGAAGAAATGCCTGAGAGAGATTCGGTTTCTTGGGAGTATGTACACTAATCTTTTCTGGCTAGGGTAGTTTACACCCTGTTTTCTTTCTGTTACTTTTAGTCATTAACTCCCATTGTTGGAATGTAATTTTTATGTTTTAATTTAATTCCAAAAGAATTTTATGGGTTGTATGTTTTTCTTGTTATCATCAGAACTGTCATTATAGGTATTTCTTCTGGACATTTTGCTTTCATCAAATTAGAAGTGACTATTTTTTTTTTTTTTTTGATGACTTGATCATCCAGTTCCATATGTTAGGCTCTGTGATTTTTCGCTTGATAAGTCAGTAGAGCATACTGGTCTTTCTCCACCCCACTGTGCCATAATTGTGTACAATCACAATTTATCTTGGTTCAGTTCCCATTCCAGCCCAAGGCTTTTTGGCTAACAATTTTCTCAAGATAAGGTTTCTCTGCTTTTCTCTAGTGGTTGGCAGTGGTTACTCTTTGTGAAGCATTGCTCATGTTTGTGAATTTGATTCAGTCTTTAAGAACAAGCAAAAAGCAAACAGAACAAGTAAAGTGCTTCTTTTTAGTTGGTTTACCAAGAAATACCAATGCTTGATCCATGTAGGAAGGAAAACTTGTTCTCTATAGCTATTTTATGCCAAATGCTATAAATATATGTTTCATCAGTATTTCAAATAACATGCAACATCAATATGTATTTTTCTGAGGTAAAAGTTTAAATATTTTATATTCTACATAAAAATGGCAAAAAAAAAAAAAAAGGGAGAGAGAGAGAGAGAGATAGAAAAAAGAAAGAAATGGCTTGTCCTCTATCATAGTGGTGAAGGTTTGTGTTCTATTGAATAAAATAATCTATTCATATGGATATAAAGGATAGCCCACCATTAATGGCCATTTAGCAATGGAAATGGAAAATTGCACATGAAACATACCAATATGATTACGCAAGGAGTACTATCTTTTGAATTATGGAGACTCTTCCAAAATGATTACTCAAGCATTCTCTTAACTGTCTGCAAAAGTGTTACTCAACTACTTTTGCCTGTATGTACTTATAGTTATGCTACAGTGTAGTTTCAATAACCTGCTCTATTGATCAGTCAATTAATAGCTCTCATTCCACATTTGAAGCATTGAGTCCATTTTAGCATAGTTTGACCCTTAGCTTAGGTCAGATTTCGTGGATTATATCTGGAACTCAATTGTGCTTCTAATTCATTTAGTCTTGTTAATTTGTTATTAACTAATGTTGTTTAATGACGGTTTAGTTCAGGATCATACTATAGAACACATGAAGAAAACAGGCCAAGGGATATTATCTTCTTCCATGCTATGTAAGGTAAGTTAATTATTTTTATATTTCATTACTGGATCCCCGTGAGTGATGGGTGATTACTTCCCATGGGTAATGGGTGGTTACCCTTAAGTTAGTTTTATACTATATAGAAATAAACTAGTTTTATTGAATGATTGGATTATTTTTATGCGTTTTTGTTGATTGAATTGTATAATTGCTCATTTTAAGGTGGTCTAGTGCCTAGAAAATATTTAATTTATAGGGAAAACTCTGTCAATTTTTTTTCAAAATGTAGTACTATTTACTGTGGAATAGGTTATGTAGAAGAATTGACAAGTAGTATTGGTGCAAAATGGAGAACGAAACAGTGAATTGTGTTGTGTCCTATGTAAAGAAAGTTTGTTCTTGGATTAAATTGTACAAAATGGCAGTGGATTCTTGTAACCTTTGACTTGTACTTTGTAGACAATTGTCTTAGGAAGATTTTGAGACAAATTTCACATGATTTGGTTTTGTGGATAGAAAGTTATGCATTTTACACCATATGCTACCCAGGCTGGAAAACAGAAATTCTAATTACATTTCCTTCAAGTTTTCATGTTAGTGAGAAAAATCTACAAGTTTCTTTGTTTTTCTCTTCTTATAGTTGGTTTTGAAGCATGCTTGTCTTAATCTCTTTTTTTGGTCCTCCAACTGAGTATCAGGGATTTCTTTTATCAACTTCTTCTCACGTTCCAGTATCTCAATGGCTTCTGTCAAATTCTTCTCAGCCATATATCCTTCTTCTTCTTCTTCATTTCACATCCCCTGCAAATCCAAAAGCATATTCTCAAATTATTAGTTCTCTATCATTTCCCTCATTTTTTCATTCATGCACAAGTGTAAGTGAGAGAGAACCTGAACATTCTTGATTGGTTTGTTCAGTTTTGTCAAAACTTACAGTGTACGTGGGACCTATACTAAGAAAGAGATAGTAATGATACGTGGGAGAAAATGCATGAATATAATATGTGGAATGCATTTGCATTTGAGTAGCTAATACTTCTGCCTTCATATTTAGTTTCTTCTCTTTTTGGCTTCTTGAGCTCGTTCTTGTATTCCTGAGCTCATTCATTTATCTACACAAAAGTAGTCTTCAATTTGAGAGTTTTTAGTTCTTAATTGTTGTTAATTCTAATGTTGGTAATCTCTAATATTATTCGCCTTATTAATTAGTTTAATAATTTTTTTAATTTTTCATCATGTTTTACAGTGTTGTTACTAAATTTATTCTATATAATATTATAGGTGCAGATCCACGACGAAGATTAAATAGGTGTTTTAGTATCACAACAACCTGAGATTGGCACAAGATCAATGATGCTTGGCTTGAGGAACTACAAGATAAATGATGCTTGGTTTAAAGAACTACTTATGTATTTAAATATTGTTTTCCTCATTTTTGAACAACGAATATGAATGTTAAATTTGGATGTTATGAAATTTGTATTTTGAATCTGACTTTCTCTTCAATATTGTCTATTTTGATTGTTGTGAATAAAATAGCTATATATATATATATATATATATATATATATATATAATAGGACAGGGAGAAAAAAAGCTTATCATGACACACAAAAAGATGTTAATTAAAGAAATCTATGCTAACACATTTATAGCACCTATTGTGACGCTAAACGGTGTCATAACATGAAATTTTTCCTAACGCTTTTTAAGCGTCACAACACTTATTGTGACGGAAATAGTATCATAATATTACACTTTTCTTGACGCTTTAAAAGCGTCACAGCACCTATTGTGACGCTAAATTATCTCATGACATGATATTTTTCTGACGCTTTTATGCATCACAATACAACACTTATTGTGATGCTAAATAGTATCAGAATAGGACACTTTGCCTAACGTTTATAAAGTGTCACAATATAACACCTATTGTGACTCAACTTTGGACAACGTTGTTCCAAAGCGTCATGAGGTCAAAAGCATCACTAAAGACCTACTATCCTGATGCTTTTTTGCGTCAAAGCCCTTTTTTCTTGTAGTGCGTCTTTGGGATTGTTTAGGCAATTAAATTAACTATTGACCTCATGCCAATTTATATATAAAGTAGTAGCTTTTGTATGATAAGACAAACATAAATTTACCTGTAATATTTTTTACAAAATTTTTTAATTTAAAATTTTAAATAATAGTAATAATAATTTGATTTATGTTTCATATTAAAGAATGAAGGAATATGATGGAAACACAAGATTAACAATTTTGATAATTGATTTATTTAAATTTTAAACATATTATTTTGAAAGTATCATAAGAAAATTTTTTTTAAAAAATATATCAAATTAATATTAAGTTAATGTATGCTTAAAAAAGAAAAAAAGAATATAAAGGTAATATTTTTCAAGAATATAAAAAAGTAATATATTTAAAGTTTAAGTAAATCAATTATTATAGTTTGTAATTTTTATTTTTAAATTAGCCTTGTGAAATACTTTGATACACTTTTCATATTTATAAGGATTAAATTGAGTAAAGTATTATTTAAAGGACTTAATTGTATATTTTTAAGTACGAATTTGAAAATTACTTTTAATGTAATTGCATATTTTCTATTTTGTCTAATTTTGTTTGACTTTTTAACCTTTGACTATTAGCTTTTAGATGAAATGACTATTTTGATACACTTTTTATGTTTGTAAGGATTAAATTAAGAAAGTAATGTTTCAAAGATTTGATCGAAATAATTGCATACTTTGGAGAATGAATTTGAAAATTACCTTTAAGTTAAAGTGCACTTAAAAAAAAAAGAATATAAGGATAATGTGTTTAAAAAATATAAAGAAAAAGCTAATATATTTAAAATCTAAATAAATTAATTATCAAAATTAATATTTTGTATTTTTAAATTTGTCTTGTGGAATAATTTGATACATTTTTCATATTTATAAGAATTAACTTAAATAAAATAATGTTTGAGGGATTTGATTGAGAGAATTGTACATTTTTTATGATGAATTTGAAAATTACTCTTTGTACTGTCTAACTTTGTTTAACTTTTTAAGTTTTAACTACTAAGTTTTGAATGGAATGATTACTTTGATATACTTTTTGTATTTATAAAAATTAAATTGATTAAAGTAATGTTTGAGGAACTTAATTAAAATAATTACATATTTTTGAGAACGAATTTAAAAATTAACTTTTTTTAGTAAAACCATTTCGTTTTGGAAAATATATGTATATATACTAATGATCAGTATATGTGTGTGTGTGTGTGTGAGAGAGAGAAACCCCACCTAAAGCCAACCCTAGAGTAAGGGAATTGGAATGTATATCATATTATTTTGCATGAATATATACATTTTTAAATGATTTTATGTGCCTTAGAATTATGATTTATAGGTTAAAATGCTTTGTTATGCTTATTGAGTAGGAATGGTAAATTGGTAATTTTGCTTGAAGTCAAAATAGAAAGATGGCTTGAGAATTAAATAAGAAGAATATTTGGGTGAGAAAATAAGAACAAGAGTTAGTTTGGTTAAGTGGTTAGAGTTTTGTAAATTAGTCTCTAGGGTTATGAGTTCAAATCCCATCACTTAAGTTTTATTTACGATTATCTTAGTTAAGTTTGATTTTTTTTTCTTACATTCCTTACAGATAGGAATGTTGTTCTAGGGGAGACATGAAGAGAATATCTTAATCCTATCATCATGTTCTAAAAAGAATTCTAGAGGAATTCTTGTCCTTTTTAGTAGCTCTAGCTTGTCCTAATATTTTCACAATTTAAATTTGTTAAAAATTCATCAAAGTTCATCTTTTAATTCTAGAAAATTCTGTGAGGATTTCTTGGCTTTGAATTTCAAAAATTGATCTTGGAAGTTGGAGGGTTGACCGAAAATAGGAGAGGAGTTAGGAAGGGTTCCCAAAGGAAATCAATTACCATAGTAGAACCTTCAACTCATCTTCATAGTGTTCATGTTCTTGATGAAGGAAACCTGGAAATTTTCCAGATTTTTGAGCAGTGTAGCTTTCAAAAAACTCAGCCAGTTTCCTTGCTCATTTGCTGCCAGAAAAGTGACCAATTCATATAGCTTGAAGATTGAAATTTCAATGCAAATTCGGACTGCATGAAACTGCTCAAAACCAGAAAAAAAAAAAAAATTTCTGGGCAGTTTCGCACAACCTGAAAATGAAGCTGTTTTCCTTGTCATCAATCCAACAAAACTCCTCTGCTTTTCCTCCAAAAGAAGGCTGAAAACCAGCCTTAAGAGACCCTCAAACACCACTTAAAATTCCCTGTAAATCGAGCTGAAGAAGTGCAGAAATTCTGCACAGAAAATTCAGCAAACATTTCGAAACCTTGAACACCATGAAACCAAAAAATTCTCAGCTTATCTCCTTAGGCCTAGACCGAAGAAACCACCCTCAAACTTCTGTAAAATAAACCTTGTTCAGTCATGAACTAAACACCATTAACCTCTCCACTTACCTTGAACACTTGGACTCTGTGAAACCCCACCTAAAGCCAACCCTAAAGTAAGGGGAGTCGGAATGTATATCATATTACTTTGCATGAATATACATGTTTTTGAATGATTTTATGTGCTTGGGAATTATGATTTATAGTCTAGAAAACTTAGTTATAATTATTGAGTAGGAAGGGTAAAATGATAATTTTGCTTGAAGTCAAAATAGGAAGATAGCTTAAGGATAATAGGAAAAATTTTTAGGAGAGAAAATAAGAACAAGAATTATTGTGGTTTAGTGGTTAGAGCTTTGGAATTAATCTCTAAGGTATTGAGTTCAAATCCCATCATTTAATTTTTGTCATGATTATTTTAATTTAAGGTTGGATTTTTCGTCTCTTGCATTCCATAAGTAAAAATAGGAGTGTTGTCCTAGGGGAGATATGAAGGGAATGTCCTAATCCTATTCTTATATCCTAAAAGGAATTCTTAAGGGATTAATTACCCTTTATTCCCTAGCTTACTCTAAACTCTTTACCAATTAAGTTTGTTCAAAATTCATCCAAATCTATGGTTTTAATTCCAGAAAATTCAGCAAGGATTCTTGGCCTTGAAAATTTTGAAAATAATTCTTAGAGGTTGGAGATTGGACTGAAAATAGGGAAGGAGTTAAGGAAGGTTTCCAAGAGAAATTAATCTCCATAGTTGGACCTTCAAACTCCACTCTATAGTGTTCATCTTCTCTATGGACGAAATCTGAAGTTTTTCTAGATTCTTGAGCAGCCTAACTTTCGAAAATCTTAGCTATCTTCCTTACTCAATTGTTGCCAAAAAAATGGCCAACTTATTTAGCTTGAAAACTGAAATTCTTTTGCCAAAAAATCAGACTGCACAAAGCTATACAAACTAGAAAAAAATTCTGAACAGCTTCAATGCATAGCAGGCCAAAATCAAAGTTGTTTCTTCTGCCATTCAAACTAGTAAATTACCTCTGTTTTTCCTCCATAAAGAAGACCAGAAACCAGCCTTAAAGGACCCTCAAATACCTCTCCAAACCCTCTACAAATCAGCTGGAACATTGCAGAAAAACTGCACAGCAAATTCCAGCAAACAATTCGAATCTCAACCAGAAAAATTCCAACCTTGCTCTCTTCAAGCCTTGTCCGAAAATCACCTCAAACTTCTGTGAGTTAACCTTTGTTCAGCCATGGACTGAACTCTATTACCCCCTCCACTGATCTTGCACAGCTAGACTCCATAGCTACTCCTCAAATTCCTCCTACAATCACTTCAATCAAGCTTCCATTTGAAGTTCAAAAAAATTCTAGCAATTGCTCCATGAAAACACCCTTGGATTAAGCTCCATAACCAGAAATTCTCCCCACCATTGAACTCAGAATTTTGGCCAACCTTATAGCTCCTTCAACCCTCATTCATTTCAGCAAAACACAACAAACCAGCCGGCTTCGTTGTAGCTCCAAGGAACCTTCATCAATCAAACACCATTACCAAATCTTTTACCTTAAAACACTCCTTAAATTTCTCCATTTGAATTTCAAACAATCAAAATTTTCTCTTTCCTCTAATCTAAAAATCAAAATCCCAGAACTCCCTCAATCATTCGACCAACCCCTTTAGCAATTCGTCCAGCACTTTCTCTCCAATTCTCTCCATTTTCACCAAGAACACTAAGAACACCAAAAATACACATTACCTTTCTTCAAGTCTAAGTCCACTCTAAACATCTCCAATCCCTTCCAAAAACTCCAAAACACGAGTAAATACTCCCCAGAGTCCATTTCTGGATTTTATTACATCAAATCTCGAAAACAAAAATTTACAATCGGATTAAAACCAGAATTTTCTTGAAATCTCAAGAACATCATCAAGGTAACCAAGAACAACTTTTGTTCATCTTCTTCCCTTCAATCTTTAACATGACATACTAATACTCTCTCTCTTTCTCCCTCTCTCTCTCGGCCAAAATGGTTGCTACAACCATGGCTGTTTTCTTTCCCCTCACTTGGACAATTAAAGCCTCCCAAGCGTATGGATCTCCTTAAATCTTCATTGAGATAGTCATCAACCAAGTATTTCTCTTTAAATTTTCTTTTAAATTCTGGATTCATGTCTCTTAGATGTTGATAGAAAGGGATAAAATATGATTGTGGATTGAGTATATGCATATGTATGAAGGGGTGGAGATTGAAGTATGAGAATGATTGATCATGATTAAACTTTATGAAATTCCTTGTGGATCGATGCATGTTCTTCATGTCTTAAGAAATTATGAGTGTTTAAGCATGCCAGATGTTATGTCACCTTTGGTGAATAGGATATTATGTTCTTATCTTCATTGAAGCCATGAATATGATTATGCTTCGTAGAGATTTGGCCATGTGATAGTAGGTATAGATTTAAGTCATTGTTCATGAATAGAGTTGTTTGTTGATTGATGTTGGTGTATATGCTCGTGAATCTTGTTGTCAATAGGAAATTTATGATAATGACCTTGTTGATTCTAGGCTATTTTGATTAGAAAATTTTAATACCCTAATTGAAATTATTACTATGTTTTCGAAATTCTTAGGAAGTTTTGGAAGTGGAATATTAGATGAAATAATGATATTTTACTAGTCAAATAAATGATACATTTTATTAAAAATAATATATATATATATATATATATATATATATATAAAACCTTTCATATAAATAAGTAAAATATTAATGGCCTTGTAGACCATATGTTCATAAATACTATTTCTATTTATTTATTATCTATTAATAAAATTTTAATAAAATTTATTTATTAATGGCTTTATTTATTATTTTCTATCTATTAATTATTAAACAAGAGATTAGTAATAATTTATTATTCATTTTACTATCTAAGAATTACCATTTAATAATATCATCTAGGACTTAGGATTCTTCATCAATTAAACCCTTGTTTATTTATTATTAACAACACTCAAGATTTATTATTTGAACCTATAACTTCTTAGTAATTATTTTACAACCACTAGTTATTTTAACTTATCAAGCTAGTCTTATTTTATAAAATCCTTTGTCATTTAGCCTTAAAGCTTAGGACATTAAAGTCATGATCGTAATAAGTTGAACTAGGATTATTTATATAAGCGAATATAGCTTGAGTATAACCTTATGACTTGTGTTTACCCTTGGCGGGGTTAGGTTAGCTTTGGAAGATTCTTGAATTTGATCAAGCAAAGGATCAGGTAAACCTCTGCATAAACTTATTTGAAGACAAAAAATTTCTATGGCAAGGCAAACGCGATGTGTATGGCCACTCATTTTGTAAAAGCAATTAAGAACTGTTTCCTTTCTAGTTTCAGTCAAACAAATCATTTGAAAATCAAACAAGCAATTTTGCTCAAACACTAAACTCTTTCTAAAAACCAACTTTGGTAAGAATTTTAGAAACTCTTAATTGCTATTTTCAAATAAAGCAATGTATTATCAGTTTTTCCCAAGTGGGACAATTATTGTTGAGTACTTAATAAGGGTAGACTACGAGGACTAGTCTTTGAAGGGTTAGAGTAAGTCTCTCAGTAGGTGGCCACTTTTGAGGGGTGAGTCTTTCCCGGATAGAATGCCAGTCTAGTAGGTCATGCCGGTCCGAACAAGCAAGTTTCAGTCATGTGACCCTTTATCCTTTGGACAGGGCGACATCCCCGGCCCTGTTGGGCCTAGGTAGTGGGGTGTTACAAGTGGTATAAGAGCCAAGGTTTAAGCAAATATTGATAGTATATGTCCTATTTTATTAAATTCAAATCTTTTATCTAACATGTCTTGTTCATGCTGTAGGATCTTGTTCATGCTGTAGGATGGTTAGAATGCTTAGAACCACAAGGAAAGGGCAGCAATGGCATCCTCCCATCCTTATCTACCCGGATGACCTACCAGTGCCTCAACCTGCACTTCAGCCTACCCCACAACCAATTATTCCTTTGGATGATAGAAGTGACGATGAGGTCCCAATCATTGAGCCACCCCCAATACCTGTGATAGACTTGGTTACTGACAATGAAGACGAGAAAATTGATATGAAATATGTTCCCCATCCTCCTAGTCCCGTAGTTGACTTGTCAGCTGATAGTGATGATCCGGGGAAAATAGATTATGAATCTCCACCTAAACCTTCCTTCATACCCCCACCCAACTAGGTTGAGACCGGGGAGAGTTCTAGACGACCCAGGAAAGAACCAATGGATGGGTTTGCAAGTGGGGCTGGGATAGACTTTACTAAGAATTCTGCGGGATGGTTATATGAGGTCGACTTTGAAGACTCCAATAAGGACTAGAGAGGCTAAGGGCTGCTATGATTAGGATGTTTTATTTACAGCTTTTCATAAACTTCTATGTTAATGATTTCATTCTTGTTTATTACTTTAATTTCAACTTTATGCAAATAAGAGTACTTAGAGTACTTTAAGGTTTGAGAGAAATTTATGTGCAATTCTTTATACAAAACTTGCATCTGATTTCCTTTTACTTAAATCTGAATGTGAATGCACGCTCAACTGAAATGATTTAAAGCTTGAATGCATAACCTCATTATCTGGGTATGGTTTAGAATGGCACCCAAGCGTCGTGTAGCCACATCAGGCAGAAGAGTTCCGGAGGCAAAACTTATGACACCAGAGGTTGAGGCGACTCAAATGCAGTCACCCAACCGAGGAAATGAGAATGAGCCAGATTTGGAAATGGGGTCTGAAGGATTTGTTGAAGTGACAATGGGACAAGCATTCAGTAAGATGACTGAGATTCTTCAGATTTTGACTGAATTGAGGAATTGAAAGGGAGAGAACAAAGCTTTAGAGCGGTTTCTGAAATTCCAACCGCCCAACTTCTTGGGAGAAGCTGAGCAGGATCAGAAAGTTGAACAATGGATAGAGCAGATGGAAGACATCTTTGCTACGCTTCAGTACACTGAGAAGTGAATGGTGAAATTTGCTGCATTCAGATTGAGGGGCCCAGCTCGGGCATGGTGGCAACGGGTTTAGGACGATTGGGAGATGATTGATCAAGATTGGGCATGGGCTAATTTTGTGGAAGGATTCAGAGTTGAGTATATCCCTCAGTGGATAGTTGAGAAGCGGGAAAATGAGTTCCAGAATCTAAAGCAGGGAGGTATGACGGTAGCTCAGTATGCGGCACGGTTCACTCAGTTATTAAAGTACTACAAGAGACTGGTAGACACTAAGTAGAACAGGATAAGACAGTTTGTCAAGGGGCTAAGGCAACAGTTGAGAAGGGCGTTGGCACCTTCTCCACCAACGACCTACTCAGGGGCCATGGACGCAGCCACCCGGACTGAAAATGAGGACCGCATCAGAATGGCACAAAGACCTTTTTAGCCGCCAAGACAACCACCAGAACCTTTTCAGAGGTAGTAATCCAATAAGTGCCCCGCCAACCAGCAGTGGCAGAATAGGGAAAAGCTAGCTCGAACAACACCGGTTGGTCCTATGCAAAATCTTCTATTATGCCGGAAATGTAGGAAAATGGGCCATACAGAGAAAAATTGTTGGTCCGAAGGAGGTGAGTGGAAATGTTACCACTACGAAGACCCGAACCACCTGTGGAACACCTGCCCTAAACTTCACCGAGTCAGGCAAGGAAATTCAGCTTAAATCCCGAGGGCCAATCGAGCCAATGCCACGAGAGCATCCGGGAGTGGAGCGCAGAAGCCTCAAGTGAAAGCAAAAGTTTTCGCTTTCAACCGAGAGGAGGTTAGAGCTTATGCGCCAGTGGTAGAAAGTACATTTACTATCCAATGCCGTTCCGTTAATGCATTGATAGACCCTAGATCTACCCATTCCTACTTAAACAAGAATTGTGCATATCATTTGAGTTGGGATGCAGTAGAACTATCTTTTACTCTATTGGCGAGTACGCCTTTGGGGAAGATGGTACAAGCAGATCGGTATGTATGAAATTGTAAAATTGAAGTGGAAAGAGAAAGCTTGGACGGAGATTTAATAATCTTGGCTATTGATAATAATTATGATTTGATATTGAGAATGGATTGACTAGCGAAGCATGGGGCTAGGGTAGACTGTAAGAATAAGTTAGTTCAATTCATTAGACCAGGATGTGATGTGTTGGAATTCAATGGCAAGAGAGTAAAAGAATTGAAGTATTTGATAGCTGGGGCTAAAGCCCGAAAATTATTGAAGCAGGGATGTCAAGGATATATGGCTTATGTGATAAACAAGCCGAAGGACCAACGCACTCTGGAGGATACTGAGGTGGTAAAGGATTTTCCCGACGTATTCCCTGCGGAACTCACTTCTCTACCTCCCAGCCGAAAAGTTGAGTTCACTGTGGATCTAGTTCCAGGAGCGGAATTGGTGTCCCGGACTCCATATCGGATGGCACCGGCGGAGCTGAAAGAACTAAAGGAGCAGCTAGAAGAGTTGGTGAAGCAAGGTTATATCAGACCTAGCACGTTACCTTGGGGAACACCTGTGCTATTTGTGAAGAAAAAGGATGGGACTCTAAGGCTGTATATCGACTCTCGAGGCTTGAACAACCTAATGATAAAGAATAAGTATCCCCTACCGCTGATTAATGAGCTGTTCGACCAGTTGCAAGGATCCAGTTGTTACTCCAAACTAGATTTGAGGCAAGGATACTATCAAGTGAGGATAAAAAATGAGGATATCCCCAAGATGGCCTTCAACACAAGATACAATCACTATGAATTCGTGGTGATGCCATTCGGGGTAACCAATGCACCAGTGGTATTTATAGATTTGATGCGTCGAGTATTCCGACCCTACTTGGATAAGTTCGTGGTGGTTTTTATCAACGACATAGTTATTTACTCCAAGAGCCCGGAGGATCATGCAGAACATTTAAATCTAGTATTGGAGAAGCTAAGAGAGCACAAGCTTTTCGCCAAGTTTAGCAAGTATGAGTTTTGGCTGGATAGTGTGGCATTCCTTGGCCACGTGGTGACCAAGGATGGGATCAAGGTAGACCCAGTGAAGGTTGAAGCAGTTTCAGACTAGAAGCAGCCGGAGAACATCACTGAGATTCGAAGATTCTTGGGATTGGCTGGCTATTATAGGAGGTTTATCAAAGGATTTTCAACGCTTGCATCGCCTATGACCCGACTGCTGAGAAAAGACGTACCATTTGTTTGGAGTGAAAAATGTGAGAAAAGCTTCCAAGAGCTAAAATGGAGATTAATGACAACACCAGTGTTGAGTCTGCTAGAGGGAGATAAGCCTTACACACTATATATCGACGGTTCGAAGGAAGGTTTGGGAGCAGTTTTGATGCAAGATCGAAAGGTGATCGCCTATGCTTCTCGGAAGTTGAGGCCTCATGAAGTCAATTACCCCACGCATGATCTAGAGCTGGCTGCCATTGTGTTCGCTTTAAAGAAATGGCGGCACTACTTGTACGGAGCGGAATATGAAGTGTTCATTGATTACAAGAGCCTGAAGTACATTTTCACCCAGAAGGATTTGAATCTGAGACAGCGAAGATGGATGGAATTTTTGGAGGAGTACCGTTGTCCAATCAACTATTATTCCGGGAAGGCCAACGTTGTTGCTGATGTTTTGAGCGAAAAAGTCAACATGGATAAGCTAAGGGTACAGGAGGTTCAAGTGGTTCAGGATGTGTTGGATAGAAGAGTAGAAGTGCAAGGGGAGAAAATTGTTGTTAGCAACCTGAAGTTGCTACCAGACCTAAGGTGGGAAATTATTGAAGCTCAGCAAGGTAATGCAGAATTTTAGCTTTTCAAGGACAAAGAGCTCAAACAGCAAGGCAGTGAATTCCAGTAGGATGAAGTGGGAGTTTTATATTTCAGAGATCGATTGTGTGTACTCGAAGAGCACCAATTGAATGACAGAATTTTGGAAGAGGTGCATAAGAGCAAGTAAGCCATTCATCCGGGAGAGGTCAAAATGTATCAGGATCTGAAAAGGGCCTATTGGTGGTCCGGAATGAAGTTGAGCGTGGTTAAGTATGTCTCGTTGTGTCTTACCTATCAGATGGTCAAAGCGGAGTACAAGAAGTCAGTAGGATTGTTGCAACCATTGCCAATACCTGAATGGAAGTGGGAGGAAGTGACCATGAACTTTGTTACCGGACTCCCTATGGCAAAGACCGAAAAGGACGCCATATAAGTAGTGGTGGATCGACTAACTAAATCAACGCATTTCATACCAGTGAATGTAAAGGATTCCATGGAGAAGTTGGCTCAGACTTACGTGCGAGAAATAGTCCGACTACATGGATTGCCTTCAAGTATTGTGTCTGACTGAGATCCGAGATTTACATCCCAATTTTAGGGCAAATTTCAAGAATCGATGGGTTCTAGTCTGAAGTTCAGTACGACGGCACATCCGCAAACCGATGGACAGTTGGAAAGGGTTATACAGATATTAGAGGATATGCTGAGAGCCTGTGTACTAGATTTCGAGGATAAGTAGATCGAATGCCGTATGCGGAGTTATCGTACAATAACAGTTATCAAGTTTCGATTGGAATGGCTCCGTATGAGGTACTATATGGACGCAAGTGTCAGGTACCGCTATACTGGAGTTGGTTAGAAGACGGTCACGTGAGCAAGTTGGGAGAAGTCTATGTTCAAGAAATGTTGGATAAGGTCAAGTTAATCAGGGAAAAGTTGAAAGCAGCCCATAGCCGACAAAAGAGCTATGTAGACAATAGGTGGAGAGAGTTAGAATTTCAGGTAAGAGACAAGGTATTCCTAAGATTGACACCGAATAGAGAAATCTTGAAGCATCCGAAATGTAGGAAGCTGAATCCAAGGTATTTGAGACTATTTCCAATAAAGGAAAGAATTGGGCCGGTGGTATATCAATTGGATTTCCCGGATGGATTGATAGGAATTCACGACGTGTTTCATGTGTCGCAGTTGAAGAAGTACAATGCCAATCCCGGACATGTTTTGAATTATGAGCCATTGGTGTTGCAATTCGACCTGAGCTATGTGGAGAAACCCGTAAAGATATTAGATTGAAGTATCAAGACTTTCCAGAACAAGTAGATTCTGATGGTAAAGGTGCAGTGGGAGCATTATGGCACGCGAGATGCTACATGAGAAACAGAAGAGTGGGTGAAACGGAAGTATCCCGATCTGAGATAGAGGCATGCTTGAATTTCGGGACGAAATTCTCCTATGGAGGGGAGGATGTGAAACCCCACCTAAAGCCAACCCTAGAGTAAGGGGGGTTGGGATGCATATCATATTACTTTGCATGAATATACATGTTTTTGAATAATTTTATGTGCTTTAAAATTATGATTTATAGTCTAGAAAGCTTAGTTATGCTTATAGACTAGGAAGGGTAAAATTGTAATTTTGCTTGAAGTCAAAATAGGAAGATAGCTTAAGGATTAAATAGGAAGAATATTTGGGAGAAAAAATAAGAATGAGAGTTGTTGTGGTTTAGTAGTTAGAGCTTTGGAATTAATCTTTAAGGTATTGAGTTCAAATCCCATCATTTAAGTTTTTGTCATGATTATTTTAATTTAAGGTTGGATTTTTCGTCTCTTGCATTCCATAAGTAAAAATAGGAGTGTTGTCATAGGGAAGACATGAAGGGAATGTCCTAATCCTATTCTTATGTCCTAAAAAGAATTCTTAAGGGATTAATGACCCTTTATTCCCTAGCTTACTCTAAACTCTTTACCAATTAAGTTTGTTCAAAATTCATCCAAATCTATGGTTTTAATTCTAGAAAATTCAGAAAGGATTCTTGGCCTTGGAAATTTCAAAAATAATTCTTAGAGGTTGGAGATTGGACTGAAAATAGGGAAGGAGTTAAGGAAGGTTTTTAAGAGAAATTAATCTCCATAGTTGGACCTTCAAACTCCACTCCATTGTGTTCATCTTTTCTATGGAGGAAATCTAAAATTTTTTTAGATTCTTGGGCAGCCTAGCTTTCGAAAATCTTAGCCATCTTCCTTACTCAATTGCTGCTAGAAAAATGGTCAACTTATTCATCTTGAAAATTAAAATTCTTTTGCCAAAAACCGGACTGCGCAAAGCTGTGCAAACTAGAAAAAAGTTCTGGACAGCTTCGATGCATAGTAGGCCAAAATCAAAGCTATTTCTTCTGCCCTTCAAACAAGTAAATTACCTCTGTTTTCCTCTATAAAGAAGACTAGAAACCAGCCTTAAAGGACCCTCAAATACCTTTGCAAACCCTCTGCAAATCGGCTGGAACATTGCAGAAAAATTGCATAGCAAATTCCAGCAAACAATTCGAATCTCAACCAGAAAAATTCCAGCCTTACTCTCTTCAAGCCTTGTCCGAAAATCACCTCAAACTTCTATGAGTTAACATTTGTTCAGCCATGGACTAAACTCCATTGCCCCCTCCACTGACCTTGCACAGCTAGACTCCATAGCTACTCCTCAAATTCCTCCTACAATCACTTCAATCAAGCTTCCATTTGAAGTTCAAAAAAATTCTAGCAATTGCTCCATGAAAACACCCTTGGATTAAGCTCCATAACCAGAAATTTTCCCCACCATTGAACTCAGAATTTTGGCCAACCTTATAGCTCATTCAACCCTTATTCATTTCAGTAAAACACAACAAACCAGCCGGCTTCGTTGTAGCTCCAAGGAACCTTCATCAATCAAACACCATTACCAAACCTTTTACCTTAAAACACTTCTTAAATTTCTCCATTTGAATTTCAAACAACCGGATTTTCCTCTTTCCTCTAATCTAAAAATCAAAATCCCAGAACTCCCTCAATCATTCGGCCAACCCCTTCAACAATTCGTTCAGCACTTTCTCTCTAATTCTCTCCATTTTCACCAAGAACACTAAGAACACCAAAAACGCACACTACCTTTCTTCAAGCCTAAGTCCACTCTAAACACCTTCAATCCCTCCCAAAAACTCCAAACACGCCTACATACTCCCTAGAGTCCATTTCTGGATTTTATAACATCAAATCTCGAAAACAAAAATTTACAATCGGATTAAAACCAGAATTTTCTTGAAATCTCAAGAACATCATCAAGGTAACCAAGAACAACTTTTGTTCATCTTCTTCCCTTTAATCTTTAACATGACATACTAATACTCTCTCTCTTTCTCTCTCTCTCTCTCGGCCGAAATGGTTGCTACAACCATGGCTGTTTTCTTTCCCCTCACTTGGACAATTCAAACCTCCCAAGCGTGTGGATCTTCTTAAATCTTCATCGAGATAGTCATCAACCAAGTATTTCTCTTTAAATTTTCTTTTAAATTTTGGATTCATGTATTTTAGATATTGATAGAAAGGGTTAGAATATGATTGGGGATTGAGTATATGCATATGTATGAAGGGGTGGAGATTGAACATGAGAATAATTGATCATGATTAAGCTTTATGAAATTCCTTGTGGATCGATGCATGTTCTTCATGTCTTAAGAAATTATGAGTGTTTAAGCATGCCAGATGTTATGTCACATTTGGTGAATATGATATTATGTTCTTATCTTCATTGAAGCCATGAATATGATTATGCTTCGTAGAGATTTGGCCATGTGATAGTAGGTATAGATTTAAGCTTTTGTTCATGAATAGAGTAGTTTGTTGATTGATGTTGGAGTATATGCTCGTGTGTCAATAGGAAAATTATGATAATGACCTTGTTGATTCTAGGCTATTTTGATTAGTAAATTTTAATACTCTAATTGAAATTATTACTATGTTTTCGAAATTCTTAGGAAGTTTTGGAAGTGGAATATTAGATGAAATAATGATATTTTACTAGTCAAATAAATGATACCTTTTATTAAATATATGTATATATATATATATATATATATATATATATATATATAAAACCTTTCATATAAATAAGTAAAATATTAATGGCCTTGTAGACCATATGTTCATAAATACTATTTCTATTTATTTATTTATTATCTATTAATCAAAATTTAATAAAATTTATTTATTAATGGCTTTATTTTTTATTTTCTATCTATTAATTATTAAATAAGATATTAGCAATAATTTATTATTTATTTTAGTACCTAAGAATTAACATTTAATATTATCATCTAGGACTTAGGATTCTTCATCAACTAAACTCTAATTTATTTATTATTAACAACACTCAAGATATATTATTTGAACATATAACTTCTTAGTAATTATTTTACAACCCCTAGTTATTTTAACTTATCAAGCTAGTCTTATTTATAAAATCCTTTATCATCTAGCCTTAAAGCTTAGGACATTAGGGTCATGATTTTAATAAGTTGAATTAGGATTATTTATGTAAGCGAATATAGTTTGAGTATAACTTTATGACTTATGTTTACCCCTGGCAGGGTTAGGTTAGCTTTGGAAGATTCTTGAATTTGATCAAGTAAAGGATCAGGTAAACTTCTGCATAAATTTATTTGAAGACAAAAGATTTCTATGGCAAGCCAAACACGATGTGTATGGCCACTCATTTTGTAAAAACAATTAAGGACTGTTTCCTTTCTTATTTCAGTCAAACAAATCATTTGAAAATCAAACAAGCAGTTTTGCTCAAACACTAAACTCTTTCTTTAAACCAACTTTGGTAAGAATTTTAGAAACCCTTAATTGCTATTTTCAAATAAAGCAATGTATTATCAGTTTTTTCCAAGTGGGACAATCATTGTTGAATACTCAATAAGGGTAGACTACGAGGACTAATCTTTGAAGGGTTAAGGTAAGTCTCTCAGTAGGTGGCCACCTCTGAGGGGTGAGTCCTTCCCGGATAGGATGCCAGTCCAGTAGGTTATGTCGGTCCGAGCTAGAAAGTTTCAGTCATGTGAACTGTGTGTTTCTGGAGTGGACAACCGGTAAGTTTGGGTGTTGAGAATGATGAGTATCTCACACGGTAGGCCAATCACTTACCTTTTGTCAGTCTGCACAAAGTGTGGCATTCTGATCGTTATATGGTCATGGGGCCCAACGTGTGGTAACCCATGGCTACCCATTTGAGTGGTTGTATTTATTGTACCCATGTATGGTTTGAAAAGCAAAACACCACTCTTTATTTTTAACCTTATTTATTACTTGCCAACACTTTCTCTTATACAAGTTTTACAACCTGCATACATAAACTGTTTTATCTGAAACACTCAAAGCATACACGGGTTTAGTGAGATTTTTATCTCATCACATTTTATGCTATGTTTTCAGGTCGATCCTGCTATGGAGATGAGTAGCTAGATTTGTTGCCTGCTTTGAAAACTTTATGTTATTTATTTTATATGTTGTTTTGAGAGATGATAGTAATCAATTTATTTTGGATTTGTTCCTGAATTTTTGGGTTGTAATAAGTTCAATTTTAAAGTATTGTTTTTATTTTCGTTTGTGTGACCTAGTTATAAAGACCCATTGTCCTTTGGTCGGGGCGACATCCCTGGCCCTATTGGGCCTAGGTAGTGGGGTGTTACAGACTCCATAATTATGTTGGGTATCTCATGCATATCATATGTAGCACAGCAAAAAATAAGAACAAGATACCATCCCAAGATCCGTATACGTGTGGAAAACAAGACATAAAGAGAACAAATGTAACGGTTTTACCTTTGTTTAAGCGTCTGAAAAACAAAAATTTTCCTTCTTCTCTCTGACGATTGTGGCGCGATCCAGCAATCCCCTTGATCAAACACCACGAGAGTTGAATGTCCAACTACTACAATCACAGTATATGATTATCTCTTATAGAAATCCACACGGAGGATCACATTCAAGCACCAAGATTTTTTGTACTAGAAGAAAACAACGATGGCGGTTAGGGTTTGATGAAGATCAACGAGAGAGAAAAGAGAAAAGAAGGGAGTCGTGTATCCTTAGGGTTTTGGAGTTATTTTTCGTATGTTCTCCAGCAAGCAGGAATCGTGCATATATCCCATATATTACACGAAAATCTTCTATTGAAAATACTCCATCTAAGAATTTTAAAACATTTAGAATTCCCTAATTGTAATTGGAATCATTAAGTTTTCACAATTATAATTTGGACCATAAATTATAACTAATTATAATTTGACCACAACAACTTCTCTTTCTCGCAATTAACTCCACTATGTTATCAAATAACATATTGAGTATATAATTCTCTATTGTGTGTGACCTACTAGGTTTTCCAGTCAATTGGTAGCAAACATGAATTAATCCAAATATCTTTGAGATTAATAATCTATAATTAATTAGAATTAGTCATATTAATTCTAATCAAGATTGGTTTATTAATTCATCAATTAATAAATTCATATTTTTAGATCATGAGCGGTATCTAGCAATATATCATGACCACCCAAGAGTCCAGGAAGTCAAGTGGCTTAACATGAACCCTTCAATAACAAACTACAATGCAATTAACTCATTTCACCATACAGTATCTCATTCAGTTTGGAGTATGAAATTAGTGCCAACTCCTTCCAAAATATATTTATTCTGGCCCGAATATAATAGTACTTGTACCAGGAATCCACTACTCTAGATGTGTATTAATTGGAACTGTTTCCAATACACAGTCGCCTTAGCTAAGGACTTTTCGAGTAGTAATTCCTACAAGTGGCCGTGAGATATTCGCCCCTACTATTAGGAGTGGTGAATCCTTTATTGACCCTCTTAATTACTTTCGTTTACCTCACAATGTACCCAATATCCATCTCATAGGCGGCCCTTGATCTGACTCCAGAGATTGGAATCAAAGCACAATGCTTAGCAAACAAAATACCTTAAAGATCTCAAGTCTAAGGATACTTGTACGTTTGCTATATTGAAATTGTATCACTGGCACTAAATAGTTATCCATGTGATTATCTTATAGTTAGGTCATCCAATGTACTTGTTCTATTAACAAGCATCCACGTGTTAACTTTGAGTATCTCAATTCTCACGGATATAAGAAACACCGCCTGATCAAATCAGGAAGTCTAACACATGCTAATCTTAACGCATTAATGATGTCATATCTCATCAATACTACGACTAGGGACTATTTAAGTACTAACACTATACAGTGTAGTAGGAATCTCATATCATGATCTTTATCATGATTTTCTTAACACAGTGTTGTGCTAAGGACTTTATTTAATAGTTATATTACATAAAAGTAAACAAAAGAAAGTGTAAGATAAATAATGTATTTTATTAAAATAAAATATATCATATACAATGTACAAGTGATTGCCTCTAGGGCATAATACTAACAAGCTCCCACTTGTACTAGAGCCAATCATTCATGTCTCTAATACCGAATGACTCAACATGCCTATCATGTTTTTTTTGGAATAGTACTTTTGTAAGCGGGTCAGTTATGTTCTCATCCATGGAAACTCTTTCTATCTTTACATCATTCCTATCTATGATCTCTCGGATCAAATGATAGCGTCGCAACACGTGTTTGGATCGTTGGTGAGACCGTAGCTCCTTTGCTTGTGCAATGGCCCCGTTGTTGTCACAATATAGAGATATTGGACCAACAACGCTAGGAATCATGCATGGCCTCATTGTTGTCACAATACAGAGATATTGCTTGTGTGATGGCTTTGAATTTTGAAAATTGATCTTGGAAGTTGGAGGGTTGACCGTAAATAGGAGAGGAGTTAGGAAGGGTTCCCAAAGGAAATCAATCACTATGGTAGAACCTTCAACTCATCTTCTTAGTGTTCATGTTCTTGATAAAGGAAACCTGGAAATTTTCTAGATTTTTGAGTAGTTTAGCTTTCAAAAAACTCAGCCAGTTTCTTTGCTCATTTGCTGCTAGAAAAATGACCAATTCATATAGCTTGAAAACTGAAATTTCAATGCAAATTTGGACTGTATGAAACTACTCAAAACCAGAAAAAAAAAAAATTGGACAGTTTCGTTGCACAACAACCTGAAAATGAAGCTATTTTCCTTGTCACCAATCTAGCAAAACTCCTATGCTTTTCCTCCAGAAAGAAGGCTGAAAACCAGCCTTAAGAGACCCTTAAACACCTCTCAAAATTCCCTGCAAATTGAGCTGAAAAAGTGCAAAAATTCTGCACAGAAAATTCAACAAACCTTTCGAAACCTTGAACACCATGAAACTAGAAAATTCCCAGCTTATTTCCTTAACCGAAGAAACTACCCTCAAACCTTTGTAAAATGAACCTTGTTCAATCATGAACTAAACACAATAAACCTCTCCACTTACCTTGAACACTTGGACTCCATAATCACACATCAAATATCTCCTAAGATCACTCCATTGAAACTACATTTGAACTTCAAAAATATCTAGAATTTTGCTCCATGAAAACACTCTTGAATTAAGCTACTAAACCAGAATTTCCTCTACGATTAAGCTCTAAATTTCGGCCAGCCTTAAAGCCTTATCAGTCTTCATTCATTTTAGCAAAATAAGCCAGTCCAAGCGGCTCCATTGAAGCACAAAGAAACCTCCATCAATCAAACACCATTAACATATCCTATATCTCAAACCACTCATCAATTCCCTTCATTTGAATTTCAAATAAAATCAGCTTATTCTCTTCTCTCCTAGCTGAAAACCGAGACTCCCAATTCCCCTAAACCATTCGGCCAACACTCTCCCAGATTTCGTGCAAACCTTTTCTCAAACTCTCTCAATTTTTGCCAAGAATACCAAGAACACACACTATATTTCTTCAAGCCAAAACCCACCCTAAACACCTCCAATCACTCTTAAATACTCCAGATTACTCCAACATACTCCCCAGTATTTATAACACAAAATCTCGCAAACAAGAAATTGCATTGAGATAAAAAACCAGTTTTTTTCTTGAATGTCTCAAGAACATCATCAAGGTAATCAAGAACAACTCCTTTGTTCATCTTCTTCCATTCAACCTTCAATGTACCATGCTAATGATCTCTCTCTCTCTCTCGGCCGAAATGGTTGATCAACAACCACGGCTGTTTTTTTTCTCTTGGACAATTCAAGACTCTCAATCGCGTGGGCCTTCTTAAGTCTTCGTTAAAGTAATCGTCAATCAAGTATTTCTCCTTAATCCTTCTTTTTAATTATGCATTCATGTCTCTTAGATGTTGATAGGAATAATAGAATATGAATGGGGGATTGAGTGTATGAGAATGGTTGTACATAATTAAGTTATATGGATTTTCTTGAGAATCAATGTATGTTCATCATATCTTAGGAGAGTTATGGATGTTTAAAGTATGTTAGATGTTATGACACCTACGGTGAATAGGATTTTTATGTTCTTATTTCCATTGAAGCCATGATTGATGATTATGCCTAGTAATGATTTGGCCATGTGATAGTATGTATTGATTTAAGCCTATGTTCATGAATGGACTAGTTTATGTTTGATGTTGGGGAATATGTTCATGAATCTTGTTTAGCAATAGGAAAATTATGATTATTTCCTTGTTGATCTTAGGTTAATTTTATTAACAAATTTTATTACTTTAATTAAAATTATTACTATATTTTTTTTCTAAAGATTTTGAAATTCCTATGAAGTTTTGGAATTGGAATATTAAATAAAATATTGATATTTTAATAGTCAAATAAATAATATCTTTTATTAAAAATAATATATATATGTATAATAATAAATAAGATCTTTTATATAGATAATAATAATAATAATAATAATAATAATAATAATAATAATAATAATAATAATAATAATAATAATAATAATAATACATGGAATATTAATGACCTTGTAGACCATAGTTTAAAACTTTTACCTATATTCATAAATGTTATTTATATTAAAATTTATTTGTTAATAAAAAATTTAATACAACTCAGTTATTATTAATTTTATTTACTACTAATTATTTATTATCTATTAATTATTAATTAAAAATTAATTGTAATTTATTATTTATTTATAATAATACTATTTAAAAATCACCATTTATTAATATTATTTAGGACTTAGTATTATTCAGTATTCAAACGCTAGTTTACCATTTATTACTCAAGATTCATTATTTGAACCTATAACTGATTAGTAATTATTTTAGAATCCCTAATTATTTTGACTTAGCAAGCTAGGTTTATTTTATAAAATTCTTTATCATCTAACCTTAAAGCATAGGACATTAAGGCCATGGTTGTAATTAGTTGAATTAGGAATTATTTATGTGAGGCAAGTATAACTCGAGTATCACCTTATGCCTTGTGTTTACTTCAGGCGGGGTTAGGTCAGCCTTGGAGGATTTTTTAGCTCAAGCAAGCAAAGGATCAGGTAAGCTCTTGCATGGAGTCATTTAAAGACCAAAACTACTTTCGCAAGCCAAATGCGATGTGTATGGACATTCATTTTGTAAAGGTAATCAAGGACTGTTTTTCCCTTTTATTTCAGTCAAGCAAATAATTTGAAAACCTAACTTTGACAAGAATTTTAGAAACCCTTAACTGCTATTTCCAAGTAAATTAATGCATGATCAATTTTCTCCCAAGTGGGACAAATAATGTTGAATACTCAATAAGGGTAGACTACTAGGATTAGTCTTTAAAGAGTTAGGATAAGTCTCTCAGTAGGTGGCCACCTCTGAGGGGTGAGTCCTTCCCGGATATGATGCCAGTCGGTAGGTCATGTAGGTCCGAGCTAGCAAGTTTCAGTTATGTGGACTATGTGTTTCCGGAGTGGACAATCGGTAAATTTAGGTGTAGAGATGGAGGAGTATCTCACCCGGTAGGCCGTACACCTACTTTTTGTTAGCATGCTAAACGTGTGCCATTCTGACCATTATATGGTCATGGGGCCCAATGTGTGGTAACCCATGGCTACTTTTTTGGGTGGTTGTATTTATTGTGCACATGTTGTTGGGAAATATGCCCTCTTAGACTAGGTTTCTAATGTAAATATCGAATGTTTTAATAAAAAATTTTATTTTCAGAAATTGTTTGTAAATTTACATTTTTATTTGTGCACAATTACGTTTGAAAAAGATCCATTGTGTTTAAGTAAGTGGTCTATGTGAATGGTGGTCTTTCACAGTAAGGTATGGATCATGGGTTACTTGACACATAAACATTTGTTCTTAACCGATTAATGAGAATGAGAATCTCATCATGTCTAGGTTATTATGTTGTGAATTCCAAATGGGGAATGGCTTACCTTTAGCCAGTGAGTAGTCCACTCACTTCATGACATAAGCGTATTTTGAATACGTAGAACAGGACCTGTAGTAGTGGTTTCTAAAAGTACTATATGGTAGAAACCTAGACTACTACTGCTACAGCGTGGACTGGTACTCTACGGCTTGAGTATGAGTTGGTAGTCTGACGAAGCTTGAAGCATGTACTTTGATATGCTATAGTTGAGGTTTTATCGTAGGACCAATATACTTACATGTTGGGTATGTGTGACTAGTTAGTTAAGACAGACTTGTATAATATAGTTTTTATACTATATTGCCCCTTATGGTTATCTGAATGATCTAAATATCCACAACCCTGGGAAACATGACTTGGATATTTGCTCTAGGGTAGCTCCCTTGGAAAGCGGACACAATTCAGGAAGTCGTGGATCATTGGACTAGAAGCCTAAGGATGGTAGATGTCATTTAGAGAGGTGTTAGTACATTTCTTCCTCTCTAATGTACGACGATGTATAGAGGGGTATTTTAGTCATTACACTTGTAGGTCGGAGATTTTGCTAACTCAGCATTGTCCTTGGGGTCAATATTTTCTTATGGTGATATTAGAAAATATTTAAAATGTAAAATACAACTATTTATATGGTAAGAGTATTTTGGTTATTTTAGTAGTCAAGGCAATGTGTCTTTTAGTCCCTAGTATAGACCGTAAGTCCTAATTAAATACAGGATAAGGAATTGGTCTTAAATTAAATTAAATAGAATTTATTTTATTTAAGTAGTCTTATTTAATTATTGGGCTAGAATAAAATAAAGGTCCATGGAGAGAGAGAATTAATTAAATTGGTTTGGTGGGTTAATTAATTGTTTAGGGCTTTGGCCCAATTTGAATAATTAAAGATTGACCTGGGGCTAAACTAATATATACTCCCTCCGTCCCATTAAAATTGGCAGTGGTTGACTTGGCATGATATTTTATGCAAAAGTAAAAATTAGAATAATATAATATAATATAATATAATATAATATAATATAATATAATATAATATAATATAATAAAAATAAAAAATATGTGGGTCTCATAATACTTTATGTCAAATCTAAGAATATAAATATAATATATGTGGGGTATATTGATTATTTTATAATAAATTGTATAGTAAAAACTTTCCTTTTAAGGAAAGTGTCAAATTTAATGGGACATCCCAAAATAGTAAGTAGGTCAATTTTAATGGGACGGAGGGAGTACTTGTTAATTGGAGTAGTTTATTTAGGCTAGAAAATTAATTATTTATTGGGCCATTTATTTGGTTCTAATTAGAATAATTAATTTAGTCCAAAAGGTTAAACTAAGAGTCTAATGGGCCAATCCAATTTAACCTAGGGTTTTATTTAGGTTAAATAGGAGGATAAAGAAGGACGTGGTTTTTACTCTTCTGTGGGTTAAGAAAACAACGTTGTTTTTTTTTTCTTCTTCAGGCGTGAGGAAAAAAAAAAAAAACAGATGCCTCATTTCTCTCTCCAAGAAAAATTCCTTAGCCCTGTGAGTTGTTCACCAAACGTGGATTAGGTAGACCATATATTGGAAAATCGAGAGGTTGGTGTTCCTATACATGCACAGACGGAGTAGGAAGCTTGCAAGAATCGCACTAGAGGTTTTCACCAGCGCACCTACCCTAGTCCCACACATTCTGGTCCGGCCAATTCTGAGAACCAGGAAAAGAAGTAGAAAAATTTTTCCCTTGGAGCCCCCCAGGCCGTGACCAGCACCGGTTGAGGCTGTTGGAACCGGCGCCGACTGTGGCTTGGGAGTTTCCTATTCTTCGTTTTTTAGTTTTTCTCCTTCTGCTGTGTATTTTGCTTCCCCCTTTAAACATTCACATATATGGTTTGAAAAGCAAAACACTACTCTTTATTTTTAATATTTATTTAATGCTTACCAGTACTTTCTCTTATGAAATTTTTACAACTTGCATATATAAACTTTTTACTTGAAACATTCAAAGCACACATGATTTTATTGATATTTTTATCTCACCACCATTTTATGTCATGTTTTCAGGGCGATCTTATTGTGAAGGTCATTAGCTAGATTGATGCTTGTGATTCTGAAGACTCTTTGTTATTTTCCTTATGTGATGTTTGATAGATTGTTGCGAACAATTTATTTTGGATTTGTTCATGTATTATTGGGTTATAATAAATTTAATTTTAAAGTATTTATTTTATTTTATTTTATGTGTCCTAGTTATAAAGACCCCTTGTCCTATGGATAGGGCGACATCCCCGGCCCTGTTAGGCCTAGGCAGTGGGGTGTTACAACACACACACACACACATACACACACACACACACACACACACACACACATATATATATATATTGTTGTGAAATTTTTAGCCATGGATTTTGACTGGAGAGGTTCTTATCATTGAAATTTCTACAATATAAAGACGTAGGAGTATATTTGGAGATTCATTAAAAGGCAACATCTAAATGAACACCAATAAAAACATATATGAAGCATAAAAATCTTGGCTGACTCTGAAGGAGATGTTGGGAAAATTGGACAAAATTTTCCTCCAATTAGTGAATGAACCGATTCAGTAGTTCTTAAGAAAAGACTAGAGGAGACACTGTCTCTCTTAAATTCTAGTCTCCTATTAAAACTTATGTGTACGGTGTATTATCACAACCTACACCCGTGTATACATAAATAGTACATACACATGAATAGTAAAATATACCCAAATGAACCGTACAAAACACTACAAATAAACCCAACAAATAATATTGAATACTATATACCCAAATTTGCCTAATCCCCGAGCACCACTCAAGCAGCCCGCTTTTATTTATAGTGGGAGAAGAGATAGTTGTTGTTGGTGTATCTTACAAAGCCAACTAATGCCTTATTATATAGGCATAAAGTTGGTGAAGTTTTCTCAACACAAATAATGTGGGAAAAATAAAGCCAAAGGTTAGCAAATCTCCACATTGGCTTAATTTCTAGTCTCATCAAATACAAATCTTCTCAATCAAACAAAAAATAAAAAACAGTTCTCGCGGTGCTTCCAAATTTGCTCCGTCAGGCGCCAACTCAAATGTGCAGGATATTGACCAAGTCTAAACAATGTTCAAACTTGACTCTTGTAACCACCTTGGTCAGCATATTTTCAAGATTCTCCGTAGTTCGAATTTTTTAGAGAAGTATCTCTTCTTGCTCGAGAATTTCCTGCACAAAGTGATAGCGAACGTTAATGTGCTTCGTTCTTGCATGAAAGACTTGATTCTTTGCTAAGTGTATTGCACTCTGACTGTCAGAATATATCTCAAGATATTTCTGAACAACTTCCAAGTCTTTAAGCAATCCTTGAAGACAAACTGCCTCTTTTACAACTTCAAAGTAGACTTCCAACTAACTAGCGCTTTGGCAAAAGTGAACAAATAGCCAGTTGTAGACCATTATTTATCCAAGTCACCTGCATAGTCAGAATCACAATATCCAACTATGCTTTGACCAAGTGATTCATCCTGCTTAAACTCTAAACCAACATCTACAGTATCTTGAATATACCATAGAATCCATTTCACAGCTTGCCAATGACCCTTGCCCGGATCATGCATGTACCTGCTCACAACACTAACAGCTTGTGAAATATCGAGTCTAGTACACACCATTACATACATTAAGCTTCCAACTGCATTTGCATATGGGACTTTTGCCGTGTACTCTCATTCTTCATTCGTCTTTGGAGATAATTAGGTATTGAGTTTTAAATGAGGAGCAAGCGAGGTACTTATAAGTTTTGAATTTTTATTCATACCAAAACGTTGTAGTACATTCTTCAAATACTGCTTCTATGTCAACCAAAGCTTGCCTCTCTATCTATCCCTGTTTATCTCCATGCTGAAAACGTTATTGGTTTCTTCCAAATCCTTCATCTCGAACTCTTTACTCAACTGAGCCTTTAGTCTGTCAATCTCATCTTGGCTCTTTGCTGCTATCAACATATCATCAACGTACAAGAGTAAGTAGATATAGGACCCATCTTGAAGTCTGCGCAAATACACACAATGATTATATTTACTTCTTGTGTACCTCTGACCTGTCATAAACTTGTCAAATCATTTATACCACTGCCTCGGTGATTGCTTTAGTCCATACAACAATTTATTCAGCTTGTAAACCTAATTTTCTTTAACAGTAACCTTGAACCCTTCTGGCTGAGTCTATAGATTTCCTCCTTCAAGTCACCGTGTAGGAATGCAGTTTTCACATTCAACTGTGCTACCAAATTCAATTGTGCTACCAAGGCTAACAAAATTCTAATAGAGGAATGTTTAACAACTGGAGAAAATACCTCATTATAATCAATTCCTTCCTTCTAAGTGTAACCTTTTGTTAGGATTCATGGACTCCTAAACGCGAAAAATATCCACGAATCCCTTCCGAAAACCCAAGTAAACGATTAAGAAGATCTAAGGTTTACAGAATTACCTCTGTTCGACGTAACCGAGATCCTTCGATTCTGATTGTGTTGTTGTATGTGCAACCCGAACGATTACCAGATGCTGCAGTATGCGAACATCCTCTATCGGATACACACGATGAACTGACTTGTCACCCTGAGAGTGCTAGCGCCTAGGGTTTGAGAGGGTTTTTTTTTTCTGGTGAATGGAGGCACGAATATTCTCAACAGAACGGCTCTTGAGAAGACGGTTAGGGTTTTCTTAAAAACCCCCGAACCTTTTAGAGTTCAACTCTGATAATATCTTATCATATTTTAATTTAAATTCAAATTAAATTAAAACTGATATAATAAGATTCTGCCATTATCTCGATAATTTAACTAATTAATTTACCGAGTCAGATTCTTATAATCTGGACATCATCTAGATACATCGAATGTGGACATATTTCTAGAGTCATTGTATCTGGTAAATTTTTCTAAGTTCGATTAACTTAGACATATTTTCAGATTCATCAAATCTGGTTACCAAAAAAATAACGTAACAAGTTCGCTTATTGTGTGACCCTATAGGTTCATTTAACACTGACAATATGCCTAAATCATATTTAAATGGCCAACAAATTATAAGCGATTTTTAGCAAAATATTATAAATATCCAGGTTAAATGAAGATCAGTGATCTCTTTAAGCTAAACCACAATTTTATATTTAGTCCTTTTGTCACACGATATCCAAATTAAGCATAAGGCACGGAGTATGTCATCCTTATTAAACTTAATCAATTATTTCTTGATTTCATAGTAGACTATTCAAACAAATGATATCAATATCTTAGATTGATATATTTGAGTACGGTCATGAATTTTAACAGTCTAATTTATCAAGGGGCCCTTGGACATCTCTCCCATAATTGAGAGGGACAAATTCCTTCACTATCAATCATATTCCTCTCCTTGATTTATTCTATATCCAACAGTAGCCTAATTTATTATATGGTTAAAGACAACTTTAGACAACGTCAAAATATAGAATTTATCAAGTAGGAAACTATGATAAATTTAGGTCGAAAGACTTTTAATATCATTATGGCTAGAAAGTACTTATGACATGTTCCATGAAGTACTCTCATAGTGGGTCATGTCCAATACAATGTTCTCTAACATTTATTTATATTTTGACTTGATATCACAAATATCCATGATCAGTAAAACATAGTTATCAAGTTACAAACATACTAATCTTAATTTATTATTGTTCTAATAACAATAATCGATCAGGGATAGTTTTAGAATAGTCATTGTATTCATTGTTGGGTTTTACTATCAAATTACATATTTAATGACCACAAAATAGAATGCACTATTTATGGAAAGGAAAACCTCATATTATTATATAAAACATAATGACAATAGTATAAGTACAAATTGACTCTAGGGCGTATCCCTAACACCTTTAGCCACTAATCTTGCCTTGTAGCGAACATCATCCTTGTTAGGAAATCTTTCTTTCTTTGCAAATACCCTTTTGCATCCAATTACCTTCTTACTCTTTGGTAGTTGTGTTAGCTTTCACGTCTTGTTTTTCTGTAGAGATTGTATTTCTTCTTCCATTGCACCTTTCCATCTACTATTTTCTAAGTTTTGGACAATTTCTGGAAAGGTGGATAGAACATTATCAATAAATGGAAGTGCATAAGCCACCATGTCAGTAAAACGAGCAGGTTTATGGATTTCTCGTCTTGTTCTTCTAGCAGCAATTGACTCTGATTACTGTAGGGGTTCTTAGGTCGGAACCTCTTCCACATCAGACTTTTCTTCTGTCCTGGGAGAGTCATTGGTGATGCCTTTTGCTGGGGTCACCACCATCTGTTCAAACTCCACCTGCTGCAGAGTACCATCAGTCCCTTCTGGATTTATATTTTTCAACATGGTAGATTTATCAAAGGTAACATCCCTGCTGATAATTGTCTTTTTTGTCTCTAAACACCATAAACGGTATCCCTTAACTCCAGCATTGAAGCCCATAAAGATAGCCTTCTTTGTTCGTGGATCCAACTTTGATTCATTCACATGATAGTATGCAGTAGAACAAAAAATATGCAAAGAATCATAATCTATTGCAGGTTTTTCAGACCATACCTCTAAAGGAATCTTGCCTTCTAATGCAGACGCCGGCAAGCGGTTGATAAGATGTTGAACGTATGTCACAACCTCAGTCCAAAATTGTTTGCCCAACCCAGCATTAGACAGCATACAATGAACTTTCTCCACATGTGTCTTGTTCATGCGCTCTGATATCCCATTCTGTTGTGGTGTTTTCCTAACTGTAAAGTGCCGAACTATACCACACTCTAGCATACCTCCAGGAAAGGATCACTCTTATATTCCCCACCGTTGTCTGTTTGAAGAACTTTGATCTTCTTTCCTGTCTAGTTTTCAACTTGAGCCTTCCATTTAAGGAAAACTCCAAGCACATCATTCTTGTTCTTCATAGTAAACACCTACACTCTTCTGGAAAAATCATTAACAAAGGTGACAAAATAATGCCTACCTCCAAGAGACGGGGTTTTGGCAGGTCCCCACACATCTGAGTGTACATAATCCAAAATACCCTTAGTATTGTAGATAGCAGTGCCAAACTTCACTCTTCGTTATTTTCCCAGCACATAATGCTCACAAAATTCTAATTTGCAAGTCTTCGTACCTTTCAATAATCCTTGCTTGAGAAGAATTTGCATGGATCTTTCACTAGTATGTCCCAAACGCATATGCCATAGCTTTGCTGCCTTGCATCATTCTTACTACTAAAAGTTGTAGCCGCCACTGTCCCAATCACTGTACGGCCTTGATAGTAGTACAGATTGTTCTTCCTCACGCCTTTCAGCATCACAAGTGCTCCTGAAGTAGCTTTAAGAATTCAATTTCGCAGTGTCACAATTAGGCCTTGTGATTCTAAGGCCCCCAAAGAGATGAGATTCTTCTTCAGCTTTGGCACGTACCGCACCTCCTTTAAAATTTTGGTAGATCCATCATGATTTTGGAGCTTGATTGAACCTATCCCAACTGTTTTACATAAATTATCATTACCTATGTAAATAACCCCGCCACTAAGTTCCTCGAAATCAAAGAACCACTTCCGGATGGGAGACATATGATAGGTGCAACCTGAATCTAGAATCCATTCGTCTTACTGTGATGTTGATAGTAAAACCACCAAAGAAATATCTGATTCCACATCACTTTTGCATTCGGTAACATTTGCATCTTGCAGAGCTTTCCATTTCTTCTTCCACTTTGGACAGTCCTTCTTCGAGTGGCCTTTCTCATGACAAAAAGCACACTCATCTTTAACGATTTAACTTCTTAATTTGGATCTTCCTCTTCTTCCCTTTGATTAGCTTTGCTGACGACCTCTTGCCACCAATACTTCGTCTGCTGTAGTTGCTTTGTTTTTATTTTATTCTACTTTCTCAATTCATGACTATAGAAAGTAGAACATACAGCATTTAAAGATACATTCTTCTTCCCGTGAAGTAACGTAGTCTCTAAATGTTCAAATTCATCGGGAAGAGATGATAACAACATCAAAGCCAAATCTTCATATTCAAATTTCACATCTAAATTTAGTAGGTCTGCTACTAATTGATTAAACATAGTGATGTGTTCATTCATAGAAGTACCTGGTCGGTAGTCAAATCGGAACAATCTTTTCTTCATAAGGAGCTTATTCTGACTACTCTTTTTCAGAAATTTGCCCTCCAATTCCATCCACAATTTATATGCAGAAGTCTCATTCTTGAAAGCATACTTCTGCTCTCTAGATTGACACGATCGAATGGTTTCGCACGCCAGCCGATTTATGATACTCCAATCTTTATCTTTCGTGCCTTCTGGTTTCTTTTCTTCAATGGCTATGTCAAGACCCTGCTAGAAAAGAGAGTCCAGGACCTCTCCTTGCCACATGCTAAAATGGACAGTATTGTCAAATATCCCCACTACCAATTTCAAACTTGACATCGGAATCCTCGACCATGATGACGAAAACATAGATATCCCTGAAATAATCTTCATTGTTTCTTGATCATTCGATGCCATTACAGACTCAAAATAATAGTATTCAATATAACAAGATAACAAACTAAGGACGAACCTTTGACTCTGATACCACTTGTTGAAAAAATCTGGTAAATTTTCTCTCTAATTAATGAAATGAACCGATTCAGTAGTTCTTAAGCAAAGACTGGAGGAGACACTATCTCTCTTAAATTCCAGTCTCTTATTAGAACTTACGTATACGGTGTATTATCACAACCTATACCCGTGTATATATAAATAGTACATACACGTAAATAGTAAAATATACCCAAATGAACCGTACACAACACTACAAATAAACCCAACAAATAATATTGAATACTATATTAAAACTGAAAAGAAACTATAATAATAACAATAAATAAATGTTGAAATAAAGAAAGGACACACTTAGAATTGATAACGGAGATTTATCTAATTTTTGAGCACCACTCAAGCAACCCGCTTTTATTTATAGTGGGAGAAGATATAGTTGTTGTTGGTGTATCTTACAAAGCCAACCAATACCTTATAATATAGGCATAGATAGGGGCGGCAATATTGAACACGACACGAACACGACACGGTTATAGTGGATTAGGGTTGACGTTTCACGGGTTCGGGTTGAAACAGGTCGACCCGTTTAACTTTAAACGTGTACAGGTCATAAACGAGTTCAACCCGCGAACCCGTTTAACTTTTTTTAATATTTATATTTAATACTTTTTGTAATACCCTACAAATTTTACTATAGAAAAATAGATAATTTAATTTTTTACATGAATTAATTGAATTAAATTTTATTATATGAATTAATTAAATTGTTTGTGTGTCTATTTTGTTTAATTATATGAGACCTCTTAAAGAAAATAAATGATGTTAATGTGGTTATTTGCTTGATATATAGTATATGAATAATTCTTAATTAATTATTATTTAATATCCATAATAATAATATTATTATGAGTTAGTAAGCAACGACCTTACGTAAGTATAAAGGGGAAGGTTAGACTTTTAGGAAATAACGTATGTAATATGCCTACAGGTCGAATCGAATATAGAATGAAAAGAAGCTCGTGTGGTGCATTTATCAGAGAGTAAGGTTCACTCAGTATTGATTGACTAGTTCGTATATTATGCTATTTCTGACATTGGGACAAAGACAATTTGAATTACACCCTACAAGGACAAGCCTTCCTTTCGTGCTCGTTTTCGGCTCTCCATTTGCTCTTTAAAATTCCTGACATGCTATGACAAAATTGTTATTCTAATTATCTAGAGAAAATAATTTCTTAAACAATCCAATTTTTTTGCAAAATAACATTTGTTTAGATTTTTAAGATTAAATCTTATAAATTTATTAAGATCTCTAGATATTTAGCGGGATGATTTGTTATTTTATTGGTTATTTATGACTTTACGGATTGTTTTATTAGTTTTTTTTTTAATTTTATATGATTTGATTTGATTTTTTTAAATTTTTTGTGTAATAGTGCACAAATTGGCAGATTTAGTAGGTATTCGGGTTAACAGATTTAGTAATTATTTATTTAATTTTTGTATCTGATTGTGTCATGTCGTGTCAACCCGTTTTATAATATGAACACGACACGAAAATAAATGGGTTGACACGATACGACACGTTTATTAATCGGGTCGTGTTCGAGTTGACCTGTTGAGTGTAATTATCTCAAGTTAACACGACCCGTCAACTTGAATACAACACGATTGTCACCCCTAGACATAGAGTTGATGAAGTTTCCTCAACACAAACAAACACAAATAATGTGGGAGAAATAAAGCCAAAGGTTAACAGGAGACGCCATACTTAGCAGAGCAGAAATATAGTAATGTAGTGTCACAATAGAGAAACGAATAAATCAAACTCTTCAACACTCGACTTTTGGCAGAAATAGTATTGTAGACGATGTTCAGATCATGCTTGCCAAAGTCAATGTCCAATAGGAACAAACTTCCTTATTTTCCTGTCTATAAAAGCAATTCAGGGGCATCAAGAATTCAATGAACTCAACCCGCAAGAACCAAAAGTTTCAGTTCATCCATGGCTGAGAATACAAAGCTTCACATAGTTATGTTCCCATGGCTGGCTTTTGGCCACATGATCCCATTTCTAGAGCTGTCTAAGCTCATAGCTAAAAAGGGGCATAAGGTTTCCTTTGTTTCAACCCCTAGAAACATTGATCGCCTCCCAAAAATTCCTTCAAGTTTGGCCGGTCTGACAGATTTTGTGAAACTTCCCCTACCCCGTGTTGATGATCTACCTGAAAATGCAGAAGCAACCATTGATGTTCCATACAAGAAAGTCATGTACCTCAAATTAGCTCATGATGGCCTGCAACAGCCTTTTGCCCAATTTCTTGAGAAGTCATCTCCTGACTGGATCTTGTTTGATTTTGCTTCGTATTGGTTGCCTTCTATTGCGTCTAAATTCAATATTCCCACTGCCTATTTTAGCATATTCACTGCTGCATTTATGGGCTTCATGGGACCTGTTGATGTTATAAAGGGCACTAGTGAAACGAAACGAAGAACAGCAGAAGACTTCACTTTCCCACCGGAATGGGCACCATTTGAAACAAATGTTGCCTTTAAGCTCTTTGAGATTTTGCGAATTTTCGAGGGTATAACAGAAGATGAAAGTGGAAACGTTTCTGATGGCTTTCGTCTCGGATCATCCATTGAAGGGGCTGATATTTTGGCAATAAGAAGCTGTTCCGACTTCGAACCCGAATGGCTAAAGGTCTTGGAGGACCTTCACCACAAGCCAGTTATTCCAGTTGGTCAGCTGCCCACCACCGGAAATGACGAAGCTGATGAAAGCAAAGATGAAGCATGGAGATCCATCAAAGAGTGGCTTGACAAGCAAGACGAAGGGTCAGTTGTCTACGTTGCTTTCGGGAGCGAGGCGAAACCGAGTCAGGCTGAACTCAATGAAATTGCACTAGGCTTAGAGTTATCTGGATTACCCTTTTTCTGGGTTTTGAGGACTAAACGTGGGAATGCAGATACTGAAGTTGTTGAACTACCTGAAGGGTTTGAAGATCGAACTAGAGGCCGGGGAATGGTATGCACGGGCTGGGCACCACAACTGAAGGTGCTGAACCATGAATCAGTGGGTGGGTTCTTGACTCACTCGGGTTGGAGTTCGGTTGTGGAGGCAATACAGTGTGAGTTGGCTCTTATTCTGTTGACTTTCTTGGCTGATCAAGGATTGAATGCTAGGGTCTTGGAGGCGAAGAAGATGGGGTATTCCATCCCAAGAGATGACCGAGACGGGTCGTTTACAAAGGACTCAGTCGCAGAATCATTGAGGTTGGTGATGATTGAGGAAGAGGGAAGGATTTACAGAGAAAAAACCAAGGAAATAAAGGGATTGTTCGGTGATGAAGGTAGACAAGATCGTTATGTGGACAATTTGTTGGGTTATCTTCAAGCTTCAAAAGGTGTCAACCGACCAAAAACATAGAAAATTGTAGTAATTGAGGGTAGTCCTAGTTCTACCTTAGAGGCCATTGTCACCAAAATAAAACTTTGAGGAAATTGGATATCTACTACAGGCATTTCAACTATTTAACATAATTAAAGCTAAAGTTATAAGTATTGAAGGAGTTCAATTTGTCAAAAATCTTCTTCACCTTCCATGTTTTCTTTAGAAATAGACTATTTTTCAGTTGTGAAGGAAATAAACTTTGAAGCTAACTGTTTATCACATTTGAAGAATTTCTTTAGTTATATGCTTTCAAATTTTGGCTGATAAGGTTTGCTTAGACCTCTCTCATGTTAACTCGTGATCTATTCATTTCTAAATTCGCTTTTCTCTATCATCTGTGATTCTTTTTTTTTTTAAATAGGAGAGGTTACTTCTTTTATACTTCCTGTTATAAACGTACATGTTTCTACATAATATAATTACCTCTTATAAGGTCTACAAAAAATAAAGAAAAGAGCTGAAGTTATATTGGGCAGACTTCTTTTCTGGGGTTAATTTGGCACATTTTAGGTATTAAATTGATATATCCCCAAAGTACATGGCTGGAAAATTGCATATCCCCCAAAGTTGAAATGATTTCATTTGAAATATATTCACTCTAAAGTCTAATCCGTACATTATTGAATTACAAATGGTTGAACATGAAGCTCATTCTCCTCCAAGTCGTCGATGGCCTATGACCTAAAAATGCTATTTTACTATCTGTTCTATTGCAGCCACATGTTAAAGGCATTAAAAAAAAACTACTATTACTGTTTATGATTTTTATGGATGATTTTTTGTGCTGACCTTTTCTTAATGATGATTGTGACTTATAATGCTCTATTCATCCTAATTAAGTTATAGTAATTAACTTAGCACGAAATTTATAAAAAAAAAATAATATAGCATATAAAAAAATAAGAAACATATAGATTTCAGAATAATTTTTACTATTAAATTTAAATATATAAAAGTAATATATAAGAAAAATATTAATTATTTTATAATATATATGTCAGTTTTATTTTATTGGGATAGAAGAAGTAATAAATTTAGGATTTTCCAACTCAAATGCTGTGCAATGATGATATCGATAAATGGTGGGACAACTAGGTTACAAGAAACTTCAAAGTAGTTACTTTTGTGAAAATTTTCAGATTAAATTAATAATGCAACAGTCGAATGTTTTATGTATAATTTGTAATTCAATTTTTTTTAAAATTTCGGTCATATTAATCTCTTTTTTTTCCCAATATACAAATGCAATTTTTAAACACAAGCAAGAACTCTATTTTGCTCTCTACTATAATCTTCAATGGAGCAGTATTTTCAAGACCAGCCTTGGGCTTAATTTCCAAGAACTAATGGTCAAGGTATCCACAAATAAATCACCTTTGTTATGAATTATTGGAATCTCCATTAATTAGTGGAGGCTCCACTAATTATGGATTTATGTGAATTATTAGAAAATTTTTATGGATGTCCACCATTTAGTAGAGACACCATTAATTGAAGATGATGTATGCCATGATGTATTTCACTAATTAGAGCTCTATAAATAGAGCTATTCTCTAAGCTTGTAATACACCATCATTTTGTGAAAGAAAGATTAGTGAAAGAAAGATTAGAGAAAGAATTGTGAGAGAAAGAAAGAGAGAAGTTTGAAGAGAAATTCTTGTGCAAAGAATAGTTAGAATTTTCTTAGTGTGTAGTGTGTAGATTTTATTCTAACACTACCCTAATTTTATAACACGTTATCAGCACGAGTCTCTACCGTTATTAAAGCCGAAGACAGACGAGTCTCGCCGTTATTAAAGCCGAAGACAGTACGCATTTATTGATCTCTATGGTGATCTCGCTAAATTCGAATTTGTAGCCCTTGATATTTACGAAAACAAAATTTATATGTCATACAAAAATGTATCTAAATGCTAAAAAAAAAAAAGGAGATCCATATGTCATGTGGATAAAAAGAAAGATTTGACCACCGAAGATGGTCGTACTACCCATTGCACGGTATGAATGGTTGCACCTGAAGTTGCAAGATTGTAAAACCGTGAACTCCGTGATGTATAAAACTACATCTTAGTTAAAAAATTTTGCGGAGAAAAAGTTGCGATGAAGTTATATTGGAGAAGACATTCTCCACTTTTCATACCTCGAATATTGTCCTGCGAGTAACAATATCGAGAAAAATGGTATCCCAAATTGACAAATTTACATGAGTTATTATTGAGAAATCATGAAGCCGGATGAAGCGGCTCAACGAGCACTCCCGAAGTGAATGCTTGTTGGCTCCAGTGAAGCCATCGTTATAGTCGTAGTTGTGGCGGTGGCCGTGGTTATGGTCATGGACACACTCGATATTTCCCTTATCATAGAGAAATACGGCCACCTGAAGTGGAACGAGAAAAGATAATAAGGGAAAAAGATATTTCCATTAATAATAAGCATCATATCTTTTATTCATATCACTAATGTTCATATGAACTTGAGGATACATGCTTATAGTTGCTCTTTTGTAATTGAGTGACAAATGTAAGATGAAGGTTTGTAATTGTTCTTTTTCAATATTTACATTAGAGGAAACTAAACAATTAGTAATTATGGACTTCGACTCCTCTTTTTCGACATCCTCCTCCTTTTCTTTCCCCTTTGAGCCGAGCATCGAGACTAGCGGCAGAATTAGCCGTAAAATTACTTGCGAAATGAGTCTTGAGATTTTATGATCTCCTTAAGTTTATTATATTTCTTATTATATTTGGCCTTGAAGCATGCTTGTCTCAATTTACGTGTTTGGTCCTCTAGCTGCGTATTAGGACTTTCTTCTGCCAATTGTTTTTCACATTCCGATATCGCAATGGCTTCTTTTAATTTCTTCTCGACCATATGTCCTCCTTCTTCTTTATTTTGCATATCCTGTAAATCGAAGTGATAGCATCGGTTATTTACTTATAAATCTTTCATAGTTTCATACTTGCAAATTATAAGTATGTATGAGAGAGAACCTGAACATTCTTAATTATGGTCTCCAAGCTCACCAACTTCTGTGAGGCCATCGGCGAATTCCTAACTCCCTACATCTTTTCTTGAGACAGGTTATGCCAATATTCAATTCTTTGGTTGCGCTCTTGATTGGTAGGTAAGAAATCTTTGCGAAATTGTTTCTCTTGATAGTGTCTGGGAGTTATTGCCCTTCTTCTCCCTCTGCCTCTTAATCATCTTCTTCTCCCCAAGAATTTTGTCTGCAATAATATCTTGAACTTCGATATTATGCATTTCATGAGTACTTACTCCGACTTCGTTGTCAAGACCACTCATTATTTCTCCTAGAAAAATAAAATAATATAAGTAAAGGTAATACCATTCAAAATCCATGTTTATATGAATAATAACACTGGAATCATATTACGGCTTTGTTCAAAATCTATTAGAGAGTAGAAAGGATCATGCACAAGCATATCCTCATTCAAAGAAATAGTATCAAGAGGAACAGTATCAAAAGCAGTCTCTTGTAGGGGCAGATCAACTTGGTCCAAAGCAGTATGTTCAAAACTTCCACTGAGTTACATAAAAAACAAACCAAAAGAGAGTTTAATTTCATTATCAAGTATACTAAAAACAAATGAAAGCCCTCAAAGGTATCTCACCTGAAATTAGGAGGAAGCGGTTGGTTTGGAAAGGAAAACATATCAAAATCTTCTGCGTTCGAATTAGGCAGAAGCAGTTGGTTTGGAAAGAAAAATACATCAACATCTGCTGCAGAAACCGAGTCAAAATTTGACCATGTCTCAAATGAATTATGAGTCTCCATATATGCTTTGTGATTTTTGTTTTTGATGTTTACTAATGACTGATAACTGAGATATATATCGATACATATATATATATATATATATATATATATCTGTATGAGGAAGAAGAAGAGGTAGATGGTAGGTAGAGGGTCGGAGGAGAAGAAAAGACAAGAGAGGAAGATGAAAAGTCGGTACCGGAAAGAGTGAAAAGAAAAAATAGATATTTTTCTTGACATTTCCTGCTTGTCATCATTTTCTTATATTTATTTTCTTATTCTCTTATGAAATCATTATTCCCTAAATTAAGGGGAGAACAGAAACAGTACAAGAAAGATCGTGATTGGACAACATCATTAAATTATCTTGATCCGCATACAAGTACATGTGAACTTGAAGTTCAAAAGATAATTCATTTGTAAAGCATTGCAAATCAAATGCCAGACGCTTTTGTTGACTCTAGAAGAGTAACAAAATCGCATATGCCATCTATAAATGCTCCTATTCGAATTGAAGTTCCAGTGAGAACAAAATATTATACATATAGTGCTTGAGCCAAAAGCATGCCGGAAGCATGGCCGACCTCTTGGTTCTAAAGATAAAAATCCTCGAAAGAAAAGAGGATTAAATGATCCGAGAAGATCATATTGAAGAAAAGAATGATAAAGACCAAGAGAGAACTGATGACAAAGAACCGGAAGTTGATGAAAGTAACACTGAAATTTCTATCAATTATACCACTTACGGTAGAAGTTGGAATCGGATAGAAGCTGTTATTGATGATATATTTGCATACAATATATCTCTTGATGTTACACAGGATAATGATGATCCTGAACCAATATCGATTGATGAATGTCGGCATAGAAAAGATTGGCTGCAATGGAAAGATGCGATTCAATCGGAGTTAAATGCATCGGCAAAACGTGAAGTCTTCGGACTGCGGTCCGAACACCGGAAGGTATAAAACCTGTTGGCTACAAATGGATATTTGTGCGAAAGCGCAATGAAAAGAGTGAAATCGTTCGATATAAAGCGCGATTAGTAGCCCAAGGTTTTTCACAAAGACCAGGTATTGATTATGATGAAACTTATTCTCCTGTTGTTGATGCTATTACACTCCGATATCTTATCGGTTTGGCGGTACATGAAAAGATAGATATGCGCCTATTAGATGTTGTCACTTGCTTACTTGTATGGAAATTTAGAAAATGATGTTTACATGAAAATCCCGAAGGATTTCATATGCACGAAGCATATAAACATTATCCTCGTGAAAATTACTCCATAAAGTTGCAGAAATCATTATATGGCTCGAAGCAATGCAGGCGCATGTGGTTCACACGTCTTAGTGAATATTTATTGAAAGCGGGATTTAAAAATGACCAGGTATGTCCATGCGTTTTTATTAAGAAATGCTGGTTCTAAATTTGTGATATTAGCTATATATGTTGATGATATTAATCTTATTGGAACTCCTGAAGAGCTCCAAGAAACAATTGATTATTTAAAAAGAGAATTCGAAATCAAGGATTTTGGTAAAACCAAATTTTGCCTTGATTTACAAATTGAACATTTGGAGAGTGGAACATTTATTCATCAATCAACATATACGGCAAAAGTGCTAAAAAGATTTTATATGGACAAAGCACATCCATTGAGTATTCCAATGATCGTCCGATCATTAAATGTGGATAAAGATCCTTTCCGACCTCAAGAAAATGATGAAGAACTCCTTGGTCCTGAAGTACCATATCTCGGTGCAATTGGTGCGTTGATGTATCTTGCTAATAACACACGGCACTGATATTGCTTTCGTTGTCAATTTATTAGCAAGATTTAGTTCTTCACCAACACGACGACATTGGAATGGAATTAAACAAGTCCTTCGATATCTCCAAGGTACAATTGATCTCGGATTATTTTATTCAAATAAAACCAGTCCAACATTGATAGGTTATGCGAGATCTTTGGTTATTTATCCGATCCACATAAAGCACGTTCTCAAACGGGCTATCTATTTACATGTGGAAATACTTGCTATATCATGGCGTTCTACGAAACAATCTATAGCGACTACTTCTTCAAATCATGCTTGAAATTATAGCCATTCATGAAGCAAGTCGAGAATGTGTATGGCTAAGATCCATGATTCATTATATCCGAGAAAGTTGTGGATTATCATCAATCAAAGGTATTCCAACTCCTCTTTATGAAGACAATGCAACTTGCATAGCTCAATTACGAGGAGGATATATTAAAGGAGATCGGACAAAACATATTTCACCAAAATTCTTCTTTACTCATGAACTCCAGAAGAAATGTGAAATTGATGTGCTACAAATTCGGTCATGTGACAACCTCGCGAGATATTTTCACGAAGACTTTACCGACGGCAACATTTGAAAAGTTGAGATATAAAATCGGTATGCGTCGGTTTAAAGATTTAAAGGAATCATCTCATCAGGGGGAGTAATAAACATACATATAGAATAGTGTACTCTTTTTCCTTCACTAGATTTTTTTTCCCACTGGGTTTTTATCTAGTAAGGTTTTAACGAGGCATATTCTTTATGTATGGATGGACATCCAAGGGGGAGTGTTATGAATTATTGGAATCTCCATTAATTAGTGGATGCTCCACTAATTATGGATTTATGTGAATTATTAGAAAATTTTTATGGATGTCCACCATTTAGTGGAGACACCATTAATTGAAGATGATGTATGCCATGATGTATTTCACTAATTAGAGCTCTATAAATAGAGCTATTCTCTAAGCTTGTAATACACCATCATTTTGTGAAAGAAAGATTAGTGAAAGAAAGATTAGAGAAAGAATTGTGAGAGAAAGAAAGAGAGAAGTTTGAAGAGAAATTCTTGTGCAAAGAATAGTTAGAATTTTCTTAGTGTGTAGTGTGTAGATTTTATTCTAACACTACCCTAATTTTATAACAACCTTATAATTGTATAACAAACGGACAAGAGTATATTGATTAGGGGTCATTTAGCCTTTCCTTTATAAAAAATAATGGTTAGTATGATTTTGTTGACTGAATTTACTATCTTAAAGGAATGTTGACTGAATTACTATTTTATGGATTTATTATTCTTTATCAATGTGTACTACACTAAGGGTGAGTTTGGTTTGCGAAGGGAAGGGAAAAAGGAAAGGGGAGGGGGAGTGGAACATTTTACTTCTATTAGAGGAAGTAAAATGTAGTTACTCTCATCCTGTTTTGTTAGAGTGGAAGGAAAGTAAATATGATTTACCTCATTATTTGGTTGTAAGATATATAGGGAGGAAATAATTATTGAATTACTATTATATCCCTAAGGCTAATTCATAAAAAATTGCAAAGTATGGTTGTTGTTGCTAAAATAGAGAGCCGATGCAAACGGAGATCGACTTCACATCCGATAAACACAAACGATCCGATATGGTGAAACAGAAAATGGTATCAGATCTTTTTTCAAATCAGGGACGGGGTTCCTTGAACTTACTATAGAAAGGGTTCAAGAAAATTAGCTGAGAATGCTCAACGGAAGGACCTTTCTGGGAGAATAGAATGATACTTGTATATATTAACTTGCTTAAAGAAAAGCACAGAAAACGCCTGATATTAAAACAAGACGAACAAGAAGCTGTAAAGAAAAGCTGTAAACAAAACGGTAGAGAAAAAGCTAAAACAAAGCAGTAAGAAAGCTATAAGGAAACGAGATTCTAAACTAAAAAGCTGTAAATGACGATGAAGTAGAAGAAATTGAAGTTGAACGTTGCTGGATGATGGATTGTTGTCTTTTTTTTGTTTTGGGCACTGCTCCTATTTTATACTTGCTGCAAACGAGCCCTTAGCAGATTGTGGAGTTTCTTCTGGCCAAAGATGCTCCCAGCGGTTGTGCAGAATACTTGTGCCAAAAGATCAGGAATCTGTTTTCCTTCTTATCGGCTCCGTGGTGCCGATGTTGACCATGACCATCGGCTACTCGAAATGTTGACTTTATCGGCTCGTCCCAATTTATCAAATCGGCATCGGCTCAAAGTAACCGTTGTGTCAACTCGGCAAAGTTGACGTCAACACATGCGCCCCCGAGTCCCATTGTTTCAGCAGACGCGAGTCAGCGAAACGATAGGAATTGTACAACTCTTAATGGCAGCCGTTTTTTTTCTGACAAAATCGAAACGTCCCAAATGTTGTGGAATTGTTGTGATGCCTCGGCCTTAGAACCTGTGAACGGCTCAATTTCAAACCTCCTTACAAATAGCAGTAGTCCCCAATCGGAACTTCTAACTTCCTACAACTTCTATCTCCTTTAGTATTCTACTACTTGAGTAATTCATCGATCCTTTACCTTCTTGCCCTAATTCCCTGCGAACTGTAAATTTCCTTTCGGTAAAATAACATCGCAATAGCAACCCCTACTGATAAGAATATTCTGTCCCTGGTCCAAGTAGATGCCAGACTGTTTGCCTTGGGCCCGCGTCTCTTGCCTGCAGAAGTTACCGCTAAACACCTACGGTTTGTTTTGCCGACTGATTTCACTTTCCCTTTGCAACAGGATACTTTTACAACCACCAATCTTCCTTCTTCTTTCCGTCATTGGCCCCGCAAACTCAAGAATTACCGAGAATGGCGAGACCGCTGCTACGCCCAATTTGGGGCCATTTGGGCGCAATGGGGAATTTCGGACGCCATCATGATGACCGACTTCAAGATGGCGTTTGATATCAATCTGTTTGCCGTCGTTCTTCCCTTTTGGTCCTTGGCGATAAATGGCTTCATTTTTCTGCATGGGATGTTCTCCCCTACTATTCTTGACATCTGCACCATACTCGGCTTCCGATGTGAAAGCGATGAGATTCCGAGGCTTCATGACGAAGAAAGCTTACCAGCCGTTGAGGCTCGTCTGGATAAGGCCTCCTCTTCATATGGCAATTTCATCAACGCTCAACGAGGGGTGGAGGATACTCCTTCAAATTAAGAACAAGCGCCCTTCCTATGGCTTTAGCTGTGTAAGTATGTCATCTGCTCCCATTCTGCCGGCGTCAGTAATGAGTACCGATACTATGTATCGGCTCTCTTACAGAGCAAGAGGCATTGTGACCTTGCCTCTCTGGTCCTCGCCTTAGTCTACCACACCATTAACTAGCTGATGACTGTTCTTACCACTGGGGAAGACCCGATCAACCTTGGGGGCCCGCTCTGGATTGCCCAACTCTGGCTGTATCAGTATTTGCCCAACTTTGGCGTCAGTCGATTTGTAGGCACCCAGGAGGACTCTTTCGAACGAGCGACTGGCTATCAGCTACTTCGGGTCCCCGTAAATACTGCTTCTGTCGAAACCATCGTCTCGTATCTTTACCGATGTCGAGACTTCCATGGTGCTATTTTCTTTCCGTATGCTGCTCGCCAAGAGGGCCCCCTTTGGTTGAAAAGCCTATCGAAAAGCCCCGAGGCAACACAAGAAACTCTATGGGCTCGAATCCTGTGCCCTCAGGAAATTCTCCTAGGGGCCAAGCCTAGAGCTTGGAGTGCTAAGACCTCTTGTGAGAGGTACAATCCCCACTGCTTCTCCCGCCAATTTGGGTTGATACAAGATATTCCTGCAGATTCGAGGCACGTTTCCTTCTGCTCTGTGAGACCAGTGCTATCGGCTAAAACGTACAAACTTTAGCTAAGAGCACCCAGGCTATTCTGAGGTCTTTCGAATTTAAACCCTTTCAGGTGGTGTTGGAAACTTCTCCGAACTTCGATTTATGGTGGAGGCTACTGAGTGGAGCCCTGTTCTCTGCCCCCATAGGCATCTGGCTTCTGCGAATTCTCGGGCCGGCCGCCTCTTTGCTTGAACCATCGTCTGCTAAGAAATGAAAATAGGTAAAACACCATGTAAGTCCTGTAATAATGTCGACCTTACATACTCCCTTGGTGCAGAAAACTACTGCTGCTGCTCGTGTTGCCCTAGAGGAGGAAGAAGAAGAGATCGAGGTCCCGTCACTGCTCCGTCAATCAAAGAGGAAACATAAAACACTGACTCCTCCTGTTTCCAAGGTTTACTTCTGGCAATTCTTGTTGTGCTTGGCTCCTCCAATGTTCAATTTTGTCTAATTACCAGCATAACCCTTTCTGCAGAAACTCAAACAAGGGATAGGCCGTCCTATTATCATCGACACTTCTTCTGACTCGGAGAAAGATATCTCGCTTCGTACTTTAGCCGAAAGAGCGGCTGAAAGGACTGCTCATCCGACGACAGATGCCCCGTCGGTGGAGGCTACGGCTCCTCCTATCAGCGGCAACCCTTCTGTCGGCTGAGCTTCCAACTCTAGAAAGTCATTCCTCTGTTCCGCCAAAGCCTGAAAAGCAACCAGTGGTCGATGATGTCGAAACAATAGTGCCTCTCCCTAGCCAAGGAACTGGAAAAACTACTGCTTCCCTGTCAATGCTGACGTTGGCTTCGGCGCTGGACTTTCTTGATGGCCTTATCGGGGCTACCTTGCCTACTGAGAGGTCCATTCTGGATAATGTAAGCCGCGCCCTTCTGCGGATTGTTCAATTAGCCGACCCCGACATGCCCCCTACACTTCGAGACTTAGCAATTGGATGCCTGGGGCAAATACGCTTCACTAGTCGCTTCTTATTTGACACGCAGCGCCGTCGGGATGAAGCGCACGACCAGTTAGAGCTTTTGAAGCTGCATCGAGAAAACGCAACATTTGCAGAAAAAGATCGCCGGGAATTCATGGGTCATCTTACGCTTCTGCAAACTGATATTGCAAAGGGGAAAGGGAAAATTGAACGGCTCGAACGTCAAATATCTGAACTCTAGGAAGAACTTACCTTTGAGAAAAAGGCCTTGGAGCCGCTTGAATCAGAGAAAAGGCTTCAGGAAACAGTCAAAGCCATTGACGACTCCCTTTTTCAACATAATGACGAACGGCTAATGCTGGAAACGGAAGAGGAACTGCTCGAAGCTGAACTATCCAACTCTACTGCCCTCCTGACTGAGATGAAGTCTGGGTGGGACCGCTTTGTGGTTGAGCTGAACAAGGTTCTACATCCTTCGAATGTCGACGAAGCAGGCCCTTCCGGGATTCAAACTGAAGAAACGGCCCCTTCAATGGCCGAAACAGGCGTTCCAGAGATGTCCACTGACGAGATGGCCCTGCCTCCCGAAAGAGGAATAGAAACGGAGGCTGAGATGGCTGAAAAAGAGCTCCCAGTTCCTGATCCATAGCCAACGGAAGCTGCCATGACATCTAGTCAAGCGTCCGTCGAGTCAGAAGATCCAGATCGGCTGGCGATTGTTCCTTATCGGCCAACACTATTGCCCTCTACCCCTTTCGATGATTATTGATTTCTCTTGTAATGACATTTATGGCTATCTGATCGGCCTCTTGTGATCAGTTCAACATATCAGGACAAAATTTTTGCTTAAGAAGTTGTTTTCTCTCTCTCTCTCTCTTTTTTTTTTTTTACTCGTTAGTCCCTTCCCAAAACGCCGGATAGTACCGTTTCAAAAACTTACCGTTAATTACTTTACCTGCTTCCTTTCCATCAGGTGTCATTAGGCGATAAGCTCCTCCATAAAAAACCCGTGTTACTAAGAATGGACTTTCCCAGGATGCAGACCACTTACCGTACTTTAGATCCTTTAGTGCAACGGGGAGGATAGTCTTCCACACCATGTCTCCTTCTTGAAAACTTCTTTCACGGACTTTTCGATTGTACGCCTTTACTACCTTCTCCTTGTGTTGTTTTATATTCTCCAAGGCAACCCAACGGTCCATCTCAACGTGGTCTAAGCTCAGGGCCAAAGCTATCTGGTAATCTTCAGTTATTAGACCATGCTGGTATGCTATCCGAGCTGATTGCAATGATATCTCAACAGGTAACACAGCATCCTGCCCATAAGTTAGTCTAAACGAAGTAAAGCCAGTTGCAATTTTAGCAGCATTCCGATGGGCCCATAACACTTCCTGCAACGTCTCATGCCATCTTCTTGGATTGTCTTCTACTGCCTTGTGGATCATGCCAATTAAGGTTTTGTTCGTTGTTTATGCTTGTCCGTTGGCCTGTGCATAATAGGGAGAAGAGTGGAACAACTTAACTTTAAACTATGCTAGGAAATTACGTACCTGGTCTCCTGTAAATACCGTCCCTTGATCCGTTGTTATGGTCTCTCGGATTCTAAAACGGAAGAGAATGCTCTGCTGGAGAAAGTTGATGACTGCTGTTTGTGTTACTTTGGCCAATGGTTGCGCCTCTACCCACTTGGTGAAGTAATCTGTTGCCACCAATATGAATGTGTGCCTTTTTGCTGAAGGTGGATAGATCTTTTCGATGATGTCCAGGGCCCATCCACGGAAAGGCCATGGCTCAATGATCGGATACAATTCCGTGGAAGGAGTGTGCAATAAAGGGCCATACTTTTGGCAAGCTTTACAGCCAACCGCATAAGTATTCCAATCTGTAGTCATGGATGGCCAAAAGAAACCATGACGTTGAAGTATCCATTTCAGCTTTGGGCCCGCTTGATGTGCTCCATATAAGCCTTCGTGTACCTCTGCTATAGCGCATAATGCTTCTTCTTTGGAGAGACACTTTAAAAGAATTCCAGTGTGACTCCGCCGGAACAAATCATTGCCTATCAATATAAAGCTGAGGGTCTTTCGTTTTACCTCTCGAGACGTTTGTCCAGTCGGGTTTCTTAAATAATTAACAATCTCCTGTCGCCAATCTTCTTGATACCCTGTGTCTGCTATCTGTTGACACATCACTGCTTTCCTAAAACTTGAAGCTAGCTGAACTAAATTATTAGCACTTTGGTTTTCTATCCTGGGAATATGAACTAGAATGACCTCCTGGAAATGCTGAAGTAGCCCTTTTACCTCCTGTAACTTACCCGACAGCAACGGGTTAGCACATTTATAATCTCCTACTACTTGTCGAATAACTACTTGAGAATCTCCTAAAATTCTGATTACTCGAGCTTCTAGTGCTTTCAGAATCCGTAATCCTAACAAAAGGGCATCATATTCCGCTTGATTATTAGTTGTCCCCTTCTTTAACTCAAAATAGACCTTACCCTGTTGTCCATTCGGAGATTCAAGAACCAGACCAATACCAGCCTTCTGTTAGGTACTTGAGCTATCAAATTGTAAAACCTATAGTTTCAAATAAACGTACATCTGTGGCTTGTCCCCATCCGTTTGTGGTATCTCTAAAGAAAGATGTTCAGCTAAAAAATCTGCAACAGCTTGTCCTTTCACAGCCCTCAATGGCACATAAGTTAGAGAAAAGGCATGTAATTTGACCGCCCATTTCATAAGCCGCACATTCAGTAAAGGGCGATTCAACAAGAGTTTGATTAAATCCACCTTACATAGGATATGTACTTCCCTAAATAACAAGTAATGCTCTAGCTTTATGCATGCATAGTGAAGAGATAAGCATAGCTTTTCAATAGGGGTGTACCTGGTCTCCGTATCCGATAGATTTCGGCTAAGGTAGTATACTGCTCTTTCTATCCCTTGCTAGTCATTCTGAGCTAATAAACTGCCGATAGATCCTTTCGCAGCTGAGATATATAACTTCATGGGAGACTGGTCATGCGGAGGAGCTAACACCGGTGGATGTGATAAGGCTACCTTGATTTGATCAAATGCTACTTGATACTCAGGCTGCCAGATAAATTCTTGAGATAACTTTAACCGTAACAAAGAAGAAAATACCTTCTGCTTACCTACAACATTTGCAAAAAAATGCCGTAAAAAAATGATCTTTCCCAAGAAACTTTGTTACTCTTTCTTCGTCTAAGGTGGTCTTACTTGTAGAATATCCCGGGCCTTATTCTGATCTATCTCAATCCCCCTCTGGTGTACTAAAAACCCAAGGAAATTCTCAGCTGTAACTCCAAAGGCACACTTAGCCGGATTGATCTTCAAGTGGTGCTGACGCATCCGGAGAAACGCTTGTTCCAGATCAACTAAGTGTTGTAGAAACATGGGGGATTTTACGACCAAGTCATCTATGTAGACTTCCATGGTGCTACCGATAAGGTCGTGGAAGATGAGCTTCATGGCCCGTTGAAAGGTGGCCCCAACGTTCTTCAAACCAAATAGCATAACCACCCATTCGAATAATCCGATAGACCCCGAGCAACGGAACGCCGTTTTGTGTGTATCTTTTTCAACTATGAATATATGGTTATACCCTGAATAACCATCCATGAAGCTCAAAAACTGGTTACCCGCAACAGAATCTACTAACATATCTGCCATTGGCATAGCATACTTATCATTTGGAGTGGCCAAGTTCACGTTTCTGAAGTTTATGCAGACCCGTAGTTGACCATTCTTCTTAATGACCGGCACAATGTTAGATATCCATTCTGCATACCGGCATGTACAGATGAACCCACATCGGAGTAACATTTCTACCTCCTCCTTGATCCTAGATAGTAATGCAGGATTAAAACGTCATGCCAGTTGTTTATGGGGCTTAAAGCCTTCTTTCACAGGTAGGCGATATTCCACAATACTTCGGTCCAAACCGGACATCTCATGATAGTCCCACGCAAAGCAATCTTTGTACCTACGGATCAGACAAGTTATCTTCTCCCTTTGCTCGATGGTCAAATGTAAACTTACCTTGGCTGTTCTGTTTTCCCCCGCTTCTCCTATGTCTACTTCTATTAACGGATCTTAAGCAATGAAGCCAGGAGCTCGTCGAACCTCTGGATCTTCCGGTCGTAGGCCGCCTGGTTTCTAAGTGGTGATCAAGTTATGGGTCATCGTTAGCTTGGCATAGTGGCTTGGATTGAAGGTCGGATGATAAAACAGAGCTTCGTTCATGTGGATTTTGGCTGAAAACGGATTAGGATCGGCTAGGATCTGCTCTACCTGTTCTCCATCCCAAATTAGCATCATTTGGTGTAAAGTGGACGGTACGCACCGGTTTGCATGCATCCAATCCCTGCCCAATAAAACGGAATAAGCTGGCTTCGCATCAATTATAAAAAAGACCGTTTTACTGGTTTTGGACCCGACTATGACTTCACAAGTGACAACGCCTTCGGTCGCAGTTGCCTCTCCAGTGAAATTAACCATCTGTACATCAGTAGGAGACAAATCTAACTTATCTTTACCCAGCCATTTCAAGGTGGAGAAAGGCATTATGTTTAAGACAGCTCCATCATCAACAAAAACCCGAGTAAGTGGCTTGCCATTGACATGTGCTTTGATGTACAGGGGCCTGAGGTGGTTAACATTTTGGGCTGTTGGAATGGGAAAGAGCATCCCCTCTGGGGGAATTTGGTCATCCACTATGTAACACCCCCCCGAAGCCTAGGCCTGCCAGGGCCGGGGATGTCACCCCGTCCAAAGGACAAGGGATCTTTATAACTAGGTCACACAAACAAATTGCGGAATAAAAATAATATTTAACTTAAAAAGTTATTACAACCCAAAGAAATTTCAAGAATAAATCCATGAATTCCAAAATAAAAACCATACATAAAATTATTCACTCTCGCCTCCCCAAAGCAGCACATAAAATCAAAGACACATTCTCTTCCCAAGCAGATATTACTAGCCACTCAACTCCACAGCAGGATCATCCTGAAATCATGATAGAAAGGTGATGAGACAGAAATCTCAGTAAGTCCGTGTGTGCTTTGGGTGTTTGGTGAAATTAGTTCATGGATGCAGAGTGTGAAACTTTTATAAGAGAAAACATTGGCAAGCATCAAGCATTAGTCAAAAGTAAGAGTGGCGTTTTGGCTTATCTAGCCATACACAAGTAATGAAATCAACCACTCGAAAGAAAGGGATATGGGTTACCACACGTTGGGCCCCATAACCGGTCAGAATACCGACACTTTGTGTAGACTGACAAAAGTAGGTGATCGGCCTACTAGGCAAGATACTCCTCCTTCTCTATACCCAAACAACAATCGGGTGTCCATTCCGGCAAAACACAGTCACTTGACTGAAAACAAACTGCTAGCTCGGACCGGCACGACTCACTGGAACTGGCATCTTATCCAGGAAGGACTCATCCCTCAGAGGTGGCCACCTACTGAAAGACTTACCCTAACCCTTCAAGAACTAGTCCTAGTAGTCCACCCTTATTGAGTACTCAACAACGTTTCCCACTTGGGATGAAATGAACAAAGCATTGCTCTTCACGAGAATGGTAATTTGAGGGTTTCCAAAGTTTTGGGAACAATCAGTTTTAGAAAGAGTTTTAAGTTTGGAAAATCTGCTTAGTAACTTTTAAATAATTTAAGTGTTGGAAATAAGAACAAATTCAACCCTCAATTGTCTTCAAACAAACGAGTGTCCATACACTCCATATTTAGCTTGCCATAAGAAAAACATTTCACATCGATAGATTTTATGCAGGAGCTTACCTGAGTCTTGCTCACAACAACAAGGTCTCAGATAGATGACCTAACCCCACATGGGCAAATACAAATCTTAATCAGATTCAAGCCACAATCCACTTCCTTAATTTTAAATCAACTCAATTCACTACTACCATGATCCTAGTGTCCCAAGCTTTAAGGTAAAATAATAAATAAGTAGGTTTATAAGCTAAGTTTAATTTGTTATTTAAAGTAATTAATGGTTTGGGAAATAAATTCTAATAAGTTGAAAGTTTAAATCTTGTTAAGGAAAATTTAGAGTTTATTTGATCAAGAGTCATAGGTGGTACTAGGTAAAATAGTGATTTAATGATAGTTTAGTTGTTAGAAAATAATTGATAGTTAAAACTAGTTGAGATTAATTTGAATAAGTCTTTCTTGGAAAATAATATGTAAATCCTTAGGGGTTTTGATTTAGTAAATATTTTACTAACCATTAATCTTTTTCGTAAAGGCTTAAATTGATTCCTTTATTTTTAATAATATTTATTTGTTTTACTTTCTAGCAAAAATCATTATTTATTTGGCTAAAATATCATTTATATATATAATAATTCCAAATCTACCCTTCCTAGGGTTTTTCGAAATTTACTAGCAAAAATTATTATTGAATATTTTATTCAGGAACTAAAATTAGCTTAGGAACAACTAGATCTGATGGACAAAACGCAGCACAGGAGCCACGGACAGATAAAAACAGAGACCCAAAAAAAATTAAACGCGGGCCATAAGGCCATGCGGAAGCGTGAAGATCATACCTTTGCGCTCCTTAACCCTTCTAGGTTGAGTAAGAGCGGATTGAACGACTGGAATCGCCTCGCTTTGCACAGTTGAAGGAGCTTCCGGTTGAACACCCGCTAGCCTTCAACTTCGTTTTGTTTGCATTAACGCTTAGCTCTCCAGCTCTCGGGGTATTCCTCAGCCTAACCTCTAGTCGGTGAACACTATGGTGAAGAGGAAGGGTCTCAATTCTCCTTGGTTCGTTCGCTATTGATTAGCAAAGAACAAGAGAAAAACAAGAAGAAGAAGGAGAGAGCTTTTGTGAGAGAGAGAGACTCACGTGAGTCTTTGCTTGGGAAGGGAAAAATTAGGGTTTTTTTCTTTCAAAGAGTTGTTTATATTTTAGCCAAAATTAGGTCTCTCAATCTCTGATAAACATATTCCCGGGATTTCAAAATATCCAGATGTTATCCTGAGAAACAGTTTGGCCTAACCTTAAACTCCTCTTAACCGTATCTGGAAAAAACCCTAAGGTCCAAGCTATTGGGCCAGATAAATATTTATTATTTTTCTTGGACCCAAAAGGCCCAAAATAATAAATATTAATTATTTATTTTCTGGGCTTACATAAGTAACCCAATAAATAATTAATGAGCCCAAATGAACCATAATAATTAATCTCTAATTATTTATTTCTTGGGCCTACATAAATAACCCAATAAATAATTAAACATTAATTATTTCCCCTAGTTTAAGCTCAGGTTAATTTCTTAATTATTCATACTGGACCTAGGCCCTGAATAATTAATTAACCAAATAAACTAGATAATTAATTTCTCTCAACTCCTATTTTATATATTTATTTATTTATTTATTTTATTCCAGTCCAATAATAAATTAGACTTCCTGAATAAAACAAAATAAAATAAAATCCTCTTCAACTGAGACCAAATCCTCAACCCAAAAATAGTTAGGACTTACGGGCTATCCCGAGGACCAAAAAGACACATCGCCTTGGCTGCTAAAATGACCAAAATACCCCTGCTATATAAATAGCTGTATTTTGCATTTTAAATATTTCCTAATATCACCATAAGGAAATATTGACCCCAAGGACAATGCTGCATTCGCAAAGTCTCCGACCTACAGGTGAAATGACTAAAATACCCCTCCACACATCGCCGTACATTTAGAGAGGAAGAAGTGTACTAACACCCTCTAAATGACATCTACCATCCTTAGGCTTCTAGTCCAATGATCCACGACTTCCGGAGTGTTTCCGCTTTCCAAGGGAGCTACCCTAAAGCAAACATCCAAGTCATGTTTCCTAGGGCCCCGGCTAATTTAGACCATTCTGACAACCACAAGGGGCGATATAGTGCGTAAATTATCTTGTATAAGTCCTGTCTTAACTAACTAGTCACACATACCCAACATGCAAGTATATTGGCCCTATGATAGAACCTCAACTACAAGAAATCAAAGTATATGCTTCCAGCCTTCGCTAGACCACCAACTCATACTCAAGTCGTAGAGTACTGGTCCACGCTCGTAGCGGTAGTAGTCTAGGTTTCTACCATATAGTACTTTGAGAAACCACTACTACAGTCCCTGTTCTACGTATTCGAAATACGCTTATGTCATGAAGTGAGTGGACTACCCACCGGCTAAAGGTAAGCCATTCCCCATTTGGAATTCATAACATAATAACCTAAACATGATGAGGTTCCCAGCCTCATCAATAGGCTAAGAACAAATGTTTATGTGTTAAATAACCCGTGATCCATACCTTATCGTGAAAGACCACCATTCACATGGATCACTTATTTAAACACAATGGGTCCTGTTCCAAACGAAAATCGTGCACAAACAAAAAGTAAATTCACAAACAATTTCCGAAAACAAATTCTTTTATTAAATAATTCGATTTTACATCGAAACCTAGTCTAAGAGGGCATACAATCCAACAATCTCCCACTTGCACTCTAAGACTAGGTAAGTCCATAGGTGCCCACCCCTATGGCGTCTAAGTGTCTCTTGAAGACTCTCTCACCCAAAGGATTGGTGAATGGGTCTCGCTAGATTGTTTTCTCGAGGTAATATGCTCCACCACGACTTCCCGTCTCCGGATGAAATCCCGGATCGGTGGTACTTCCTCTCGATGTGTTTCCCCTTCTTGTGGTTCCGAGGCTCCTTAGATTGTGACACCGCTCCAGTGTTGTCGCAATACATCACAACCGGCCTATCCATATGTGGTACGACTCCAAGTTCCGAAAGAAACTTCCTGAGCCGCATCGCTTCCTTGGACGCTTCCGAAGTCGCCACATACTCGCCTTCCATGGTTGAGTCAGCAATACAAGATTGCTTGATACTCCTCCATGAAATTGCTTCTCCGCACAAGGTGAAGACATATCCACTAGTGGATTTTCTCTCATCCTTATCCGCCCGGAAGTCCGAGTCCGTGTATCCTGCAGGAACCAAATCATCACCTCAGTAAACCGAAGATATAATCTCTCGTTCCCTTGAGGTACTTGAGAATATGCTTTACAGACTTGCCAATGAACCTCCCTCGGGTTTGACCGATATCCGCTAACTAAGCCCACGGCAAAGCGGATATCCGGCCTAGTACACAAAGATGGCGTACATGAGACTTCCCACCGCCGAAGCGTAGGAATCCTACTCATTCTGTCCTTTTCTTCTTGAGACTTAGGACAGTCCTTCGAAGAAAATGACAACCCATGTCCGCAAGGGATTAGAGCTCCCTTGCATGAGTCCATGTCTGTACTTGCCAAGCATCTTGTCAATGTATGTCGCTTGGGATAATCCTAACATTCTCTCGCTTCCTATTTCTAAGAAGCCTAATCCCGAGAATGTAGTCGGCTTCTCCCAAGTCCTTCATACCGAATTGACTAGACAGCCAAACCTTTGTAGATGACAATGTCGCTACATCATTTCCAATGAGTAGAATGTCATCCACATACAGGACAAGAAAAACCACATTGATGCCTTCAAGTTTCCTGTACACGCATGGTTCATCTTCGTTTTGAATAAAACTATAAGACTTTACAGTCTCATCAAAACGAATGTTCCATACTCTTGATGCCTGCTTAAGTCCATAAATGGACTTCTTAAGCTTGCAAACCATGTGTTCCTGGCCTTCAACGAATGAAGCCTTCCTGGTTGAGACATATAGATGTCTTCGCTAAGATGGCCATTTAAGAATGCCGCCTTGACATCCATTTGCCATATCTCGTAGTCATAGTGACAGGCGATGGCAAGGAGGATGCGAATGGATTTAAGCATGGCTACCGGAGAAAAGGTTTCCTCATAGTCGATACCCTCTTTCTGAGTATACCCTTTCGCCACAAGCCTAGCTTTGAAGGTTTCCACCTTCCCATCTGCTCCTCTCTTCCTCTTGTATACCCACTTGAACCCAATGGGTTTTATCCCTTCAGGTGAAGCTACAAGATCCCAAACCTGATTGAGGTACATAGACTCAATCTCGGCTTTCATTGCTTCATGCCACAGATTTGCATCGGCATCAGCAATAGCCTCCTCGTACCTAGTGGGGTCTTGTTCCTGATGGTCGGAAACCAGCTCAAATGCTTCTCTAGTCCATCTATCCGGAACCCTAGACACTCTCCCACTACGACGAGGCTCCATTTGTACTGAGTTCTTGAGGTCGTGCCTCTTCTTGTTCCAAAATCGGGTCGAGTAGAAGTTGATTCCATAGATAACTTCTCCTGCAGCTTCCAACCTCGTTGAACCTTTAGTGGAAGTACTTTGATCATCTTCCAAGTATCTAGCATTGGTACCGACTAGTACCTTCCGCTCCTTAGGATGATAAAAATAGCCTCCTTTTGTCCCTTTTGGATACCCAACAAAATAGCATAATTCCGATCTTGGTTCCAACTTGTCTCCCTTAATCAGTACATAAGTCGGACACCCCCAAATCCCGAGATGATTCGGACTTGGCTTATGCCCATCCACATCTCATAGGGAGTCCTAGGTACCGACTTGGAAGGCACCAAGTTCGGAATATATGCCGCCGTTTCCAGGGCATATCCCCAAAAGGACACCGGAAGAGTAGCATGAGACATCATGCTTCGGACCATTTCCATCAACGTCCCGTTCCTTCTCTCAACTACTCCGTTCCGCTGGGGGTTCCCGCAGCAGAGCTGGGATACTATCCCATGATGTACCATGTAGTCCTTGAATTCACCTAGGAGGTACTCTCCACCACGATCCGATCGTAAGGTTTTGATTAATTTACCTGTCCGACGCTCCACTTCACTCCTTAAACTCTTTGAACTTGTCAAAAGAGTCAAACTTGCGTCTCATCGGTAAATGTAACCATACCTCGTACAATCATCCGTGAACGTGATGAAGTACTCAAAACCTCCCCTAGCTGGTGTAGACAATGGACCGCACACATCGGTGTGAACAAGACTCAACACCTCCTTGGCTCTATCCGCCTTTGGTGTAAAAGACCTTTTGGTCATTTTTCCTATCGAGCAGGATTCACACCGAGGCCAATTTTCCAATCTCAATGAGCCCAAAGGCCCATCATGGATTAGCCTCCGAATCTCGGTTGAGTTAATATGACCCAACCTCGGATGCCAAATGTATGAATCATTGATATTGGTCTTTCTCTTCTTAGTTAAAGGTTCGAGACAGAGCGTTATTTGATTGGTTGTTAATAGGGTTTAAAAAGAACAAATTTCCATACATGTGCCCAAGACATAAAATTTCTCCATCTCTACCGATAGAAATACCGTAATGGAAAGATACGTAATATCCTTGATTAATAAGTTTTGCAATCGAAATCAAATTCGACGTAAAACCAGGTACATATAAAATGTCTTTTAAAACCACTATCTTATTACAATAAAAAATAAGATGCAGCTCTCCCACTGCAAGGGCCCAGACTTGTGCTCCATTACCCACTCGAAGCCCATGTTCGCCCTTCTTGGGTCTTCTTATCTTCATAAACCCCTGCAAGGAGTTACAGATATGATCAGTGGCTCCTGAATCAACAATCCATGTGGAAGTTGATCCTACCATTGATATGGACTCTAGATAGTAAACATTACCTGTGGGGTTTTTCCAGTGTCCCTTCTTTCCACACTTGAAGCACTTGCCCTTTGGTTTGTCCTTGGGCTGGTTCTTGGGCTGGGCTGCTGCATTCCCCTTCTTCCTCTTGAACTTTCTAGGCCTAGGCCCAGTTCTTGAAGAAGAGGCCTTAGCAATCATGGCCTTAGACTGCGGCTTCATGACCTTCTCCGCCATCTGGAGCTCCTTCATCAGTTCAGTCAAACTCATGTTCAACTTGTTCATGTTATAGTTTAACTTGAACTGAGTGAAAGAGCCCGGTAGAGATTCGAGAACCATGTCCACTTGGCTCTCGGGGTCAATGACAGCCCCTAAGATTTCTGCCTCCTCGAAAGCAGCAATCATCTTGATCATATGCTCTCGGACTGATGCTCCCTCAGCCATCTTAGTGTTTACAATTGTTCGAAGAGCCTCCCGCCTTGCGGGCCGGCTCTTGTCCGCGAACATAGTTGCCAACGATTGACTAATGTCATATGCGTAAGCCATGTGCTCGTGTTTTGATCGGAGCACATTAGACATGGAAGCTAACATATAGCAACGTGCCATTTCGTCGCCTTTCTTCCATGCCTTTTCAGCCTCTCGCTCTTCAGCGGTGGAACCTTCCCCGATAACAGAGGCGGGTTTCGTAAAGGACATACTTATACTCGCTCGACTGTGAGTATTATGTCCAGGTTCCTTTTCCGATCCACATAGTTTGGACCCGTTAACTTATTCTCCCCGAGAATAACGGCCAATGGACTAAAAGAACCTCCCACCATTTCGAAAATCGAAAATAAAAGAAAGAAATTAGTTTGTGAAAACAAAATGAAATTTGTGCACCGAAAATAATTTGGCTCTTAGGAAAACCGACATAGCTTATTGGGAAGATTAACAGCTTCCTAAGCTAAGTGTATTAACCACCACAAATTAATTTCCCTTCTAGGTAATGGTCTAGAGAATAACTCCATCGTGGGATGGCCGTTTCCTCTCATTTCCTATGGACATACCTTGCACTATAACCTCCAACGTGGGATGGCCGATCATAGTACGTGCCCCGGGTTATTAATTACATCCTTCCATTAGATCTAGATCCTTGTGGTATCCCCATCCTATACGGGTTCACTCCCAGGGTGACGCGAGGGGATCCACGATCTCTAATGAGGACCGTGATGGAAGCCGTGGGGCCGTTGGAACCCCTCTCCCACTTAGTCTTTTAAAATAAAGGTTTTCTGGAAAATATCCTTTTGAAATTTCCATTAAGTTTTTCTTAACTCAAAAATATCTAAGTCCAATAAAATCTCTATGTCAAGGCTTATATCCTTTGAGAGATTTCCTTCATGGACTAATTTTATATAAGTTAAAACTTAATGATTTCAAAAATTTCCAATTAAAACTTTCTAGAGACTTTGGTCTCAAGTTTATTTGACAAAATCATTTTTCTAGTCCAAAACAAAACAAAATGGCTCTCCATTTTAATTTACAAAAATATCTAAATCCAATATATTTTCTATGTCAAGGATTAAATCCTTTGAGAAAATATTCAAGGATTAATTTTTGTACCAATTAAAATAACCATTTAGTTTTTAAAGAAAAATATTTTTCCTTGCCAAAACAAAAGGTTCCCAAAGACTTTGGTCTTTGAGGAAAAGCACACATAGGTACATAAAAAAAATAGCATGCTAGAAAACAATAAACGTTTTCATGCTTTTCTATTTTTTAAACCTAAGTGCCCAAATAATAGAATTAAACACATTAATTAATTAATTAATGATCTTGTTTAATCCTAAAATCCCTTACTAATATTTTTCATGCAAATATATTCCAAGAATATAAATATTGCAAAAATATTAACTTCGCCTGGTATGGGACTCCAAAACGAAAAAGAAAAAAAAATAAAATAAATTGCCAAAAAATGGCTGGAGGTCCACTGCACCGGCCGCACAGGATCCGCGCCAGAATGGCATGCGGTCCACCGCAGCCGAAATGCACCGCGCCGCACCAGATCGCACGCCGCGCGACCCACGGAGCTGATCCGCGCCCGCGACCCGCAACCAGTTGCACTTTGCTTCCGACCCGCGAAGGATCCGCGCCTTTATCCGAATGGCACGCCCGATCCGGCTTTCTGACCCGCGCGAGGAATTGAATTTCAATTCTGCAATTTCACCGGCTCAAATCAAATTGATTCGGCTTCAATTCTCACGCAATTGGCTTGGCTTCGCGGCTCCAGCAGCACGGCTCCACTCACAGATCTTGCGGCTCGGCTCGGCGGCTCGGAGGCGGCTCGGCAGCTTATGAACAGTGTCATCTTCTTCATTTTTTCCACTGTCCGCGCGCGAATTTGCAGAAGCTTCCTTTTTCGATTTCTTTCTTATTTCTTTGGCTTCTTTGGACATTTTTACTTATAAAAACTCATCCAAAACATAACCATAACCGCCTATACCCATTAAAATTGGGTTTACACGATTAAAACACCAAAGCTAAAAAATTTACAGAGGGTCCTATGCTTCCACTGTGAAGCTTACAAAAAGCCTATCCCATACCAAAACAGCGAAGGATCATAGGTATAATCATCTTCTCCATTTTATTAACTACCATGCTCCCTATATTGATCAAAACCAAACGTCTCTGATACCACTTTGATGGACAAAACGCAGCACAGGAGCCATGGACGGATAAAAACAGAGACCCAAAAAAAATTAAACGCGGGACATAAGGCCATGCGGAAGCGTGAAGATCATACCTTTGCGCTCCTTAACCCTTCTAGGTTGAGTAAGAGCGGATTGAACGACTGGAATCGCCTCGCTTTGCACAGTTGAAGGAGCTTCTGGTTGAACACCCGCTAGCCTTCGACTTCGTCTTGTTTGCATTAACGCTTAGCTCTCCAGCTCTCGGGGTATTCCTCAGCCTAACCTCTAGTCGGTGAACACTATGGTGAAGAGGAAGGGTCTCAATTCTCCTTGGTTCGTTCGCTATTGATTAGCAAAGAACAAGAGAAAAACAAGAAGAAGAATGAGAGAGCTTTTGTGAGAGAGAGAGACTCACGTGAGTCTTTGCTTGGGAAGGGAAAAATTAGGGTTTTTTTCTTTCAAAGAGTTGTTTATATTTTAGCCAAAATTAGGTCTCTCAATCTCTGATAAACATATTCCCGGGATTTCAAAATATCCGGATGTTATCCTGAGAAACAGTTTGGCCTAACCTTAAACTCCTCTTAACCGTATCTGGAAAAAACCCTAAGGTCCAAGCTATTGGGCCAGATAAATATTTATTATTTTTCTTGGACCCAAAAGGCACAAAATAATAAATATTAATTATTTATTTTCTGGGCTTTCATAAGTAACCCAATAAATAATTAATGAGCCCAAATGAACCATAATAATTAATCTCTAATTATTTATTTCTTGGGCCTACATAAATAACCCAATAAATAATTAAACATTAATTATTTCCTCTAGTTTAAGCTCAGGTTAATTTCTTAATTATTCATACTGGACCTAGGCCCTGAATAATTAATTAACCAAATAAACTAGATAATTAATTTCTCTCAACTCCTATTTTATTTATTTATTTATTTATTTATTTTATTCCAATCCAATAATAAATTAGACTTCCTGAATAAAACAAAATAAAATAAAATCCTCTTCAACTGAGACCAAATCCTCAACCCAAAAATAGTTAGGACTTACGGGCTATCCCGAGGACCAAAAAGACACATCGTCTTGGCTGCTAAAATGACCAAAATACCCCTGCTATATAAATAGCTGTATTTTGCATTTTAAATATTTCCTAATATCACCATAAGGAAATATTGACCCCAAGGACAATGCTGCATTCGCAAAGTCTCCGACCTACAGGTGAAATGACTAAAATACCCCTCCACACATCGCCGTACATTTAGAGAGGAAGAAGTGTACTAACACCCCTCTAAATGACATCTACCATCCTTAGGCTTCTAGTCCAATGATCCACGACTTCCTGGAGTGTTTCCGCTTTCCAAGGGAGCTACCCTAAAGCAAACATCCAAGTCATGTTTCCTAGGGCCCTGGCTAATTTAGACCATTCGGACAACCACAAAGGGCGATATAGTGCAGAAACTATCTTGTATAAGTCTGTCTTAACTAACTAGTCACACATACCCAACATGCAAGTATATTGGCCCTATGATAGAACCTCAACTACAGCAAATCAAAGTATATGCTTCCAGCTTCGCTAGACCACCAACTCATACTCAAGTCGTAGAGTACTGGTCCACGCTGTAGCGGTAGTAGTCCAATACTCTAGGTTTCTACCATATAGTACTTTGAGAAACCACTACTACAGGTCCTGTTCTACGTATTCGAAATACGCTTATGTCATGAAGTGAGTGGACTACCCACTGGCTAAAGGTAAGCCATTCCCCATTTGGAATTCATAACATAATAACCTAAACATGATGAGGTTCCCAGTCTCATCAATAGGCTAAGAACAAATGTTTATGTGTTAAATAACCCGTGATCCATACCTTACTGTGAAAGACCACCATTCACATGGATCACTTATTCAAACACAATGGGTCTGTTCCAAACGAAAATCGTGCACAAACAAAAAGTAAATTCACAAACAATTTCCGAAAACAAATTCTTTTATTAAATAATTCGATTTTACATCAGAAACCTAGTCTAAGAGGGCATACAATCCAACAAGATCATGATCAAGATTCTATGGCCAACCACAATCAATAATATACACAATCCTTCGATTCATCAAATCATCCAAATCTTGCATCTAGGCATAGATCCAAATTTATTAAGACATGATTTAACCCTTACTAGCATAAACATGAACATGGCTTCAATAATCTAGTCATGCATAAACTCCTATTTACCAAAGGTGACATAATCTCTAGCATGCTTCGACACAAATACAACCTATGACATGCATCAACCCTCAAATCAACATACAATCATCCAAGATGAACCTTTCATGCATAAATCCCATCTCCTTCACAATCATACAATTGCTCATGCTTCAATCTCAACAATAAATATATATACTCAAATCCTATCACCATCCCCCTACTAACAACATCATCCTAGAGACATGATTCTAGAGTTTACAAAGAAGATTGAAGGTACTTACTTGATTGATGAATTTCTTGAAGGAGTTTAGAATAGATCTCAACTCCTAGATAGCTAACCTTGTCCAAGAAAAGTGGCGAAAGCATGGTCATGGAAAAAGAGACCATTAGGCCAAGGGAGGAAATTTCGGCCATGAGAGAGAGAGAGAGAGAGAGAGAGAGAGAGAGAGAGAAGAAGAAGAAGAAAAAGAAGAAGAGATCATTAGTATGTTTATTCATATAGGTTTTCATTAGAGATCAAGTTTGGAGAAGATGAAGTTGTTAGAATAAGTTTACCTTGAAGATGTTCTTGTTCTTCACAAAATTTTCTGGTTTTTTATCCAAAGTAGCAAGATGATTTGTGAAGTTTGATGTTAATAAGGGTGTTGATGGATTCACAGCAAGGAGTAGATCAAATCTGGAGATTTTTGTGAGGGTTTGAAGTGGTTTGGAGGTGTATTAGGTGTAAGAATGTAGTAGGTGTTCTTGGTGTAGTGTGTGTGTTCTTGGTAGCTAGAGAAAATCGAGAGAGAGAGAAGAAAGCTGCCGAATTTTCTGAGAGGAATAGGGCTGGCCGATTTTCAGTAGGGTTTGGGAAGTTGATTCTATGATTTGGAAGGGAAAATGAAAGGTTAGTTGTTACAATCTTGGTAGAATATTTTTAGGAAGTGAATTTGGAAAGTAAATATCCTAAGAATATCTTGATTGCTTGGACAGCTTTGCAGTTTGCCATGGCTGACTGTTTGAGCAGAATTTCGTGGGATTAGTGCTGGCTTATGGAGGCTTATGGTGGCTGAAAGTATGGTGTACAATGATGAAGAAGAAGTCTGGTCCATTGAGCAAAATATTATGGAAGGTTGCTAAATAAGATGGCTGAAATTTTGGAAACCAATCAAGCTAAATTGCAGGGATTTGTTTGAGAGATTTTTGGACAGCCATTGATGGAATTTCGTGCAGAAGCTCCAAGGAAACAATAGAGCTCTGTTAATGGAGGTTTAAGGGAGGTTTTGACAGATTAGGGCTGGTGTTTCGGTTGGAACAAAAATAGGAAACAAGCTGGAAAAATTTCCTGCACAAAATTTCGCTGCACAGGGAATTTGCTGGGCAGAATTTCGACTGCCACTTCCAGCCATTTTGCAGCGAGTTTTGAAGGGGATTTCAGAGGTATTCAAGGCTGGTTTCTAGGCTTCTTTATGGAGGAAAAACATGGCTAAGGTGCTGCACAAAATCTGGGAGAAAACAGCTTGGTTTTGAGCTCTCAAAACTGATTTTCGTACATGAATTTTTCCTGTTTTGCTCCAGCTTGAGCAGTCCGAAATTGGACAAGAACTTTCAGGTTTCAAACTGATCCTAAAGACCATTTTTCTGGCAGCATTTGGGAGGGAATGTTAGCTAAAAATTTCAACCTTTTGAAGGTACAACAAGCTGGAAAATTCCAGCTCATTCTATGAAGAAAGATGAACTAAGCTAGAGGAAAATTTCAGCAAGCTTACTAGAGGGATTTTTCCTCTTGAAATTTCCCACAACGCTACCATATTTTTCAGACCATAAGGAGTCTTTTACCAAGACATTTTAATCCTAAAAGACCTCAGTACTTTACTGAATTTTCTGGAAAGGAAAAGGCTAGAACATCTTGATCAAACTAATGAGTTGAGAATTGAGGAAAATTAAAGATTAAGGAAGAATGATTTTCCCTATAAGAATTTCGAGAAGAGTAAAAGGAGTGGAATGAGGTTACTTCTATCATGTCTCTCCTAGAACATCATCACCACATTAATCTAGGCCCTTAAGGCCGAAACCATCCTTTCCCAAGCAAAATAAAATTTACTCAAGCTAAAGCTTCTATGATGGACTTTGAACCCAAAACCTCAAGAATTAATTCCAAGGCTCTAACCACTAAACCACAACAACTCTTGTTGCTATTTCTACTAGAAAAATTATTTCCTATTCAATCCACAAGCTATCTCCTTATTTTCACCTCGGGCAAAAATTACCATTTTGCCCCTCTCACACATCACTCACCAACAAGACTTCAAGATAATAAAATCAAATTCAAAGTACATAGAAATCATATGAAAACATATTTAATCATGAAATAAAGCATGATATGTATCTCAACCCTCTTACTCTAAGGTTGGTCTTGACTGGGGTTTCACACACTAGCTCTACTGTGGCTCTTTCTTCCGCATGAAAATCCTCTTCCGTGAATTCTTAACGAGAGGTGGCTCGGAAACTTGATGGCAATATGCTGAGCATATTTTGGCCATTATCAGGGACTAGTTGTTTTTCCGCCCAGGCATCAACCAACCGCCTTTGTTGTGCCCGCTTCCGCTACTCTTATCTTTTTTGGGACTTTGATGGTCGGGAATAGAGGCCAGGTAGAAATGTCTCCTTTTGGGGTACTTACACTATTAGTTTCCCTTCTTTGCCATGAAAATGTGCTACAAAAGAGGGAGGAGATAAATGGGTAAAAACTGACGGTTTACCATCCAATCTCTGGAATGCTTGTTCTATCCCCCCCCCCCCCCCAGGCTTGTTGTTTCCTGTATGTTCTTCCTGTTTCCCACATATTGTTTGCAGCATGTGTGTGTCGGCTAACAGGAATGGATCCGTATCTACCAAAATCTCTTCCTTTTTGTCTACAAACTTCAATCTTCCGTCCTGGATAGCCTTCTGAATGATATTTCTGAAAACAATAAAACTGTTAGTGCTGTGCGAGAAAGAGTTATGCCATTTACAGTACCTTTTTCCTTTCAACTCTTCCTGGCTGGGGACCGTGTGTCCATAAGCCACGCGAATCTACTTATCTGCCACCAATTGGTCATAGATTTGTTCAGTTTTTAAGACATCAAACAAATAGGAAGGTCCTGATGTGGTAATTTCCTTCTTTCCTTTGCCGAGCTTCAAGTGAGAACACGTATAGGATACGCCCTTTACCAATTATGCTGCCATTACCTCTATAGCCTACTCTCCGTCTTCCTCATTTGTGTCGTCTATGACGGATATCATTGTCTGGCCATGAGAACACTTGACGGAACGCCTCTTCTCTTTCTCCTTGATCATCTCTTCTATTCTGACAACGTGAGACAACAGCCAGGATAAATCCGAGAAGTCTTGGAGAATAAGACGTTCTTTGAGCTGCAGATGCATCCTGCTAATAGCAATCCTTGCACATTCTGTTTCAGGCAACTGAGTTGTACATTTGGACTTAGCATGCCGGAAACGCTCAATAAGATCCACAACATCTTCTGATCCCTTTTGCTTTATTGCCAGAAGGTCGGCGATGGAAACTTCCGGTACCGGTTTAAAGAAACGTTGGTGAAACATTCTTTCCATATCAGACCAGGAGTATACAAAATTAGGAACTAGATTGGCATACCATGTGAATGCTGCTCCTGTCAAGGATAATGAAAACAGTTGTAACTTATGTCATTCATTATTTCCCAACTCACCGCATTGTGCTATGAATCTTTCGATGTGTTCTATGGTGCACTTATTGTCTTCACCAGAAAATGTTGAAAACTCCGGCAGCTTGTAGCCTCGAGGGAGCACTGCCATGGAATTCACCCATTCAGGGTAAGGTTTTTGGTATACCAACCGATCCCGTGACTGCCGTTGAAATGTTTCCGTTACCATATCCGTTGGCTGGTACGGCTGTTGAAACTGAGGTGAAGGGCTTTGCATGACAGGTCGGGGACCTTGCCCTGTGGACGGCTTAGTACTTCTAATTCCCTGCCCTGGGTTAGCTGCTGTAATTACTGGATATAAAGGAGGGTAAGGAATAGAGTAACTTGTCTGTCCCCTAAAAGGCGGCATGTTTCCCCTAACAAGGTTTAGCCCAGCTTCATAAGTCGATGGTAACCCTGTTATTGGAACCGGACTTCTGCCTGGAAACATTTCTGCTGGCACCATGTTTTGAGCCACCACTCCTGGAACTTGATGTCCCCCGGTAGCAGGGAAGCTCATTTCTCTTCGCAAGAGGTGCACTGAGCCATGAGAGGGTGCACCATCAGCCAACGGCATGGGGTATGCAGGGGCCGTGTTTGTCCCTTGAGCATGGTAACCTGATAGCTGAGCAAAGGTTTGCGAATTTTGCCTCTGTGCAAATTGTTGGAGATCATTCTGAAGTAAAGGTCGAAAAATAGTAGCGAACTGTGGAATAAGCCCCTGTAAGAGCTCGCCAGTACATTATTCCATAGTATGTCGAATAGCAATCAATGAGGTGGACATTGACTGAGACACCGGTGGTGGGGGCGAGGACTGACCTCCCTGCTCCACAGAAGTACCCTGAGTACAGCTGGTAGTAGTGACCGAAGGATCAAAGACTCCCCGGAGAGCACGGATTGGGGGTCGCTCGGATGTTTCCGGTACCTGTGGTTGTTGTGAATTGTTTGCCATTGTTCGTCCTGACCGCAATAGCATGCGAATACTGACCTCTGGTCCCACTGGGCGTGCTAATTTGTGTTGTTATTAAAATAGGGAGCCGATGTAAACGGGGATTGGCTTCATATCCAATAAACACAAATGATCCGATATGGTGAAATAGAAAATGGTATCAGATCTTTTTTTAATCAGGGATCGGGTTCCTTGAACTTACTATAGAAAGGATTCAAGAAAGTTAGCTGAGAATACTCAATGGAAGGACCTTTCTGGGAGAATAGAATGATACTTGTATTAACTTGCTTAAAGGAAAGCACAGAAAATGTCTGATATTGAAACAAGACGAACAGGAAGCTGTAAACAAAACGATTGAGAAAAAGCTAAAACAAAGCAGTAAGAAAGCTATAAGGAACGAGATTCTAAACTAAAAAGCTGTAAATGACGATGAAGTAGAAGAAATTGAAGTTGAACGTTGCTGGATGATGGATTGTTGTCTTTTTTTTTTTTTTTTTGTTCTGGGCACTGCTCCTATTTTATACTTGCTGCAAACGAGCCCTTAGAAATTCGTGGAGTTTCTTCCGGCCAAAGATGCTCCCAACGGTCGTGCAGAATACTTGCGCCGAAAGATCAGGAATCTATTTTCCTTCTTATCGGCTCTATGGTGCCGATGTTGACCATGACCGTCGGCTACTCGAAATGTTGACTTCATCGGCTCGTCCCAATTTATCAAATCGGTATCGGCTCAAAGTAACCGTTATGTCGGCTCGGCAAAGTTGACGTCAACAATAATAGAATTATAATATAATAAATACCCTAGGACAAGAGGGTCTTTTAACCCTCATTTACTTCCCAAACCCTCCAAAATGGAGAGGAAGAAAAATATGAGGTGGAAGGGATCCAATTCCCTTCCACATATACTTCTCTCCCTCCAATCACTCCAACCAAATTAAGTAAATCACATATTTACTTCCTATTTTACTTCTCCTCATCTTTTTCTTCCCACTTTGACTCCAACCAAACTCACCCTAACCTTCATTTGGTTGCAAGTGAGTCTCACCTATAGAAGACAATTTTAATTATGGCTCTGATTCTCCTCCAACCTATAGAAAAGAAATCTGTTGCGAGTTCATCAAACCACGCCCAAGACTGCGACGAAGGCAACAACAATGATGGTGATGATGATGATTAATGCCGGCTCAAACATTGCTGGATTTTGTCGTGTGCTGTGACTCTATTATGGGTTCTTAAATAATTTGTTTTATACAATTTATATACAATTAGTATATCATTAGTGATATATATTAATGCTACAACAGTGGCACGCTGTGCAATTGAGAAGAGCCATATACATATCACAGTCAGCGTCGTTATTTGATCTTACTGATCGATCTTATATGGCTGAAACTAAGAAGCTTCGTATAGTAGTGTTCCCATGGCTAGCCTTTGGTCACATGATACCATTTCTGGAGCTAGTCAAATCTTTGGCTAAAACGGGTCACAAAGTTTCTTTCCTTTCAACTCCAAGAAATATCGATCGCCTTCCAAAAATCCCTCCAAAATTAAACTCCGTATTTAGTTTTGTCGAGCTTCGTCTACCCTACACCGATGACCTACCTGAAAATGCGGAGGCCACCATGGATGTGCCCTTTGACAAGGCTTATGATGGCCTCCAAACGGAGGTGGGACATTTTCTTGAATCTTCATCAGTTGATTGGATTATTTATGATTTTACCCCTTATTGGTTACCCTCGATGGCGGGCAAACTAGGAATTTCACTTGCCTTCTTCTGTACTGTCACTGCATGGTCGGGGGTTTTCTTTGGTTCACCGATCACCATGATGAATGTTGGCGATGATTACCGGAGTAAGCCTGAAGACTTCTTGGTCCCGCCAAAATGGGTTCCCTTTCCATCAAATGTAGCGTTTCGGCTGCACGAGCTAAGAAGATACGGCACTCATCGCCTTCAAGAAAACGTCTCGGACATTTCGGATTTGAAACGTTTTGCCATGTATGTTATACCATGTGATGCGTTTCTAATTCGAAGTTGTACAGAACTTGAAAGTGATTGGTTAGATCTCTTGTCAGAGCTTCATCAGAAGCCTATGGTACCCGTCGGCCTACTGCCCTCGCCGGAGCAAGACTGGGAGAAGCATATGGACAACACATGGCAAGCTGTTAATAGCTGGCTAGACGTGCACGAGAAGGGGACCGTCATTTACGTAGCATTAGGGACCGAGGTGACATTGAGTCAAGATGAACTCACAGAGTTGGCTATCGGGCTAGAGCTAGCGGAGGTTCCCTTCTTTTGGGCATTAAGGAGGCTTCAAAGTCAAACCGACTTCTAAAAGTTACCAGATGGGTTCGAGCACTACAGGAAAAATCGCGATTTGCGACGAATTTTTTACGACGGCTTCAATACCGTCGCTAATAGCGACCAATTTGCGACGATTTTCAAACAAGTAGCGAGTTGACCAAACCGTCGCAATTTGCGACGGTTTTGAGACGGTTTTGCGACGGCCAAAATACCCGTCGCAATTCGTAGCAAAATCGTCGCTATTTGCGACGGTTTTGCGACGGTATTTATGCCCTCGCAAATTGCGAGGGTTTTGCGACGGCGAGTTATTTTAAAAAAAATATTTTTAAATAAATTTTCGTACGTCCGTCGCAAAACCCTCTCAATTTGCGAGGATTTTGCGACGGCTAATAAACCCTCGCAAATTGCGAGGATTTTGCGACGGCGAGTTATTTAAAAAAAAATATTTTTAAATAAATTTTCGTACGTCCGTCGCAAAACCCTCGCAATTTGCGAGGATTTTGCGACGGCCAATAAACCCTCGCAATTTGCGAGGGTTTTGCGACGGCGAGTTATTTTAAAAAAAAATATTTTTAAATAAATTTTCGTACGTCCGTCGCAAAACCCTCGCAATTTGCGAGGATTTTGCGACGACTAATAAACCCTCGCAATTTGCGAGGGTTTTGCGATGGTCGTTCAAAAAAATTTTAAAAAAATATATTTTTAAATAAATTTTCGTACGTCCGTCGCAAAACCCTCGCAATTTGCGAGGATTTTGCGACGGCTAATAAACCCTCGCAAATTGCGAGGGTTTTGCGACGGCAAGTTATTTTTTAAAATAATATTTTTAAAAATTTTTTTGAACGACCATCGCAAAACCCTCGCAAATTGCGAGGGTTTTGCGACGGCAAATAACACTCGCAATTTGCGAGGGTTTTACGACGATAAATTATTTTTTAAAAAAATATTTTTAAAATTTTTGAACGTCCGTCGCAAAACCCTCGCAATTTGCGAGGGTTTTGTGACGGTAGTTAGCCCTCGCAATTTGCGAGGGTTTTGCGACGGTAATTTATTTTTAAAAAAAATTGAACGTCCATCGCAAACCCTCGCAAATTGCGAGGATTTTGCGACGGCAATAACCCTCGCAATTTGCGAGGGCTTTGCGACGATCGATTATTTTTTAAAAAAATATTTTAAAAATTTTTGAACATTCGTCGCAAAGTTCTCGCAATTTGCGAGGGTTTTGAGACGAATTTTCGGCTCTCGCAATTTGCGAGGGTTTTGCGACGGTCAATATTTTTAATTAAAAAATAAATAAATGGAAAAATGTATAGAAAATCTCAAAACCCCAATTCGTCGCAAATTAGTCGCTAATACGTCACTAATTGCGACGAATTTGCGAGGGTTTTACAACAAAATAGGGTTTTAATCTTTTTTTTTAAATTTCTTTATGTGTTTATGTGATGGTGTATTTTGACAAATTTACTGAAATATTTTTAATAACATGTCTCAATTAGTGCATTTTATTATAATTTTGTATATGTAATTATGTCATGTTATACACCTAATGTATTGCATAAGTAAATGTATATAGTTAATTATGTTATGTTATATACTTATTCTAATATATAAGTATATGTATATAATGTATATAACTATCTGTTTAGTTTATATATATATATATATATATATATATATATATATATACTATAACATGTAGGTATATATATACATATGTCTAATTTTTTAATCTATCACTTTGATTAAGTAGTGTATAAAGAAAAATAATTCAAATACTGTTATTATTGTTGATATCACTAAAAAAATTATGAAATTTATAATGTAGAGATCAATTTGTAATGTTCTTCGTCTCCTACATGTTAATATATATTATACTAATTTAGCTATGTATATACATATGTCCAATTTTTTAATATATCTATTTTGTTAAGTAGTGTATAAAATAAAATATGTAAAGAAAAACAATTCAAATACTGTTATTATTGTTGAGATTACTAAAAAAAATATTGAAAATAATAATGTAGAGATCGATTTGTAATGTTATTCATCTCGAACATATTAATATATATTATACTATATAGTTATATATATACATATTCTAATTTTTTTATCTATTTATTTGATTAAGTGGTGTATAAATTAAAATATATAAAGAAAAATAATTTACATAATAATATTATTATTAGAATCACTAAAAAATAATAAAAATTATAATGTATAGATCGATTTATAATATTATTCGTATTAATTTATGAGAAATTAGCGAGGATTTTATTTTTTCGTCACAAATTGCGACAAAATAGCTAGAAATTTAAAAAAATTAAAAATTTCCAAAATTTTTCACTCCCTCTTTTTTTTTTTTTCCCTCCTTCTTCCCCCTTCCTTCTTCCTCCTCAACTCCCCTCCCTCACCTCCCTCAAGGCACCCCCCCCATCCGGCGCCCCCTCCCGCTCCCCCCACCCTCTCCCCGCCGGCGACCCCCCCCATCCCGCGCCCCCCTCCCGCTCCCCCCTCCCTCATCCCGCGCCCCCCTCCCGCTCCCCCCTCCCTCATCCGCGCCCCCTCCTGCTCCCCCTCCCTCATCCCGCGGCCCCCTCCCTCAACTCCCCCCATCCCGCAGCCCCCCCTCAACTCCCCTCCCTCAACTCCCCCACCTCCCCGCGCCCCCTCCCTGCCCCCTCCCCGCGCCCCCTCCCTCAACTCCCCCACACCCCCGCGCCCCCTCCCTCGCGCCCATCCCGCAGCGCCCCCCCCTCAACTCCCCCCGCTCTTCCTACCCCTTCAGCCCGCCCCCTCGGTCGGTGCTCGCCATTCCCGTGCTACTCGTTGTCGTTGTTCTTGAAGCTGATTCGTTTGGGTAAGTAGTTAGAATTTATCTCTTGAGCTACTTCATTATCTTATAAACTTTGGGCAGATTTGCATTTCCCCTGAAGCTTTGAAATTTGGGCGATTATTTGTGAATGAGCAAAGTTTGAATTGATGTATAAAAGTTGTATTGATGTTGGGGTTGAGTTTGAGGAGATTGTGAGTGACATGATGGTGGTTTGATGTGAGATTATTGATTTAAATTTGGAATTGTGAACTGGAATTGCTAAATTGTTAGTTGGAATTGTTGTCCTTTTTTAACATTCAATGTGTTTTGATCTATACTTATAGTGCACTCTTTTTTACCCTGTTATAAAAAAATTACTACTTTGATCAAATTATATGAGAACTATGTTTTAGCTATATAAACCCTTATAAATTAATTTGATTGGTTATGATGCCATAATAGGAAGGTTGATTTCTAATTAGTTTAGTAATCTTATTACTTGATTTTAATAATATATTAGTCTCTCTAGTGGAAGATTTAACTCTAGTAGAATGCTTTGAAGGCTCTTTTATGTGAGAAATCCGTTTCCTTAGATTATGAAGATGTAGGAGGTGCGTGTTGTTTATATAAATTGCCTTTTTGTTGAATTCAAATGTTGGATTCCCCGTGAGTAATGGGTGATTACTCCTCCTGGGTAATGGGTGATTACCCCTAGTTATCCTTTTATTTATTTATTTATTTATTTATTTGTATAAATGAATGATCTGTCTTTGTTGTTTGCAATTGCATTTTGATTGTATAATTTTGAGGTGGCCTTGTGCCTGGAAAATGTCCAATTACAGGGGAGACTCTGTCAAAAATTTTTTCAAAATCTGCCGCTACTTAATGTGGAATAGAATAACTACCCTTATCTTGGAGTGTATTAATAATAATACTAATAATAATAATAATTTCATATATAGGTCGATGTTAATAATAGCAGGAATAATATACGTTATAGAGAGAGTTTAAACAAATATAAACATTGGAATGAAAATAAATAAAATGTTATTATTTAACCATTGGAATGTGTAAAATAAGAATATAATTAGCTTTAATAGTATTTAATCTTAATCAAATTCCTCAATTAAGATTAAATACTTGGTTAAAACGTATATATTGAAGGTGTAACTGTATCCAACGATAGCAATTGTAAATTCTATGTTTTGGACCTCTTTTTGTTAGATAATAGAAAGGAAAATGTAATTATACTTCTCTTCCTTTTGTTTAAGGGGTGATTTTAATTATTGAGTTGATTGTTCTTTTCTCTCATTTAGACGTCATGGAGGATCGTAGTTGGATGTATAGAAGGCACGCTTCAGGTGTAAAAGGGATCACTATTGAATTTGAGGAAGGGGTTAAGGCTTTTTTGACATTTGCCTTATCAAATGCAATGTCAAGCGTAATTAGATGCCCGTGTGCAAAATGTAAGAATAAAAAGTACCTGGATCCAGCACAAGTTAAGCTCCACCTGTGGAAGTCTGGATTTGTGCCTAGGTATTACCGGTGGACATGTCATGGTGAGCCATTCGAGTGTCCCTCAAGTGTGTCTACCTCAATCCCAGAATCTGATTCACATCAAGAAAATCGGTCTCGCGAAATGGTCTTAGACGTAGCAGGACCCGACTTTCCCCTTGAAGCTCCATCAGCAATTCATTTTGAAGAGCCACCTAATGTGGAGGCACAAAGGTTTTACGATATGTTAAAGGCGGCAGAAACTCCTATATGGGATGGATGCACACAACATTCGCAGCTTTCACTGGCTTCAAGGTTATTAAACATTAAGTCTGAAAATAACCTCTCGCGTAAAGCCTTTAACGATGTTGTGCAATTGATGAAAGAGGTTGTGCCTAGCGAGTAATACGATTCTCGATGATTTCTATCGGATGAAAAAATTAGTGGTCGGGTTGGGTTTGCCGGTACAAAAAATAGATGTATGCAATAATGGATGCATGCTTTCTTGGAAAGATGACATGAATCGTAGAGAGTGTAAATTTTGTGGCCATCCTCGATATGCACAGAAAAAGGTTGGGAAGAACACAAGTAGAAGGGAAATTTCATTCAAGAAGATGTATTACTTCCCGATAACACCGAGGCTACAAAGATTGTACACTTCCAAAACAACAGCTGAACACATGAGATGGCATGGAGAGAGCAGATCGGAGAAAGGCACAATGAGTCACCCTCGTGATACTGAAGCATGGCAACACTTTGATCGAATATATCCTGAGTTTGCAAAAGAAGTACGGAATGTCAAACTTGGTTTATGTACAGATGGATTCTCACCATTTGGGATGTCGGGTAAGCAATATTCATCCTGGCCGTTCATTCTCACACCGTATAATCTCCCCCTGTGGATGTGTATGAAGGATCCAGTCATATTTTTAACAATCATTATCCCGGGCCCCAAGAATCCAAAGCACCAGGTGGATGTTTATTTACAACCCTTGATAGACGAATTAACCAAATTGTGGTTTGAATGTGTCACCACTTATGACATATCGAAGAAACAAAACTTCCAACTACGGGCGGCACTTTTGTGGACTATTAATGATTTTCCTGCATATGGTATGTTGAGTGGGTGGAGCAACTGCTTGGGAGATCGGCTTGTCCATATTGTATGGGCAATACAAAGTCTTTTCATCTACAAAATGGTGGGAAACAATCATGGTTTGATCTGTCACGGTCGTTTCTTACCATCGGATCATCCTTACGGGAGGGATACGAGATCTTTTAGGAATGATAGAGGTTCCGAGACATCACGACTGTGCAATACCCTACTGGTGAAGAAATCTGGGATAGTTTGTCTAATTATGAAAAAATTACAGAAACATGCAAAGAAATTGGAAGGAGTAATGGCAGGGGAATATCTCATAATTGGGCAAAAAGGAGTATTTTTTGGGATTTGCCGTATTGGCGTACTAATTTGGTCCGACATAATATTGATGTAATGCACAATGAGAAGAATGTATTTGACAATGTCATGAATACAGTTCTTGAGGTAAAGGGTAAATCAAAAGACAATTTAAAGGCTAGACGTGACTTAGAAATTTATTGCCATAAGCCCGAACTACATGCCTTGAATGTGGGAGGAGGAAAAGTGGCTATACCTAAAGTCTGTTTACTCGTTGACATCGGAACAAAAGAAACTTTTGCTAGAATGGTTGAGGGGATTGCAACTCCCGGATGGATACGCTTCAAACATTGGAAGATGTGCTTGATTTGAATGAGTTGAAGTTATCCGGTATGAAATCACATGAGTCGTCACGTATTCATGGAGAGACTACTTCCAATTGCATTGAAGGAATTTCTTCCTTCTAATGTATGGGGTGTTTTGACGGAGTTGAGTCTTTTTTATCGTGATCTATGCTCTCCTAAGTTGAATGTAGCTCATATGGCCAAATTGGAGTCCGACATTCCTTTATTGTTATGTAAGTTGGAGAAGATATTTCCACCTGCATTCTTTGATGTAATGGAACACCTATTAATTCATTTGCCTTACGAAGCAAGAGTTTGTGGCCCTGTTCAATATAGGTGGATGTACCCGTTTGAACGGTAATCGAATCATTCAATCTAATTCTTTTCATAGCGAGGTTCGATATAAGTGTGTGTGACTCGAAGTCGTATTTTTTTAAATGACAGGTATTTGCATCAATTGAAAATCAAGGTGAAAAATAAGGCTAGAGTTGAAGGGTCAATCTGCAATGCTTATCTAGTTGAGGAAGCATCCACTTTCTTCTCTTATTATTTTGAGCCACATGTACAAACAAAACGTACAATTCCAGTGCGTAATGAAGAAGGAGAACGATTAGAGAGGGTGCAAGAACCTGGGCTGTCAATCTGCAATGTTCAAGGACGGGTGATAGGACGAATTCGAACTCGGTTCCTTACTTCGAAGAATTCGTTGCGATAAGAATTTATATGTTGCTTAATTGTGGTGAAGTGCAGCCATACATTGAGTACGAGCTACTACTTCATACATTTTATACGATAAACGATACCTCATAATGATTTTGACTCATTCCATCTAATTCTAATGCATTACAGGGCATTCACGGCACACTTACGAAGTCTGGCTCCGACTATATCAGAGATAGAAATCAATAGAAGTATCAGCCTTGAATTTGCAGAATGGTTTAGTGGATATGTACGTCTCATAAGATAATAACTTGCATTTGGAACTCCATTGGGGATTCAATGGAGTTTCATAATGCTATAACTTTCATAATTACGAGGTTAACTTGTCTAATGTTTTTTAGGTACAAGATTCGGAAAATATGGTTACAAATGAATGCTTGAGGAACTTTGCTTGGGGTCCGTCAAGACTAGTGAAATCATATAGTGGGTACATAATTAATGGTTACCGATTTCACACTCATGATTATGCGGAGGGAAAGAAAACAGTTAATAGTGGTGTTTGCGTGAAAGGGATTGGAAATGACGCATCAGGACCTGATTACTATGGAGTGTTAAATGAGATTATTGAAGTGCAATTTCCTGGTAATCCACAGCAAAGCATTGTTCTTTTTAAATGTCACTCGGTTTGATCAAACATTGAATCGTGGTACGAGGGTACATCCGCGAGTATAATCTTGTAGAAATTAACCACAAAAGGAGCTATGCTAACTATGATCCATTTGTTCTAGCTCAACAAGCTATCCAAGTGTATTATGCATCATATCCAGGGAGTAAGAGGCCAAGATATGATTGGTTGGCGGTTTGCAAAACCAAAGCTCGACATATAATAGATGCACCCGTGGTTGATAGAGCTTATCGAGAAGAAGTAGATGCTATCGACGAAGTCAAGCATATCGTTATTTGTTGATCTTGGTATTCCGACGCATGAGAATGGTATGAGTGAAATGTTGGATGTTCATGATGAGGCTATAACAAGCAAGGGATAGTTCTCCTATAAATGAAGAGGAAGAAGATGAATGGGAAACGAGTAGCGATACCTCGGTAGATGATGATGAGTCCAGTATCGGAGAATGATTCTAGTGAATAGGCCTCGATTTCAATTCATTTACAAATAATATAGTTAATGGTGAGGGAATCCTGAAATCTATTGCATCATTACTATCCCATGTCAAATTTTAATTTACAATTTATTTGTTACTTGAATCTACATGCCTTGAATCTTTTAATTTTTATTATTTTAAATTCCATCACATACAATTTTGTTTCACAATTTTATCTAATTGTCGGGAATCTCATCTCCTTCTTTTTTTTTGCAGGAATCTTTCGTTTAGACTTGTACAGCCCGGAGGATTTTTGTTATTCCTTATTATATTCTTTTGTGGTGTAAACAACAAGGTAGTTTATATATTGTATTGTTGCTGTATTGACAGACAATTCACAATGACAGAGGCATTTATAATTTTTAGCTTGATTTTAACTATATCTAACATTTTAATTGGAACCCCGTGAGTGATGGGTGATCATTCCCCGTGAGTGATGGGTGATCATTCCTCTTGGGTAATGGGTGATTACCCCTAGTTATCTTTTGAATTTTTCTATATTTAAAAGATCTGTCTTTGTTGTTTGTAACAGCGTTTTGGTTGTCAAATCTTGAGGTGGCCTTGTGCCTGGGAAATGTCCAATTATAAGGGAGACTCTGTCAAATTTTTTTTAAAATTCAATTTACAAGTAAAATGTTTATTTTAACATATCCATCATCAGCAAAGCATTATTATTGCATTACTTTAAACTAGCGAATAGATATAACGTTTCAATGTTATTATTCTTTTATCATTTTTATTCACGGTTATTTACATCCTTCTTTTGGAGTGGGCTTCGTCTTTATTGGTTACTTATTTTTCTTTTTTCATCTCCTTTAGCAATGTCTTCTAATGAAGGATCATTGAGGGAGGGGAGTCAGGAGGGTCAGGAGCCTTATACTCCATCCCCTACTCAGCTACAAAGGCTTTCAGTGCCTCATTCATTACATGGCTCTATTGGAGATGAGGGAGTACCATCCCCGGCTTTTCAATCATCCGTCGCTTCAGCCTTCGCATTCGTTGGGTTGCAAGTTACGGACTCCCGACCTTGGATTGTTCCACGGGGAAACGGGTAAGTAACATATTCATACTTTGTAAGATGTTGATTATTAGTTCAATTATTATTATTATTTTTGAGATTAACATAACTATATTGTACATTGTCATTGCACCAAAAATAGGTTCACGGCTCGGACAAATGTGTCCGAGAAATTTCAAATATAATACAACAAGTACTTCACCGGTTCGTATCCGACATACACGCACGTCCCGATAACCGTGCGAGACTTATGGTTTCAAGAATTTGGGGTAAGCAATTTTTGAGTATTTTTTATCGTTTAAGTACTATGTTATATGTTAATCGAAATCTTAATCATGATCATGCAGAAATATTTTCGGTGGAGGGAAGAGTATGCTTCGCTAATTCGATCAACTTGGGAAAAGAAGTGTCGGACGCGATTTTCGGACATAATGTCTAGGCTGAGGAAGAGGGATGATTGGGTATGTCCTCATTGGATAGAGGCACGATATTGGAATGACATTTGCGAGTACTCGGAGATCGGAGAAGTATCGAAGCTCTCATCCACCAACAAAAAGAATCGTGGGAGTAGTCGCACCCATACTAGAGGGTCTATTTCGTTCACGTAACACGAGGACCGTTTGGTAATTCACCTACATGCCTTAATTAATTATTAATCTAAATTGTTTTATTACAAATTTATGTAAGATTGTAATGATTACATTGTGTTAACATAAATGTAGCGGGCCAAGGAGGGGAGTTCTTTTAGCTACACAGACATGTTTGAGACATTACATGTCTTTCAGAGCGGGCCACAAAAGGGTCGGCTTTGTCGGTGAGCGATCTCGCCATACATTGGTACTATATAGATTAAATATGTTGAAATTCTTTATACTGTGTGGAATTTGTATTTTATTTTGATAATTACTATTGACAATTCTTTTTTTTTTTTTTTAGGATGAGGTGCGAAATCTCATACAGAGCACTCCTCGATCCGAGTCTAGTGACTCGTAAACTCGTTGTTCCTCTTGATGAAAAAGCCATGTTTGTAAAGGCACAAGCGGGTTCAAAAGGGGACGAGTTTTTGGGTTAGGCTCGGAGGCGACACATGTTCGAACTAGACTGTCTCAAAGTGGATTGCATGCATCTTCTCCTACACAAGTTGATATTGGACATCTAGTAGAGCAAAGGGTTCAACAGCCGAGCGTAGATTCAATCGACAAATAGACTTGTACCGGGACTTCATGAGGCAACAACGAGTCTACATTTGGTGGTTGGATGGCAGCTATGTCGGACAAAATGGGTATTCCCGCACCATCTATGCCATCCATAGAGGAGATAGAAGCGCGCATTGCGGCTGCTAATGTCGAAGATGAAGATCCAAATGTTGACGATGGATTTGATCCAGTCGATGAGCACCCGGCCCACGTAGTGGCTCTCGTTCCCCTCCTCCACCTCCTTCTGCAATTGCTCCTTCATTGCTTACATAGACTTGTTATATTTATTTTTATACTCTTTATACACTATTACTTATTTTTGTGAATTATTTTACTTTTTTAGATACTTATTATGTATTTTATATTATATTTTAATATTTAATTATATTTATTTGGGTTTATTTTTAATTTTTTATAGTATTTTTTTGGATTATGAACATACTCGTTGAAATTTATTTGTATAATATTTCAGGGTTGATTTATAGGGTAATAATTTAAAATAAATATAATAATAAAAAAAATTTATTGCAAAACCCTCGCAATTTGTGACGGTTTTGCGAGGGTCACGACTTGGGGTTAATTGTCCCTCGGCAAAACCGTCGCAATTTGCGAGGGTTTTGCGAGGGCACAAGGTTGGCCCTCGCAAAACCCTCGCAAATTGCGACGGTTTTGCGAGGGTCACGACTTGGGGTTAATTGTCCCTCGCAAAACCGTCGCAATTTGCGAGGGTTTTGCAAGGGCACAAGGTTGGCCCTCGCAAAACCCTCGCAAATTGCGACGGTTTTGCGAGGGTCACGACTTGGGGTTAATTGTCCCCTCGCAAAACCGTCGCAATTTGCGAGGGTTTTGCGAGGGTCAACCTTGTGCCCTCGCAAAACCCTCGCAAATTGCGACGGTTTTGCGAGGGTCACGACTTGGGATTAATTTTCCCTCGCAAAACCGTCGCAATTTGCGAGGGTTTTGCGAGGGCACAAGGTTGGCCCTCGCAAAACCCTCGCAAATTGCAACGGTTTTGCGAGGGTCACAACTTGGGGTTAATTGTCCCCTCGCAAAAACCGTCGCAATTTGCGAGGGTTTTGCGAGGGCACAAGGTTGGCCCTCGCAAAACCCTCGCAAATTGCGACGGTTTTGCGAGGGTCCAAACCATAGCCCTCGCAAAACCCTCGCAAATTTGCGACGGTTTTGCGAGGGCACAAAGTTGACCCTCGCAAAACCGTCGCAATTTGCGACGGTTTTGCGAGGGCACAAGGTTGGCCCTCGCAAAACCGTCGCAATTTGCGACGGTTTTGCGAGGGTCCAAACCATAGCCCTCGCAAAACCCTCGCAAATTTGCGACGGTTTTGCGAGGGTCACTTTTTTTCGTCGTAAAATCGTCGCAAAAATTGTTCCTCTGGTGAAGTTTGACCAAAAAATATTCGTCGCAAAATCCTCGCAAAACCGTCGTAAATAGCAACGAATTTTTTTTGCCCTCGCAAAACCGTCACAATTTGCAACGGTTTCCCATGGCCGTCGCAAATTGCGACGTCGTTTTTTGCGACGGTTTTTGGCCGTCGCAAATGGCGATTTTTCCTGTTGTGGAGGAACGAGTAAAGGATCGAGGAATAGTGTGGAGAAACTGGACGCCTCAACTCAAAGTATTAGGCCATGAATCAGTGGGTGGCTTCCTGACTCATTGCGGATGGAGTTCAGTTGTAGAGAGCCTCCAACATGGTAAACCACTCCTTATGTTGCCTTTCTTAGGCGACCAAGGGCTAAATGCTAGAGCATTGGAAGAGAAAATGGTGGGCATAGAATTACCAAAAAATGAAGTGGACGGCTCACTGAGTAGAAACTCGGTTACCGAGTCAATAAGGTTGGTAATGAGTCGTGAGAAGGGAAATATTTACAGGAAGAAAGCCGTGGAAATGCAAAAAATATTTGGAGGCAAGGACTTGCATGAAAAGTATACATATCAAGTGGTTGAGTACCTCCAAAAGCATAGAGGAGTTCGTGAGGATTAATATTAATTTGTCATGTCATACGGAGTAATTGTTAATGATAAGGTTAGGTTTAAGGTCTGGCTTTTTTTCGTTGATGATTGTGATTTGTAATAATAAATTGAGGTTTTTCAAATCAAATGATGTACAAAAATGAGAATATAATTCAATGTTGTCGGCTGTTGACGATAGCTTCACCATTTATTATAAGGGAAATGCTTTGTGGATCAACAACAGGCACAACAGGAAAAATCGCGATTTACGACGGCTGACCGTTTTTGCGACGGTTTTAGCCGTCGCAAAAAATGACGTCACAATTTGCGACGGCCAAGGAAAACCGTGCGAGGGCAAAAAAAAATCGTTGCTATTTGCGACGGTTTTGCAAGGATTTTGCGACGAATATTTTTAGTCAAACTTTGCCAAAGGAGCAAATTTGCGACCGTTTTGCGACGAAAAACATTGACCCTCGCAAAATCCTCGCAAATTGCGACGGTTTTGCTAGGGTTGACTTTGTGCCCTCACAAAACCGTCGCAAATTTGCGAAGGTTTTGCGAGGGCTACGGTTTGGACCCTCGCAAATTGCGACGGTTTTGCGAGGGGAGAATTAACCCCCAAGTCATGATCCTCGCAAAACCCTCGCAAATTGCGAGGGTTTTGCGAGGGCCCAAGCAAACCCAAGTAATGGCCCTCACAAAACCCTCGCAATTTGCGAGGGTTTTGCGAGGGGAGAATTAAATCCCAAGTAGTGGCCCTCGCAAAACCCTCGCAAACTGCGACGGTTTTGCGAGGGCCCAAGCAAATCACAAGTAATGGCCCTCGCAAAACCGTCGCAAATTGCGACGATTTTGCGAGAATTTTGCAATAATTTTTTATTTTTTTATTATTATATTTATTTTAAATTATTAATTCCTTATAAATCAACCCTGAAACACTATACAAATAAATGCCAAAAGAGAATTTTGCAATAATTTTTTATTTTTTTATTATTATATTTATTTTAAATTATTAATTCCTTATAAATCAACCCTGAAACACTATACAAATAAATGCCAAAACTATGTTCATAATCCAAAAAAATACTATAAAAAATTAAAAATAAGCTCAAATAAATATAATTAAAATACTAAAATATAATATAATATAAAATACATAATAAGTATCTAAAAAAGTAAAATAATTCACAAAAATAAGTAATAGTGTATAAAGAGTATAAAAATAAATATAACAAGTCTATGTAAGTAATGAAGAAGCAGCTGCAGAAAGGGGTGGATGAGGGGAACGAGAGCCCCTACGGGGGCCCGGGTGCTCATCAGCTGGATCAAATCCATCGTCAGCATTTGGATCTTCATCTTCAGCATTAGCAGCCGCAATGCGCGCTTCTATCTCCTCTATAGATGGCATAGATGGTGCAGGAATACCCATTTTGTCCGACATAGCTGCCATCCAACCACCAAATGTAGACTGTTGTTGCCTCATGAAGTCCCGATACAAGTCTATTTGTCGATTGAATCTCCGCTCAACCTGTTGAACCCTTTGCTCTACTAGATGTCCAATATCAACTGGTGTAGGGGAAGATGCATGCAGTCCACTTTGAGACAAGTCTAGTTCGAACATGTGTCGCCTCTGAGCCTAACCCAAAAACTCGTCCCCTTTTGAACCCGCCTTGTGCCTTTACAAACATGGCTTTTTCATTAAAAGGAACAACAGAGTTTACAGAGTCACTAAACTCGGACTGAGGAGTGCTCTGTATGAGATTTCGCACCTCATCCTAAAAAACAAAACAAAAAAAGAATTGTCAATAGTAATTATCAAAATAAAATGCAAACTCCACGCAGTATAAAGAATTTCAACATATTTAATCTATATACTACCAATGTCTGGCGAGATCGCTCACTAACAAACTGACCCTTTTGTGGCCCACTCTGAAAGACATGTAATGTCTCAAACATGTCTGTGTAGCTAAAAGAACTCCCCTCCTTGGCCCGCTACATTTATGTTAACAAAATGTAATTATTACAATCTTACATAAATTTGTAATAAAACAATTTAGAATAATAATTAATTAAGTGAAGGTGAATTACCAAACGGTCCTCGTGTTCTGTGAACGAAATAGACCCTCCAGTATGGGTGCAGCTACTCCCACGATTCTTTTTGTTGGTGGATGAGAACTTCTGATACTTCTCTGATCTCCAGTACTCGCAAATGCCATTCCAATACTGTCCCTCTATCCAATGAAGACATACCCAATCATCCCTCTTCCTCAACCTAGACATTATGTCCGAAAATCGAGTCCGACACTTCTTTTCCCAAGTTGATCGAATTAGCGAAGCATACTCTTCCCTCCACCGAAAATATTTCTGCATGATCATGATTAAGATTTCTGATTAACATATAACATAGTACTTAAACGATAAAAAATACTCAAAAATTGCTTACCCCAAATTTTTGAAACCATAAGTCTCGCACGGTTATCGGGACGTGCGTTATGTCGGATACGAACCAGTGAAGTACTGCTGTATTATATTTGAAATTTCTCGGACACATTTGTCCGAGCTGGCGAACCTATTTTTTGTGCAATGACAATGTACAATATAGTTATGTTAATCTCAAAAATAATAATAATAATTGAACTAATAATCAACATCTTACAAAGTATGAATATGTTACTTACCCATTTCCCCGTGGAACAATCCAAGGTCGAGAGTCCGTAACTTGCAACCCAACAGAATGCGAAGCTGAAGCAGTGGATGATTGAAAAGCCGGGGATGGTACTCCCTCATCTCCAATAGAGCCATGTAATGAATGAGGCACTGAAAACTGAGGTAGCTGAGTAAGGGATGGAGTATAAGGCTCCTGACCCTCCTAACTCCCCTCCCTCAATGATCCTTCATTAGAAGACATTGCTAAAGGAGATGAAAAAAGAAAAATAAGTAACCAATAAAGACGAAGCCCACTTCAAAAGAAGGATGTAAATAACCGTGAATAAAAATGATAAAAGAATAATAACATTGAAACGTTATATCTATTCGCTAGTTTAAAGTAATACAATAATATGTATGATAATGATGGATATGTCAAAATAAACATTGTACTTGTAAATTGAATTTTAAGAAAAATTTGACAGAGTCTCTCCTATAATTGGATATTTCCCAGGCACAAGGCCACCTCAAGATTTGACAATCAAAACGCTGTTACAAACAACAAAGACAGATCTTTCAAATATAGAAAAATTCAAAAGATAACTAGGGGTAATCACCCATTACCCAAGAGGAATGATCACCCATCACTCACGGGGAATGATCACCCATCACTCACGGGGGTTCCAATTAAAATGTTAGATATAGTTAAAATCAAGCTAAAAATTATAAATGCCTCTGTCCTTGTGAATTATTTGTCAATACAGCAACAATACAATATATAAATTACCTTGTTGTTTACACCACAAAAGAATATAATAAGGAATAATAAAAATCCTCCGGGCTGTACAAGTCTAAACGAAAGATTCCTGCAAAAAAAAAAGAAGGAGATGAGATTCCCGACAATTAGACAAAATTGTGAAAAAAAAAATTGTATGTGATGGAATTTAAAATAATAAAAATTAAAAGATTCAAGGCATGTAGATTCAAGTAACAAATAAATTGTAAATTAAAATTTGGCATGGGATAGTAATGATGTAATAGATTTCAGGATTCCCTCACCATTAACTATATTATTTGTAAATGAATTGAAATCAGGCCTATTCACTAAAATCATTCTCCGATACAGACTCATCATCATCTACTGAGGTATCGCTATTCATTTCCCATTCATCTTCATCTTCTTCCTCTTCATTTATAGGAGAATTTTCCCTTGCTGTTATAGCCTCATATTGAACATCCAACATTTCATTCATACCATTCTCATGCGTCAGAATACCAAGATCAACAAATAACGATATGCTGACTTCGTCAGTAGCATCTACTTCTTCCTGATAAGCTCTGTCAACCACAGGTGTATCTATTATATGTCGAGCTTTGGTTTTGCAAACTGCCAACCAATCAGATCTTGGCCTCTTACTCCCTGGATATGATGCATAATACACTTGGCTAGCTTGTTGAGCTAGAACAAATGGATCATAGTTAGCATAGCTCCTTTTGTGGTTAATTTCTACAAGATTATACTGCGGATGTACCCTAGTACCACGATTCAATGTTTGATCAAACCAGTGACATTTAAAAAGAACAACGCTTTGCTGTGGATTACCAGGAAATTGCACTTCAATAATCTCATTTAACACTCCATAGTAATCATGACATTGTCAAATACATTCTTCTCATTGTGCATTACATCAATATTATGTCGGACCAAATTAGTACTCTAATACGGCAAATCCCAAAAAATACTCCTTTTTGCCCAATTATGAGATATTCCCTTGCCATTACTCCTTCCAGTTTCTTTGCATGTTTCTGTAATTTTTTCATAGTTAGACAAACTATCCCAGATTTCTTCACCAGTAGGGTATTGCACAGGCTGTGATGTCTCAGAACCTCTATCATTCCTAAAAGATCTCGTATCCCTCCTGTAAGGATGATCCGATGGTAAGAAACGACAGTGACAATCAAACCATGATTGTTTCCCTCCATTTTGTAGATGAAAAGACTTTGTATTGCCCATACAATATGGACAAGCCAGTCTCCCAGCAGTGCTCCAGCCACTCAACATACCATATGCAGGAAAATCATTAATTGTCCACAAAAGTGCTGCCCGTAGTTGGAAGTTTTGTTTCTTTGATATGTCATAAGTGGTGACACCTTCAAACCACAATTTGGTTAATTTGTCTATCAAGGGTTGTAAATAAACATCCACCTGGTGCTTTGGATTCTTGGGGCCCGGGGTAATGATTGTTAAAAACATGACTGGATCCTTCATACACATTCATGGGGGGAGATTATACGGTGTGAGAATGACCGGCCAGGATGAATATTGCTTACCCGACATCCCAAATGGTGAGAATCCATCTGTACATAAACCAAGTTTGACATTCCGTACTTCTTTTGCAAATTCAGGATGCATTCGATCAAAGTGTTGCCATGCTTCAGTATCACGAGGGCGAATCATGGTGCCTTTCTCCGATCTGCTCTCTCCATGCCATCTCATGTGTTCAGCTGTTGTTTTAGAAGTATACAATCTTTGTAGCCTCGGTGTTATCGGGAAGTAATACATCTTCTTGAATGAAATTTCCTTTCTACTTGTGTTCTTCCCAACCTTTTTCTGTGCATATCGAGGATGGCCACAAAATTTACACTCTCTACGATTCATGTCATCTTTCCAAGAAAGCATGCATCCATTATTGCATACATCTATTTTTTGTACCGGCAAACCCAACCCAGCCACTAATTTTTTCATCTGATAGAAATCATCGAGAATCGTATTACTGCTAGGCACAACCTCTTTCATCAATTGCACAACATCGTTAAAGGCTTTACGCGAGAGGTTATTTTCAGACTTAATGTTTAATAACCTTGAAGCCAATGAAAACTGCGAATATTGTGTGCATCCATCCCATATAGGAGTCTCTACCGCCTTTAACATATCGTAAAACCTTTATGCCTCCACATTAGGTGGTTCTTCAAAATGGTCTGGTGATGGAGCTTCAGGGGGAAAGTCAGGTCCTGCTACGTCTAAGACCATTTCGCGAGACAGATTTTCTTGATGTGAATTAAATTCTGGGATTGAGGTAGACACACTTGAGGGACACTCGAATGGCTCACCATGACAGGTCCACCGGTAATACCTAGGCACAAATCCAGACTTCCACAGGTGGAGCTTAACTTGTGCTGGATCTCGATACTTTTTATTCTTACATTTTGCACACGGGCATCTAATTACGCTTGATATTGCATTTGATAAGGCAAATGTCAAAAAAGCCTTAACCCCTTCCTCAAATTCAATAGTGATCCCTTTTACACCTGAAGCGTGCCTTCTATACATCCAACTACGATCCTCCATGACGTCTAAATGAGAGAAAAGAACAATCAACTCAATAATTAAAATCACCCCTTAAACAAAAGGAAGAGAAGTGTAATTACATTTTCCTTTCTATTATCTATCAAAAAGAGGTCCAAAACATAGAATTTACAATTGCTATCTTTGGATACAGTTACACCTTCAATATCTACGTTTTAACCAAGTTCTACATTTAATTGAGGTGAAAATTACAATTATTTGAAGAGTGAAAATAAATGTGGAAATAAATGAGAAAATTTTATATTTGATTAAGATAAATAATATTAAAGCTAATTATATTCTTATTTTACACATTCCAATGGTTAAAATAATAACATTTTATTTATTTTCATTCCAATGTTTATATTTGTTTAAACTCTCTCTATAACGTATATTATTCCTGCTATTATTAACATTCATATTATATATGAAATTATTATTATTATTACTCATTTCATTAGTCCTATTCTTATTGTTATTAGCAATATTATTTTTAATAATAATGCTATTATGGGATATATACTCATGTTCAATTGAATAATACACTCCAAGATAAGGGTAGTTATTCTACTCCACAGTAAATAGCGGCAGATTTTGAAAAAAATTTTGACAGAGTCTCCCCTGTAATTGGACATTTTCTAGGCACAGGGCCACCTCAAAATTATACAATCAAAATGCAATTGCAAACAACAAAGACAGATCATTCATTTATACAAAAATAAATAAATAAATAAAAGGATAACTAGGGGTAATCACCCATTACCCAGGAGGAGTAATCACCCATTACTCATGGGAAATCCAACATTTGAATTCAACACAAAGGCAATTTATATGAACAACACGCACCTCCTACATCTTCATAATCTAAGGAAACGAAGTTCTCACATAAAAGAGCCTTCAAAGCATTCCACTAGAGTTAAATCTTCCACTAGAGACACTAATATATTATTATAATCAAGTAATAAGATTACTAAACTAATTAGATATCAACCTTCCTTTTATGGCATCATAACCAATCAAATTAATTTATAAGGGTTTATATAGCTAAAACATAGTTTCTATATAATTTGATCAAAGTAGTAATTTTTTGATAACAGGGTAAAAGAGAGTGCACTTTGTACAAAGTATATCACATATAAGTACATATCAAAACACCATGAATGTTTAAAAAGGACAACAATTCCAACTAACAATTCAGCAATTCCAGTTCACAATTCCAAATTTAAATCAATAATCTCACATCAAACCACCATCATGTCACTCCCAATCTCCTCAAATTCAACCCCAACATCAATACAACTTTTATACATCAATTCCAACTCTGCTCATTCACAAATAATCACCCAAATTTCAAAGTTTCAGGGGAAATGCAAATCTGCCCAACATGGACTTAGTTTATAAGATAATGAAGTAGCTCAAGAGATGAATTCTAACTACTTACCCAAATGAATCAGCTTCAGCAATAGCACAGCAATGGCAGTGGAGGCGCTCACTGAAGGGGGCGGGCTGAAGGGGGCAGCTGAGCAGGGGGGCCGAGGGAGACTCGCAGGAGGGGGCGCAGGGAGGGGGCGGGCCGAGGGGGATCTGCAGGGAAGGGGGCGCGGGGAAGGGGGAGCCGTGGGGGAGGGTCGTTGCGGGTGGGGGGCACGGGGAGGGGGGACCTGCGGGGGAGGAGGGTCAACGGGGGTAGGAGGGCACGGGGAGGGGGGCTGCGGGGGAGGAGCGCCGGGGAGTGGGGGCTTGGGGATTGGGGGGGAGTTGCGGGAGGGGGGCGCGGGATTGGGGGGGAGTTGAGGGAGGGGGCGCGGAGATGGGGGAGCTGCAGGGAGGTCGCCGGTGGGGAGAAGGGGAGAGATGGGGAGCGGCGGCACGAGCTTGGGAAGGGGAGGGTGTGGCGGGTCGTGTGGAAGGGAAGAAGGATGTGGGAAGAAGGAGGGGAAAAAAAATGAGGGAGTGAAAAATTTTGGAAAATTTTAGTTTTTTTTTTTAAATTTCTAGCTATTTCGTCGCAATTTGTGACGAAAAATAAAACCCTCGCTAATTTCTCATAAATTAATATGAATAACATTATAAATCGATCTATACATTATAATTTTTATTATTTTCTAGTGATTTTAATAATAATATTATTATATAAATTATTTTTCTTTATATATTTTAATTTATACACCACTTAATCAAATAAATAGATCAAAAAATTAGATATATGTATATATATAACTATATAGTATAATATATATTACTATGTTGGAGATGAATAACATTACAAATCGATCTCTACATTATTATTTTCAATATTTTTTTTAGTAATCTCAACAATAATAACAGTATTTGAATTGTTTTTCTTTACATATTTTATTTTATACACTACTTAACAAAATAGATATATTAAAAAATTGGACATATGTATATACATAGCTAAATTAGTATAATATATATTAACATGTAGGAGACGAAGAACATTACAAATTGATCTCTACATTATAAATTTCATAATTTTTTTAGTGATATCAACAATAATAACAGTATTTGAATTATTTTTCTTTATACACTACTTAATCAAAGTGATAGATTAAAAAATTAGACATATGTATATATATACCTACATGTTATAGTATATATATATATATATATATATATATATTAAACTAAACAGATAGTTATATACATTATATACATATACTTATATATTAGAATAAGTATATAACATAACATAATTAACTATATACATTTACTTATGCAATACATTAGGTGTATAACATGACATAATTACATATACAAAATTATAATAAAATGCACTAATTGAGACATGTTATTAAAAATATTTCAGTAAATTTGTCAAAATACACCATCACATAAACACATAAAGAAAATTTTATAAAAAAAAAAAGATTAAAACCCTATTTTGTTGTAAAACCCTCGCAAATTCGTCGCAATTAATGACGGATTTGCGACGAATTAGGGTTTTGAGATTTTCTATAAATTTTTTCATTTATTTATTTTTTAATTAAAAATATTGACCATCGCAAAACCCTCGCAAATTGCGAGGGCCCAAAATCCGTCGCAAAACCCTCGCAAATTGCGAGAGCTTTGCGACGGACATTCAAAAATTTTTAAAATATTTTTTAAAAAAATAATCGATCATCGCAAAACCCTCGCAAATTTTTGCGAGGTTTTGCGATGGACGTTCAAAATTTTTTTAAAAAAATATTTTTTTAAAAAAAAATAGATAGCCATCGCAAAACCCTCGCAATTTACGAGGGCTTTGCGATGGACGTTCAAAAATTTTTAAAATATTTTTTAAAAAAATAATTGGTCGTCGCAAAAACCCTTGCAAATTGCGAGGGTTATTTGCCGTCGCAAAATCCTCGCAAATTGCGAGGGTTTTGCGATGGACGTTCAAAAATTTTTTTAAAAAATATTTTTTAAAAAAATAAATTACCGTCGCAAATTGCGAGGACTTTGCGATGGACGTTCAAAAATTTTTTTTAAAAATATTTTTTTAAAAAATAACTTGTCGTCGCAAAACCCTCACAAATTGCGAGGGTTTTGCGATGGACATTCAAAATTTTTTTAAAAAATATTTTTTTAAAATAAATCGCCGTCGCAAAACCCTCGCAATTTGCAAGGGCATAAATACCGTCGCAAAACCCTCGCAAATAGCGACGATTTTGCTACGAATTGCGACAGGTATTTTGGCCGTCGCAAATTGCGACGGTTTTGGTCAACCCGCGACTTGTTTGAAAATCGTCGCAAATTGGTCTCTATTAGCGACGGTATTGAAGCCGTCGCAAAAAATTCGTCGCAAATCGCAATTTTTCCTGTAGTGAGGGGTATATAAGTCTTTTTCCTCAATCAATATTTTAACATATTTTGAATTCAAAAGTTAAAAGTTTCAAATGTGACTGTCAATTATCCATTCAAACTTGTATGTTTCCAATGTTAGCTATGTTAATTGTATGTCTGACTATATGCCAATAATTAACGCATATTTCAAGGTATTATCATATAGAATATCACTGTCAACTAGAATATTAAAAAAATTATTATTAAACAATCTGTCAACTAAAATCTCTCTATATAAATACAAACACTGCTTAACATTTCTTACGTCTGTTTCTCTACAATACCTCACTTGAAACAATGGCACACACACCAGAAAGGAATTTTTCCATCTGCAAAATGCCAGCTTCTCCAGCAACCCTAGAAGCTATGTATGAAAAGCAGCGTGACCAACTAGCCAAACTAAAGGAGGAGGCAAAGGTCCTATTGAAGCGTCTCTTTGATTTCTGGGGAGTGAAAGAAATTCGAACTTGGAGGATGAGAAGCCACTGCTGAATCTCCACGAGATTCTTGAAGATCTTATTAAAGTTTCAAACAATGATGTCATCATAATCCGTGATTCATCTTCTGAAGTTTAATCTATCACTATTTCAATCAATCTATTTATGTTACGTTTTGTTATCATCTTCTAAAGTTTAATCTAGTTTGAATTAATTTAAGTTTCGTTATTATGTATTTTTTTTAATATATTAAATTTTAGCAGTATATTTATAAGTTTGACTGCAATTAATTTAGATTTTATTTATTCACTAACTAAAATAAATATTTTTAAATTCGTTCATAACATCGACGTTGTTGCAAAACTAAAAGAGAAATAAAAAAATATATGGATAAAATTTGATAGTTAGATATCTAAAGTTGACTAAATCTTCAAGAATAATTCAACTTGTGACTTTCTTATTTTTGCTATGTCAACATCATTAGATTATTAATACATTTTTGTCGACTACGTTTTAGAAAAATCTATATATATACGATCGTTAGTTACATCCACAATAGATATGACATTTCAGGACTTTCAAAAACTTAACCCTTCTAATTTGATTTTTTTTAAAGGTAATTTATTTAAAAAATAAAAATATATTTTAAATGATTTACTTACACATATTTTTGAATGATTACACTTTGACTAACTATCTTAAGGATTCAAAATATTTTGTTTTATATATTTCGATCAACACAAAAGGTTATTAAAAAAAAAACCATAATCATTAGCCCAAAAAAAATCAATCATAATCTTTTGAGTCATTTTGATCTATTTTTTTAATATATTTCGGCCAGTTTAAAAAACTAATCTTTTATTTTAAGTTAACTGTAATACTACTAATATTTTATTTAACAGTAATAAATAAATTAAAATTGAATCTCGTGTCTTCAATATTTCCAAAATATCTTGAATAACTACCCAAAAAACTTATATTTTATAAATTTTTTACTAAATAACGTTGGATTACAAATAGAACCGTTTTTATTATAGGTTTTTGTAAAATAAAAAGTCCATAGGTAAGTTTGTCAATAATTGGTCAAAAATTTTAATTTTACCAAAACGTCACCAATAGATTACCAACAAAATATAAAATAAAAACTAAATGAAATATAAAAAGAAAATGAATTTCAATAATCTATTGGCAATGAATAGTAATGATTTTAATTACCGACAAAAAATCAACAAGTGTTTTAGACTTATAAAAAAAATTATAAATACTATTTATGTCAATTGGTATTCAACCAATATTTTGTTAGTAAGCATAGTTGTGCCGTGTTAATAATGGTTTTAATTATCAAAAGGATTATGAAAAATAAAAATAAATATTTTCATCCATTGATATTCTGTTACTTTTCTATTGGTAGTTTTACTTTTATTGGAAGATTACCAATAAAATACCAATAGAAATATAAATGCATTATATTTTGGGTTGATTTATAGAAATTAAGCTAGATTATGTAGCAAACATGTCCAATTATATTCAAATTTGGTCATAATACATTTTTTTAGCAAATTCAATAAATCTAACGGTTGAATCATTAATTTGATACGCATATCTTTGTAAATATGTTAGGGTTTTTATTTATTTTTAGATATTTTGCTAGATAATGTACCAAAATATATCTGATTACCTTCAAATTCTGTCATAACACTTTTCTTAACAATTTTAATAAATTTAACGGTTGGATTGTTAATTGGATAGGCCTATCTTTGTAAATCGGTTAGGTTTTGGATATTTTTCTAGATATTATGCTAGATAATACACCAAAATATATCCGATTACCTTCAAATTTTGTCCTAACACTTTTTTAGAAATTTTAACAAATCTAACAGTTAGATCATTAATTTGATATGCCTGTCTTTATAAATGTGTTAGGTTTTGGATATTTTTCTAAATATTATGCTAGCGAATGTGCCAAAATATATCTAATTATCTTCAAATTTTGTCATAATAATTTTCTTATCAATTTTAACAAATCTAAGGGTTGAATCATTAATATGATATGCCTATCTTTGTAAAAGCGTTAGGTTTTAGATATTTTTCTAGATATTATGCTAGATAATATGTCAAAATGTATCTGATTATCTTTAAATTTCTCATAATACTTTTCTTAACAATTTTAACTATCTAATGATTGGATGGTTAATTTAATATGCTTATCTTTGTAAATGTGTTATATTTTGGATATTTTTCTAGATGTTATACTAGCTAATGTACCAAAATATATCTGATTACTTTTAAATTTTGCAATAACACTTTTCTTAGTAATTTCAAAAAATCTAACAGTTAGATCATTAATATGATATGCCTATCTTTGTAAATACATTAGGTTTTAGATTTTTTTTAGATGTTATGCTAGATTATGTACTTATAAATTCATATCCTTTTTCATGTTAACTTTTGAAATAAATCATTCAACTCAATATGTATAACCAATTATCACTCACACATAAATGTTTTATTACATTTATGAGTTTTAATATATATATATATATATATATATATATATCTGAATATAATTTCCTATTATTATAAAAAAAATGTATTGCATTATCTAAATCAAAATAAAAATATCTAATAAGATATTTATTATGAATGTTATTATTGGATGGGCGTTGCCGAGAAAGTATAAAATGTTGTATTATTTAAATCAAAATACAAATACCTAATGTTGTGAATTTTATTTTTTTGCTTAAAACATGTCTTTGTTGGGCTTCTTTTTTTTTTTTTCTTTTCTTTTAGTTAGTAATTTACTAATAAATTATATCTAATATAATAAGAAAATGGATTTCTCTTAATAGTTGGAAATTTAATACTGAATTAGGAGGAATTTTTCACAATTAATTTTAAAAATAACAGGTATGGAAAAAATAATGGTTGAACACAAACTAATAAATTGCAACTAGACTTTCTTTTAATAGTTGAAAATTTAATAATGAATTAGAAGGAATTTTTCACAATTAATTTAAAAAATGACAGGTATGAAAAAAATAATGATTGAACACAAGAGTAGAAAAGTGTGATACTGGTACACGAGAAGAATGCGACATTTCTTAAAGATTCCAAATGGGTTTTCAGAAATTCTTTTTTGGCCATATGAAAAATACTACATATAATTTGGGTACATTAATATATTAATACATATTGGTCATCAGTAGAAAAACAAACTTGGTAAATGATACGTGGGGCATCAGTCCACATGATATTAACTTAATTTTTTTTAAGGTGAAAGCCCATCATGACTAGCTTGCTAGCCTTGACCAAGTGCAACCCACCAGATCAAGTCCAATCTTTTAAGCCCACGAAATGTATAAGGTAATAATGCTCACGAAAATGTTAGAAAAATGGGAAATATACTGTTAAAATTGACGAAGTATTCTCAGCCTAGTGTTTCTTACAACCAGCTGTCTTTTACCATGATCCTTGATAGCCTGGCAGGACTCAAATCAACTTGCCACCGTATAATTCTTGAACCTCGAAAGGGCAGAGGAAGAGGAAGAAGTCCGCCCTTGAATGATCTGAAAAACCAAGCAATGGAGGCAGTGGAAGTCGTAGCTGCTACAACTACAAAGCTCGCTATTGCAAGAGCAAAGATACAGGTAGCGTCAAACACCAAAGGACCGAATATCATCGGTCATGGAGAAGTCACGAGTAGCTGTGTCATACTTGCTATGAAGCTGAAACCCATCTACGCTAGTCCGGTGAGATCTCAAAATGTTATAAATTGATACTTAAATTTTATATAATTGTAAAATAACTACATCTTACTTTTTATTTTATTAATTTCTTTCATTGGATTAACTGGAATTTGTAAATTTTTTATAAAATTCAATATTTATCATTATTCTATTTTTTTTTTGAAGAGAAACATTATTCCAACTTATAAATCAATAAATATTATTAATTCCTTTTTCTAATCTGTAATTGTGTATATTCCATTCCCAATAAGTTTTTAACTTTATTACTACCACTTTATTCTCATATTCTTATTGATTTTTGTTTCTTGAATTATTTTGTATATAATTTTCTTGAAAAGAAGAAGCATAATTTTACATTGAGTTCATTTATGAACCAACCACTATATATTTAACCTTCTTCTCCTCTGGACTTGCTTTCTCTTCTCACCTTCTATGTGTGTTTGCGTGTGGGCCTATCTTTATCTATACCTACACGATTGATCAACCATTGAAGTTCTAACTGATCATCAACGGACAAGGTAATAATTTAGTCATCGAAAAATTTTCTCTCAACCAGGTTGATGATCACTGCTTGATTCTCCATTACATTATGAGAATATAGTTTTTTTTCCCCATAAATTTAAAGAATTAAAATTATGGGCTCAATTCATTTGTTAGTATTTATTTATTTATTTTTGAATCTGTTTTGGCAAGAGACGTTATATGTTGTAAAAGAAACATCCTAAATCATATATAAGTTTTTTCTTTTCCCCTTCCTATTCTTCTGGGCGATACTACCTGGTGGGGTTTGCACAAGTATTAATTTTGTTTTTAGTGGACACTGTGTGGCAGTGATACTAATAGTTTTTATTATTTAGTGTATGATTTCTTCTTGTTTACATATTTATTTTTCAGTGCTGTAGAATATGCTTAATGTGTATGTGATTGAGTGACTTATCAGTTCAATGATATTAGTTAGGTTGTTCTGTCTTACCATGTTCTAGCATGCAATCCTTACAATTTAAAGTGTAGTTGACATTATTTCACAGGATATATAATGATCTTTTTTAGATTTGAATACTCTATTATTAGAAAATACAAGAAGAGCATGATTTTTTTTATTATTTATTTTTTGGCTTAAATGTGTTGCCGGTCTTCATTGTTGTACTTGAAAAATATGTGTCTTGGTAGGAAAAAAAAAATAGAGTGTGAAATTTATTATCGTAAAAAAACTATATTAGATTTTATAATGTTGATTATTTATTGTGAAAAATATTAACAATATATATTCTTGTATGTTTTATTTAGGCTTTAAAATTAAAACTTTTCTTCATGGCTCGTACTAAGAGAGCATCAGCATCAATTCTAAAGCCTCGTGATGTTATTGATATTGAAGATGGTGATGATGAAGAAATAAAAATGTTGAAAAAAGAGCCTGCAATGAATGCAGCAAGTTTTTTGTGCAAACTATTTGAGAGTCGTTACTATGAGAATTATATACATCGCTTGATATGGTACGGTAAGCATCCAAAATTTGATGAACTCCCTATTAAGAAGTTTCAAGATTACTGTGACAAACAAGGTTGGACTCGACTTGTTGAACACAAAGTCTACTACCCTAGACTTGTTAAGTTGTTTTATGCTAACATGTGGTTTGGAAAAGACTCAAAATGTGTAAAATATGCTTATTCTTGGGTAAATGGTGTTTGTTTATCTCTAGAATCTCAAATTGTGAATTTGATTTTTTAACCAAGAAGATGAGGGGTTTTTCATCAAGAATATTAGAAATTGGGAAGGATTGGATTTTACTCAAATTATTGTCTATGATTTCTTGTTTAAAAGAAATGGGCAAAAAGCTTCGGTGAATGATATGTCGTATTGTAAGTGGGCTTTATTATGTACTATTGTTCAGTACATCCAAAGTAGGCAAGCAAAGGATGGTTTTGATATTGATCTTCTTTATTTGTACATGGTGCTTCACAAACAAAAGTTGAACTTTGGAGAAATATTTATGCACAATTTGGAGTTGACTTACAAGAGTAAAACACGGGCATTGTCATATGGTTCTTTTCTTACTACTATATTTAATTTCTATGAAGTGAAGTTAGATGATGATGAAGAACAAGAGGTTACTAAAAAAAATTTTGGGGCTCGATCTTATCGTGCAATGAAGTTCAGAAGAAATGGATATAAGAGGCATATATGTAGCATTAAAGAAGACAGAGTGTAGAACAGGTTGAAGACTGAAATAGAAGATCTAGATAAGTTGTCGAAAAAGTTAGATGGTATTAAACGAAGACAAAGGTCTAAAAAAAACAATTGTCAAAGAAGTTGGATGGTATTGAATGAAGACAGAGGTCTCAAGAAACACAATTGAAATGCATGGTTTTAAGATTAGATGATATTTTAAATACATTGAAGGAGAAGGGGAATTCACCTAAATCACCAAGAAAGTCTCAATCCTAGTCTCAAACTTTTCAGCCTGCAAACGAAGTGGTTGGTAATTCTGGGGAGGAGCATACTTCTTAGGATTAATTATTAGATTATAAATTTAATTTTTTAGTCAGTTATATTATTTTCTAAATTCATTTGGATTTGATTATTAGATTATAATTTTATGTTTTAGCTAGTTTTTCTAAATTCATTTGGATAGAGATTAATTTTGTTTTTTAATTTATATTTTTATTGATTGTTAATTTTGTTTTGTAATTTATATTTTTATTGATTGTTTTAGCAGTAGTTTTTTAATTGTTGACAATGATGTCTTTGATTAAAACAAATGGTTGAATTGACATAATATGTAAAAAAAATGATTAAAACAATATTACGCATAAAATTATTTGCGCCCATTATTATTCATCTATATCATTAAAACATTTCTAAAAGAAAAAATTGTTAAAAACTTTGGGGTTTCTCTATGTGCAAAACTTATTGTTAAATCAAGAGAAAAAATACACTAAAGATCACATGGTAAAATTTACTAACAAAGTTTAAAAAACTATAGTCTATTGTCGAGAAGCAAAAATAGTTCAGTTATAGTTGTCACATTTGACAAGAAAAAATAGTTCAATTATAGTTGTCTTGATAGTCAACAGATTATCACAAAATACAAAAGTTAGTCGATAGAACTATCAACTTATAAAACGTTACTAACCAACAGAATAATAGTCTATTGTCGACAAGTCCACTATCTATTGACAAGATACCAGTTATTAAAACCACTTGACAATCGACCTAATTACCAACTTTGCAAACTTACTATATCAAAATAAACTTAAGTAAACTTAACTAATCAAAATATAAAAAGTTCCTAAGACAATTCCATCTACTGACAAGATACCAGTTATTAAAACCATTTGACAGTCGACATAACTACCAACTTTGCAAACTTATTGCATCAAAATAAACTTAAGTAAACTTAACTAATCAAAATATAAAAGTTCCTAAACAATTCCATTTGACAGTCTGTAGAACTATCAACTTTTCAAGCTTACTACATCAAAATAAACTAAAGTAAACTTAAATAATCAAAATATAAAAAGTTCCTCAGACAATTCATGACATTAAAGGTTGCTATTATCCCCTTCATATTCCACATTTAAATCAAAATTTCTCAACACAGAATTCCTTATCCCATTTGATGGCTCCGTTGCTATACGTTCAAATCCTGACATAAGAAAGAAAATCATTTTAAATTATTTTAATCAAGACATGAAAGTATTAAAACAATGAAAGTAATATTGCTATCTTGGGATGATGGATTAGTTCAAGACTTTACTTTCAAAATGTCAATAAGATTTTTTAGAGACCTTACTTTCAAAATGTAAAAAAGAGAGATTGTTTAGAGACATAATTCTCCAAATATAAAATGAAGAACAAGTACCTGAACTTGAACTTCAACTTCAACTTGAGTGTTAACTTCTTGATCCCTACTATTTGTTTCACCATTTCCACAGCCACCACCATGTGCACCACGTCCACCACCACGACTACGACTATTGCTACGTCCACCACAGCCACGACCACTGCTAGAATTACGACCTCTCCTTCACTCAAAACTAGACCTCATATGAGTACCTCGTGGTCATCCTCAAGCAGATGCAACAAGGGGATTTCGAATAACAAGTCCTTGAGCACTAGGTATATTGCCATCATTATTAACAACTACATCATCAATTGGATTGTCGACTGGATCATTTTCTGAATCACTAGTATGCTCAACAAACTCTAATTTCAAAGTTTCAAGACTTTGTTTTATACAGTTCATTCTTGAATTGCTTGAAATTGCCATGTCGACTGTTTCATTATAAAGCTTCTCAATCTTCTTAAACCTTACAAATTCTTCTATCATGTGAGGGTATCCTCCATCAAAGAAAATCTTGCTGTGTCTACGGCAGACATCTTTTCTCCACCTCCTTATCAAATATCTACTATAAACTTGCCTTATATCCTTTGTTGTAACCACCTTCAATATATGAGCACATAATATTCCTTTAGATTCAAACGTTCTACAATTGCATTTGAGCACTGAGCCTTCTTGTTTGTAAAGAAAAGTGTAAACAAATTCCTTAACATACCAATTGTTTACCAAACTCCTTTCTAAAATTTTATACTTCTCAAATCCTTCTTCTTCAAGAACATCTTCATTTGCATCACCATCTGCTTCATTTTCAGCAGTTTCATGCACATAAAATACCATAGTCTCTTAATCTCAGCCTGAAACTTTTGAAAGATTGAATTTGTATATCTCTTTTGAAACTGTCTTTCCTAACTAAATTTTGAAATACACTTAATTAGTATATTTTTTTTATTTAAAATCAGCAGAAAATTCTTTCTCTACCTTATCCCATATAGCTATCTCGTATTGCTCAACAAATTGTTTAAGAGTACTTGTGGAGTTGACATATCCATCAAAGAAAGCATGCATACTTTCATTTCTTTGAGTCGACAGCATTCTGGCCCAAAAATGTTGATTAATGTAAACAAGAACCCAAGAAGCTCTTTGATTAAACAATTTCATCAACCAATCATTCTCTTCCAATCCATACTTAGAAACAAATTGATTCCAATTTCTTTCAAACATACTAATCGACAGGCTCTCATATATTACTGCTTTAAACTCTGTTTTTGCTTCATCATATTCTTGGACACTCTTAAATTTCTCAGGAACCTGACATAAAATATGCCATATGTAGTACCTGTGTATCGTATTTGGCATCAAATCTTCAATTGCATTTCTCATACTTTCACATTGATTAGTCATGATTGTAGTCAGAGCACGACCTCCCATTGCTTCCAACCACGTAGAGAAAACCCACCTATAAGTGTCAGTATCCTCGTGAGAAATAAGTGCACAACCTAAAAGGATTGATTGCCCATGATGATTTACTCCAACAATACTTGCAAATGGGAGTTTATATCTATTAACAAGGTATGTTAAATCTACACTTACAACATCATTGCATTCTTCATATGCCGCTCTACTGCGAGGATGCACCCAAAATACAGAATCAAGCCTTTCTTCTTCATTAGTACGAATCATGTGAAAAAATCATTGTTCTTTTGTTGCATTCTAAGGAACATCATGTGTAAGTAATTAGCATCACTGTCTCCAAGCCTTGCCCATCTTGTTCTGTCAATAAAATTTCGACAATCTTTTGGCAAACAAGACAAATGCTCAGGTCCTCCAGCTTAAACTTCTAATAGTCTCACACTTTTGCTTGGTCATATTCCAGCGATATCATTTGTTTCAAGATTTCTTTTCATAGTTGAAGTCAGATTTGTATGTGTTGACATAAATCTTGTCATGGAAGGATCTAATTCATGGTTATGTTGACTATGCACTTTAGACACCTGCCATGAGCCATTTTCTCTTAAAATTGCACTTAAACGTGCAGGTCAATTGATTCTTTTTGTCCTAGTGTTGGCATAAGATTTTCTTCCCTTATCACAACTAATAGTTTGATATGTTCGCACGCCATGACTGCCCTTTGAAGCTGACTTTTTAGCCACACTAAAACCCTTTCTTTTAGCATATGAAAGATAACTTCCAAACAAATCATCGATAGTGGAAAAATATTGAACAACATTTGGAGCATCATCGTCGTCATCTTCTTCTTCTTCATTTTGCTGCTGTCCATTATTTTCATTGTTGAATCCTTCATCATTCTCTACTTCCTCTTCCAAATTATGCTCTATTTCTTCTTGTATTATATCTTCTGGTTAGCTATGACTTTCTATATTAGTTGACAATATAAGATGAAAGTGTCAACTATGATTATGCTATATTGATAGAATAAAGAAGAAGTGCCAGCTATATGACAGAATGACAATGGAGGATCATAAACGAGATGATGTATATAGTAGTTGGAGTTTTCATCTAACAGAATGATGTAGAACTAAGGATTTTATGGGAATTAGATGTCTTGAAAATATTATACGTAAAACTCAATAAGAGGGAATATAAGAAGAAGGAAAATGCAATGGAGGGAAACAATTTTGGAGTAAAAGATGTGAATTTCCCTCCAATACAATAAAGGGTATATTAGGTTTTTAATAACCTTCAACTACTCTTGAGCCACATTTATTGTGGCTCAATTTGATCCCTTTAGCACTACTCTTATTATAAATCAATTTTATATGAATGCTGGCAAAGCAATTCTTTCTCCAGGCAAATTTTAAGTAAATGAAGCGATTGTCAGGTTAAAGGTAAAAATATCCTTAAAAAATATACATTTTTACAATTATACCTCTCACCTTTTGATATACTTTATAGGAAGAGTGAATAAGATATATGGCAAACAAATACAACTATATAAGTTCTTTTGAAAACCTTAAAAATGAGAATCAATTAAGTGTATGTGCCACAAAAACAGATTATCCGTGCAGCTTTGAATATGCTGCTAAAGAGCTTTCAAAAACTCCACTAAATGATGAAATGAAAACTTATAATTAAGATGGGTAGATAAAGCATAAAAAATAGTCTCACTCAATCAATATGAATCTCTTTGATCAAATCACTAAATGCAAGGAGTATAATGCTTTCAAGTTGGATGAACAATAAAAACGTCGGCATAAATTTTAGAGTAAATGCAAGAGAGTAGACTCAATAATTTATAGGGGTTCGATTCTCAAATAATCTACATCCACTACCTTAAACACGTACTTAAGGATTTCAAACAACCATTAAACACCTTTTTCCCAAATTAATGGTGGTAGACTACACCCATCTTACATAAAAGGATCACCAAATTTCGTTTTACACCCAACCTCTTTAAACATACAATCAAGACTCATCCCAACTGGGTTTTACACCACAATATTGTTACACTCACCAAACACAGAAAGAAATGCAGAAATGGCTCACAGATTGAGCAGTTATGAACAGTCTAAACACTTGTACCTTTTTTTACCTTTAAAACGATTTGATTTCACTTTGAAGTATAATGAAAAGGGAGATTTTTGTATTGTAAATTGTAAGAGTGTTTCTAAGAAAGATAGTACAAAAGTCTACTTCAAAATCAAATTTTGAAAGCTTTTATAGAAGCAAAAAGTAAGACACCAACGGCTAGAAACGGCTAGTTTCTTGTTGTCAGATTTTTCAGAGTTTTGGACTTAAGAATCGGACGAGGGTGCTTCCAAAAGATGAGTCCAAAATGGCACTTTTCTAGGCAGAAACATTTTGACACTGTTTACAGAGTTTTGGATGAAACTTTTGGATGCAAAACCATCCAAACTATTCAATCTAAAATTCTGAAGACTTAATGTTTTGAAATTTTTTTTGTTTGCGTGCTTCAAGATAGAAATAAATTAAATCATAAGGTAATATACCTTAACAATGATTCATAATCTAAAGTTCGTTCACAAGGACTTTTTGGTATGCAATCTCTTAAACTTGTCTAATACATGATCACCCATTATTCTTGAATTCCATTAATCAAGAGTTGTTTAGCAATCTCATTTGTACGCCTTGGAAGAATTGAAGTCAAATATATCCTATCACATATAGGTCACACAAGTTAGTCACCATTAATGTTTGTCATAAGTCAAAATACAGGAGAACGCATTTAAGGCTAACACTTTTAAATTTCAATAATAGTACCATTTTTAAATTTAAATCATTTTAAATACACCCCTCATATTTAAAATTCAATAATAATATCCTTTTTAAATTTAAATCCTTTCAAATATACCCTTTATATTTAAAATTTAACAATAGTACCGTTCTTAAATCTAAATTATTTTAAATATATTATTTTATCAAGAATTTAACGGAATACTCAACATTTGGCCGTTTAAAAGAACGTGATTGTAATATTGCCTAATTTCACGAAAGGAAGAATTCACTCTTTTTTTTATAGAGACTTCTTGATTAGTAATCAGAAATATTGGTAAAAGGGAGTAATCAACAGCTTTTGATTCTTTCTACAATTAGATCTTATGTTCACCAAAGAAGATTTCTATTTCCATTAATTCCGAATAAACTAACTACTCGTTTGCTACAAATAATTGAACTTAGTGCTCTATTTAATTTTGATTAAATTTTTATTCAAAGGAAAGAAAGCGTGGAGCTTAAATAACTCACTTAGAACGCTTTTTAAAAGATTACGCAGTACGATTAGGTCGAATAATCCCTTCTGGAATAAATATTCAGCCGCTTGCGAACCTTCGAGTACTATTTTATTCAATGTTTGTTCAATTACTCTTTTACCTGCAAATGGAATGTATGCATTGGGTTCGGCAATAATGATATCACCTAACATACCAAAACTGGCTCATTATTATTATTATTATGGGCAAATTGGTAATTTTAACTTTTGTATTCTCCAAACAATGAATATTTTTTTTTGAGAGAATAACAAAAAAAGCTCTATTTTTGTAAATCTCTAATGAGTGATTTTGATCATAATAAATCCCTTCTACCAATGGTTTTGACTATAATCTTCAATATTTACGAGATTTATAGAAATAGCGCCTTTTTTTTTCATTCTCGCCAAGAAACGTTTATTATTTGGAGAAGACAAAATGTGATATTATCAATTTACCCTTAATAATAATAAGTATATTATAATCACATCATTTTAAATAGTCAAATGTGAAGCATCCCGTTAAATTCTTGATAGAAGAGCATATTTAAAAGATTTAAATTTCAGAAGGGTACTATTGTTAAATTTTAAATGTGAAGGGTATATTTGAAAAGATTTAAATTTAATAAGAATATTGTTACTGAATTTTAAATATAAGAGGTATATTTAAAAGAATTTAAATTTAAGAAGTGTATTATTACTAAATTATAAATATGAGAGGTATAATTACAAAAGTATGTATTTTTTTTAGGGCATTTTTGCATTTAGCCCTTGTTATGATTAACTATAATAAATTGCATTAAATTTCTACCATATTTGTTTCTCTTTTCTTCTTAGACAAGCAGATGTACCGGCTATCTTTGTACACAAGAGGATGTACCAACTATCTTTGTTTCTCTCTCCTTCTTGAATAAGAGATGTTCTTACAGTTGAGTTCATATCAAAATCAAACTATTATGACATACTTTGTGATTTATTTGATTAGTCTAAATTGAGGAATCAGTTGACACATCTGCTCATAAGAAAGAGTTATGCTAAATTGTCTTTGTACATTGCTTCTCTTAGTTATTACATATTCACAACGGTCATTTTTTCTCACCCTTTGGGTTCTTTCTTTCCTCTTCATTGCCTAGAGTCTTCTCTACATAAAACCCATCCTCCTCTTCTTTCAGTTTTCTATGTCCAATAATAATCCGCACTTTTTTCAGTAGATATGAGTTGGTCATACAAAACTAGAAATAGATTCAGTCAAATCCTTTGTCTGTGACTTTCTCTGTACATTCCTTTCGTCTTAGTTTAGGTGTAGATTATTTATAAAATGGCTATAATATTATATTGACAAACCAATAACCTTGATATGTTCGGGGTTTTTGACCAAAATAGACAATTTTTGAAATGGGCATCCAAAAGTAGGAATTCTGGGGGTGGGGGGCAGAGGAGGGCAGACGCAAGGTCCAACCCCCCAACACGCTAACAATCTGCACTGAAAAGCTGGGTTTTGCGCTGAAAAGCCGGTCAACGCAAAAGTATGCTCTGCAAATCTCATGTCTGCCAGATTCAAGATGCATCTTTTCAAAGGAATCTCTTATTCCTCTGAAAAGCCTGATGTTGCGTGCCAGCAGATGCATAGAATCTCTAGTTTTCAATTCACAGAAAAGGAACAAAAATGGAAGAGGTCACGAGCAGCAATAAGGCAAAATTTTTGCCTATAAATATGATGCACACCCTTCTTTTGCATTTGCTTCATGCATACCATTGCTCCCAAATACAAAACACCAACACAACACCACAGAAAGCACCAAACACCAACACAACAGAGGCTATTTTTATTTCTCTTCGTCGTAGAAAGCTTCTGCCTCTGGTTTCGCGGGACCTACGTATCAACTTCTTTTTTTTTAATCATCTTCAATCTTGCCGTTGGAGTTTTGTGCCGAAACTACAAATCGAATAAACTGTTGCTGCCTGTGCATCTGAGCCACTCGTAGACAATTTCTATATAACATGTTTTTTTTAAACAAAAAAATAGTGATTGTATTATTTTTTTTCATTCATTTGTTGCAATAGATATATTAGAATTTATTAAAACATTAATTATTAGATTGTGTACATGTTTGGTAAATTATTGGGATTTTGTAAAATTATATTTGGTCAATTGTTGGCTGACTGATAATCTACTTTGATATGTTGAATCAAAATTTGGGGTGACTTGTTGATTTGGTCTATTTTCTATTGTGGTGAATGGGTATAAATTGCGTAGGGTTGAGATTTAGCTCTTAAAGTGACTTTTGTTTCAATTCTAAGGTACTAAATTTTATATAGTAAATAATAACTTCATTGTTAAAAATACATTTAATAAGTTAATTTTGACCTATATAATCCTTCATATATATAAAAAACAAAAGAGACAGATGTAACATCACATTAAACTAGGAATTGTGAATTAAATTACAAAAAATTTGCTTCAACTACATATTTTTATTTGCTTAAAAGAAGAAAAAATCAAAAATACATACTGTTGCTAATATTAATATATAGCTACGTATATAGGCTATAGCCAGTTTTACATACCTCGGTAATAATACTAACGAATGGGAATACATAAAATTTCACACACTGCTACTAATTTTAAATTAAAAGGTAAATTATGTGAAATAATATTTTAATTTTTTTAAAAAAATTGGAGACTAAATGACAAAACTTCAAAAAAAAAATTGAAAAAATTTTATACACAATCCTTGAATTATAGGTTTTTTTCTAGTTCATAATTTAATTTATTTGTAATTTTTAGTATATAATTATTAATATTTAACAATTAAAATTTAGTTTACATTAAAAATAATTTTTGTTAAAATAAAAAAGCATATATTTTTTTTCCTTAAATATATAAATATTAGATTTAGTTCATCATTTTTTTTTCAAATACAAAATAAATTTAAAATGTGAAAAATATAGGAATTAAAATTTTAACTTTTATTAAATTTGAGAATTTAAACAATTTCAAATACCAATTTGAATTAAATGAAAATTTCTATTGATTAAAATTTAAAAAAAGCAAGGTCAATTTTTTTTTTTCAATTACATGTTGTATTTGAAATGTAAATATTACATGAATAAATTTTTATCTTGTTGAAATAAAAATTAGCCTAAAATTACAAAAATATAAATTAATGTAGAATATTTACACAAAAAATTAAAAAGTATCTTTTTTATCTTTCTATAGATGTAAACTAATCTAAAATATTATATGAAAATTTTCTTATATATTATACATTTGAATAATAAATATTTGAATTAATATAATTTCATGTGCACGATAAAAAATATAAATTTTGAATGATATTTATTTTTAATTATTTATGATGATTAATTGATTTATTTGATATTCGATTATATAATGTATTCTGCTATTTTTGATTAATTTGTGCTGAAGAATGATGATATTAGTTTTATACAGTAATTTTAAGCTATAACTTACTTAACTTTTTTAAATAGAAAAATATTTTCAAATTTGTTTAGGCACAATATTACTAGAATAACCTTTTAAATTACGGTTGTATTGAGATTACGAGATTATACGCACCTAAAACGATGATTTTTTTAACGGTTTATGTTGCAAGGCATTGATTGTTAAAAATTGTGTTAGTTACCTCGATTTAGTCAGCAAAATATGTACACTTTGTGGATTTGACGTGTCTATTGTTCAATTGCAAATAACAATGAGAGAAGATATTGTTATTAGCACTACAATAAGGTCTACAACAACTTCCATAACAGATGATAAAGATATGGAAAGTTTGTGGTACTATACATCTACCATGAAGGGACAACCAATCACTACTAGAAACTAGCATAGGAGATCACCTACGAATCAGCCACGAAATTTTTTTAAAAAATTGTGAATATATTGATCAAAGATTTTCGTGGCTGATTCGTAAGAGATCAGCTACGAAAAATATTCGTGGTTGATTTGTGGTTGATCACCTACAAATCAACCATGAAAAATTTTAAAAATTGATTATATATTGATAAAAGATTTTCGTGGCTGATTCGTAAGTGAATTAGCCACGAAAATATCCATGGCTGATTTGTGGGTGAATCAGCCATGAACATTTTCTTGGCTGATTCGCCTATGAATTAGCCACTAAATTTTTTTATCAAGTAATAATTAATTTTTTTTAATTTTTCATGGCTTATTCGTAGTTGATCACTTACGAATCAGCCACAAAATTTTTTTATCAATATATAATCATAGTTTTTAAAAAAATTTTATGACTGATTCGTAGGTGATCAGCCACAGATATTTTTCGTGGGTAATCTCCTACAAATCAGTTACGAAAATATTTTATCAATATATCTATAAATAAATATTTAAAAATATTTATATATAGATTAATATTATTTATATATAGATACATAAAAAATATTTTTAAATATACATATAAAATAAATATTTATACATAAATAAAAATACATATTTATTTTATATGTATTTATAAATATTTATATATATAATATTTAAAATATAGATATATAGATAAATATTTATATATGTATTATTAATATGTATAATACATATATAAATATAAATAAATATTATATATATACATATATATATATGCACACACATATCAATACATACATATATATTGTTTATATATATATGTATATATTTGTAAAAATTATTTAATGAAAATAGTAAAATAATTAACAATATATAAACTTTTAATTATATAAATATACAAAATAATTTATTATATTGAATAATATGGTTTCATAGTAAATTTAATATGATTGTTGTACTTTGTAATAGTATTAACATTTTTTTAAAAAAATACAAAATGAATGTAGGGAATAGTTTAAATGAAAAAAAAAAAAAAGAAGATATGTCCAAGCAATTGCACTTGGCCCAGTGGTTAAGTCTCAACCTCTCATATGTGAAGTTTTAAGTTTAACTCTTAAAGGACTAAAAAATTCTCCAATTAATTGGAAGGTTACGATCAAGTGTGCTTGATCTATGAATTGAGTTGTGGATCACTAAATGATGGTGCTATTTGGATCGTGGCTGATGACTTTTTTAAATTAAAATAAAATTTAATTATTATGTATTAAATCAGCCACAAAATGTTATTTTCAACCACAAAAATTCTTATTTCTAATAAAACAATATTTAATTATTTTAAATTAAAACAACCATGAAATTTATTTATCAACCACGAAAAAATTTTCGTGGCTGAGATCAATTAGCCACGAAATTCAGTCGATCAGTCACGGAATTTATCGTGGGTAATAGGCCAGTTTCTAGTTGTGAATTGATCTGCATGTTCATCATGAGATCGTACCGATTCAAAATGCAACAACTACAAATGTTCCAGAACATAACAATCCCACTCCTATTATTGAGTCCTTCACTGAATTAATGAATTTAGCTACTCCAATGAACATGCCTCATATTGATTTAATTATACCTACACTTGTTTACGCCAATAATCCTAGGCATTTTCTAACCGACAATTTTCAATCCCTTTATATTATAGCAGTTCTGGATACCCCAATTGTCAGACCAAGTAATCAATATATATCAATCTCGATGGGGTTTGTTACGCCTCCACCTCAAGTCGATATTCAGCCTAGCCAAACACAGCCTAACCTGCCGTTGTCTTCAACAGCGAAAATAGGTGTTCTATTAGATATAACTCCAATCAATGAATGGGTTACTCGAGAGCCCAATAGGTAGGTGCTCTGAAGGCGACCATGGATGGTTTATGATCAACATCGAACATTGATGGACTTGATGCGGATGATATCTACGACTAGGACGAGGGAGATGGTGGTGCTGGAGAACAGGTTCCCAGTCCTTCTATAATGTAACAACCTACTAATACACTTGCTGAACCGAGTCGTTGTATAATCCACCGTATTCAATCTATCTTGATAGGTTAGCTACTTCTCAAGAAATAGATAACGAAGCGAATGGAATGGCGACAGGTAGCAGTAGGATGGATTTATGGTTAGAATTCAACAATAATTTGAGGATTGACATGTGGTTTCGAAATAAGGATGAGTTACTTTGAGCCGTTCGATAGTAGTCTGTTAGCTTGGGTCATGAGTTTATGGTACAAGAAAGCAAAGCCGCATCATGGGTTACCGAGTGTAAAAGTTCAACTCCCCAACATCCTTGTTATTGGCACGTCCGTGCATGAAAGAAAAAATGTTATGATCTATGGCAAATTACTCAATGGCATGGAGAACACATTTGTCTAGTTCAAATAATAGATGGCAATCATCGCAACATGAGTGCAAAATTTATGACGAAGCATATTTTGTCAATGATTCACAATAATCCAAAAAGTAAGGTCAACGAGATAAACAACCATGTCCATGACACATTACAGTTCACTCCGTCTTACAATAAAGGATGAAACGTGCATAGGCATGCTATTGAGATGATCTATGGAGATTGTGTTGGGATTCATGGACTCCTAAACGCGGAAAACATCTACGAATCCCTCCCGAGGACCCAAGTAAACGATTAAGAAGATGTAAACGATTAAGAAGATCTAAGCTTTAAGAGTTACCTCTGGTTGCTGTAATCGAAATCCTTCGATTCTGGTTGCGCTGTTGTACGTTCGACCGAACAATCACCGGACGACTGCAGTATGCGAACGTCCTCTACGGATACACACCGCGAACTCACTCGATACCCGGGGAGTGCTAGCGCCTAGGGTTTAAGAGGTTTTTTTTTTCCTCTGGTAGAGAATGGCACGAATGTTCTCAACCGAAAAAATTAGACTATCGAAAGACGGCTAGGGTTTTCTTAAAAACCCTCGAACCTCTTAGAGTCCAACCCTAATCATATCTTATCATATTCTAATTTAAATTCAAATTAAATTAAAACTGATATGATAAGATTCTGCCATTATCTCGGTAATTTAACTAATTATTTTACCGAGTCAGATTCTTATAATCTGGATATCATCCAGATTCATCGAACCTGGTCACCAGAAAAATAACCTAACAAGTTCGCTTATTGTGTGACCCTATAGGTTCATTTAACACTGGCAGCGTGCCTAAATCGTATTTAAATGGCCCACAAGTTATAAGCGGTTTCTAGCAAAACATTATAACTATCCAGGTTAAATGAAGATCGGTGATCTCTTTGAACCAAACCATAATTTTATATTTAGTCCCTTTGTCACACGATATCCGGATTAAGCATAAGGCACGGAGCATGTCATCCTTATTAAGCTTAATCAATTATTTATTGATTTCATAGTAGATCTGTTCAAACAAATGATATCAATATCTTAGATTGATATATTTGAGCACGGCCATGCATTTTTAACGAGTCTAACTTATCAAGGGGCCCATGGATATCTCTCACATAATTGAGAGGGACAAATTCCTTCACAATCAATCATATTCCTCTCCTTGATTTATTTTATATCCAACAGTAGTCTAATTTATTATCTGGTTAAAGAAAACTTTAGACAATGTCAAAATATAGAATTTATCAAGTAAGAAACTATGATGAATTTAGGTCGAAGGACTTTCAATATTATTATGGCTAGAAAGTACTTATGACATATTCCATGAAGTACTCTCACGAGTGGGTCATGTCCAATACAATGTTCTCTAACATTTATTTATGTCTTGACTCGATATCACAAATATCCATGGCCGATAAAACATAGCCATCAAGTCACAAACATACTAATCTTAATTTATTATTATTCCAATAATAATAATCGATCGAGGACAACTTTAGAATAGTCATTGTATTCATTGTAGGGTTTTACTATCAAGTCACGTACTTGATGACCAACAAAACAAAACTCACTATTCATGGAAAGGAAAGCCTCATATTATTATATAAAACATAATGACAATTGTATAAGTACAAATTGACTCTAGGGCATATCCCCAACAGATTGGCCTTCTTCATTCACACAACTGTCGATATATACAAGCCTTACAAGATGCCAACACAAGTACCGTCGTGGCATGACACTTTTTACCTATGGATAAAAATGGCACGAAAATATTTGGATATGTTTTGTGGATTTTCAAGCCAGTATTGATGCATTTGTTCACATGAAATTGATGATCAGCGTCGATGGGACATTTCCTAGGGGCATATATAAAGGAAAACTCTTAATAGCAGTTGGTCAAGATGCCAACAATCATATATTATCTCTTACTTTTGCAGTCGTTGATAAAGAAACTAATGACATTTGGGGTTGGTTTTTGTCATTACTTAGAGCACGTGTACTAAAGGATCGAAGAATTTGTTTAATATTCGACAAACATATTGGGATAGTGAATGCCCTTCATCGACTACCCAGGTGGTAAGAGCCAATGACAGTGTATAAATCTTGTCTTAGACACATCCGAAGCAACTTCAATACAAAGTTCATGAATCATCAGTTGAAAAAGTTGATGTTTTCAGTCGGGGATCAAAGTAAGAAGCGAAAATTTTTGTAGATTATGGAAGAAATTAGTATGCTAAATCTCCAAGTGAAGGCATTGTTGGATTTGATTCCAAATGAATTATGGACGCTTGCTTATGACGGTGGACATAAATGGAGTAATATGACAACTAATCTAGCTGAGTCATTCAGCAATGTCGTCAAAAGCATACGTGCTCTGCCCATTAAGGTTATTGTTGAGTCTTCCTTCAAAAAAAGGCCAAATATTTTAATGATCATAGACAAAAGGCTAATCACGGTGGGTATCACTTTCCTTCGACGATATAGGCAAAGTTTGTGAAGAATGAGGCAAAAGAAAGAAGACACTGTATGCTGGCTTTTAATCAGGATCATGATATTTTTAATGTTGCGTCAGCACATAGTAAGCATGAGAAGAGAAATAATTCTTACGAGATTAATGTTGGTATTAGGATATATAATTGCTACAAATGGGAACTATATGGAATTCCTTATTCACACGCATTTGCAACATGTCAGCAACTGGAATTGAACCCTTAGATCTCATGTCATCAAAAAATACAACAATGTCCTATAAGTTGACATATACGACACAATTCAAGCCCATTCTGTACAAGGATTATTGGCGCACCCTAGTTTTATCTTTGCATCATTTGCTCACTATTTCAAGAATTGTCAAGCCGGTTGAAGGTGAACGGTGTGTATTCAGAATGAAATTGATGAACGTAATCCTGATTCACCTCCTTACTGTGGGTTATGCCATCGCAACGGATATAATATGAGGAATTGCACCCACGGTGACGTAGATTGATGTTAAAATAATTTACATTGAATGTCTTTTTTTTCATAGGACTAGTGTAATATTTCTTCTTTGATATGTTGTATCAAAGCATATTTATGTGTGTAATACCTTTCATCATATATGTTTACAAATTTTGTAATATTATGGTTAGGTCTTATACTGATATTTTTGCATTTTGTTTTGTTTAATAATAAATTACAATACTTTCTTATTTTTGGACACCATGTACGACCCTGCACAAGACGGAGTTGATCTTGACCCTATTATTCTGGACTTGTTAATTCTGCAACGTAGATATAGATTGACACATATTTGGGTAGGATAGTTGGAAGATATTGTCCTCACTGTAAAGTGCAATGATAGTGCTTTTTGAGTTACTCAACCATTCGATCCCCAGATTGAGCAACTTATGGATGTAGTCGGGTTCGGTGGGATTATTCGTTTACCCTAAATTGATCATCCCTTGGTTACAGCCTTGGTGGAAAGATAGTGCCAAGAAACACACACCTTCCATCTTACAGTTAGAGAGACCACATTGTACTGCAAGATGTAGAGGTTCTTTTCGAATTACGCGTGGAGGGTGATCCAATTATTGGTCACGAGTGATCTATGCGACGTGCTCCTTGATTTTCACCCCACAAGTACAGACTTAGACGAATTTTGATTGAAATTAAGCTCACTCGAGAGAGCCCTGACTCAACCTCTCTCAACACATGCGATTCTGGATATGATTGCACAACATGCAAGGTATCGCATTATGCAGCTTCTTGGTGGATTTCTGTTCTCTAACAAATCCGAGAATCAAGTTCATCTGCGCTGCCTTAGATATATACGTAATTTAGAGTTGGCTGGCACACTGAGTTGGGAAAGTGTAGTTTTAGCGCATTTGTATCGTTGTATATGCAACGCCACTGTTTATACATCACATCAGATCAATGGTCCACTTCTATTGATTTAGGGATGAAATGAAATCTAGAATTAAATTAACTATTTTAAATCATGAAATATTTTTCTAATATTATTATTTCTTTTGGAATAGTTATGGGTTTGGGAGCGCATTCCTACTATTAGACTGGATAGAGTACGTCCGGTAGAGGATATTGGCCCGAATGTGCCTAGGGGATTAGTATGGTAGAGTCCACTAGAACTCTCTCGCACTCCAACATGTGCTAATTGCGTATAGAGATTAGTTGGATAGGATGCGACATAATCACGTATGTATTACTACGATGAATTTGCAATCGAATGTCTAATAAAATTATTTCTTATTTATTGTTTGATACTGAATTCATTTATTTCTGCAGTTTATTTGGCAACCTTATAATGAGAACATGTTAGCATCTCTACCTCCGTATTGTACGCATGGGCAACCAATCTAGATGTCTATCATATCTTTACTGTGTTGGGAAACGATTGAGCTATATCGCCCCAATCGAGTTATGCGACAATTTGGATTGTTGCAAACGATTCCTAATGTTGTTGAGACGAAGTCGAATTTACATCAGCGTGACTTATGGACTACTGGTGCTAGGTGGGATGAGATTAATGTGTTGCATCGTGCTAATTGAATCAACCGACGCGTATATATTCTGACAGGATAACCTACGTTTAGGCAAGCTGTTATTTCAACTGATTATTTTGTGTGGTATTGAACTCGCACACGGTGATTAATTAGTAACGCTACCATACAATAACCGAATCTCGTGGACTACCAATCTAGTAGTTCAGCAGTTGAAGTATATGTAAGTAAATTTGTTCTCGTTCATGTAAGCATATATAGAATTTGATTTACTTCAATTTTTAGAGATATTCCTGAAAATACATATGTAGGTCGACGCGTTGCACCGGATCTTGTACATAGACAATAAAGCGTCTCAATATGATGATGCATCGTATGCACAACAAGCAGTTAGAAGAATGTCAGATATTGCCAGACGTACTTTGACTACTGGTGGCGAAACAGATCGTCTAAATCGAATGCTGTATGAGCTATCCAGACGATCGTATGCTTTTGATCCGATACGGCCAATTCCGCAAGAAGTTCATCGACAATTACCACCAATACGGTGGGGCAGTAGACGAACACGTCGGCGTGGTGCAACTGAGGAAATTCCCCCGTAGCAGTACTACTCACCTGTGCATGGAGATAAGGATGTTTATGTGCCAGGTGCTCCTACCGTGATTGATGATGACTATATGTCCCAGTTCCAACAGTTGTAGATAATTATGTCCTAGGTGTAGCGATTGAAAATAATCCTGATGATTTTTTTAACTCCACAACACCTAATTTTCAATCTTAGGTACGTATTTTCGGCTACCAAGTTTGTTGTTGGTACATCCACCGACTGTCTCAGAGATAGTATAGGCAGTCTGAGCAGGATGTAGGTCCGTCGTATGCTATAGAAGAACAAGATGAGGGATAATTTGAAGCACAACCTCCAATACGGGTTCAACCTCTGAGGCACCGTCAATGACTCATTGTGGGGCTAGTTTTTATACTTGGTTTTGATGATTTTAGATGTACATAATTGAGATTTAAAATTAATTGCAATTACTTTTTTATACGTAGTGTTAAATTAAATATAATATTTTATTTTCAAATTATTTTTTAGAATAAAAATATTTAAATATACATGAAATATTTAATTATTATTTACTGAAAAATTTAATATCAATTAAAATCCATATTTAATTCTTCACCTATTATTCAAATTTAATGGGGTTTCAAAAATATATATTTAATTATTAAAGATAGAATTAATGAAAAAAATTTAGATTTTTCACCAATTATTCGAATTCAGTTAAAATATAGATTACTCGAATTAAAAAATAAGGGAATTATAAATTTAGATACCTCACATTTGAAATTTTTATATTTTTTGCAAATAATTATTATTTATAATCAATTATAATTAAATATTATAAATTATACTTTAACTCAAAAAGTATTATAATTTAAATATGAATGAATTACATGTAATATTTTCAAGTTTTATATAAAATTTTTTATTGCTTAGAAAATTAATTATGCATTGGCATTGGGAAATGAGTTGTGTTTCTCAAGATTATTTCATAATATTTTGAAGTCATATATTTACAAATTTAAATAATTCTAACGCTAAGGTTGTATATGAAAATAATACTATAATAAATGAAATTATTATCAATTAAATTTTACTATCTAAAATAAGTATTTAAACTCTAAAAGCTAGAGTTAAATTTAAAGGAATTACAAAAATAGTAAATTATTGTTTCAAAAATATTATGTTTAGAGGATTAAAGATAAATAAATAATTAAAAATTATTACCACATTTTTAAAATAAAAATAAATTAAGATTCAATTTTACAATTAATTGAGATTTAAAATTATTTAAAATTTTAATAAAAATAAACTGTAATTTTATATTGGAAGGGGAAGGGGTGGGGAAAAGACAGACCTCATACATATCTCGTGTCTACCAAACACAAAGTTGATAACTTTGAGGCATTTAATGTCTCATGGGATTGAACGCATTTAATGTGTTTGAGAAATTTAAAGGCATCTCCGAGGGCAGTTGACCTCGCTGTGAATCTCACATCTTCCAGACGTGCGAGGTCCCTCCTCCAAGTACCCCGACCAAAAAGCATTACTACTTTTAGATACCCATTTCAAAAATTACTTATTTTGGTCAAAACCCCTTTTGTGCTTAACAGAAGAGGAATCCTAAGGACAAAAACTATATAAGTTGCAATTTGGCCACAATACCCCCAGGAACTTTCACCATAAAAAAAAAAAATGTATTTTCAATGAATGTCCATCATTAAAAAAAAAAAAAAACTCCTCACGTTTCAACGACTTCTCCCAAATGTTAAAGATGGAAACAAAGAAATACATCCAGAAAACACCGCAAGTTCTTTTTTTTTTTTCCTTCGGAACATGATAAGTTTTGGGGAAGAATAAAGAGGGTAAAGATTCATAAAGTAGAGAAAGGAGGAAGTAATAAACCTAAGAATAGGAAAGGAAGAAATGGAAAGGGATCAAAATCAGATTCAGAGGAAGGGAGAATAATTGATTCTGCTGGGACACACTTTAATTTCATGGAAATATTTGTGTACTTGGATAGCAACTTTTTTTAGGATGATTTTGTTTGAATATAAAAATTATAAAATATGTAATGTCAAGATAGGATTAAATAAGAATAAGAATAAAAAATATAATATATTATAAATATATGATAGTTATCGATAAATGAAAATTATTTAAATTAATTTTTATTTAATTTAAAGTTTTTATCCGAGATGAACTCCTGTTTTCATATGGTAATCATTTTATCTAATTTTTAATGTTCGACTAATAATGACAATTATGTCATTTATTTAACATGTACTCTAATAGGAGTATTGCTCTGGCAACATCACTAACCATATATGAAAATAAGATTACTAATTACATTGCATGATCATAAGGAGTTTTTATGCAGAAAAAGATAACTTATAATAAAATTCTAATCAAACATAACACAAATAAAATATTCTTTATTATACTCTCGTTGTTTTAAAATAAATATCAGTATTACATAAATTACACAAATTAAAAAATTTTAATATTTATAGAGTTTTTAAAGAAAAAACTGAATCATCTTTATTGATAATTATAAAGTATATCTTTACTTCATAAAATGATACACACTCCATACCAAATTATATATCTAATTTAACTAATTACGTAAGTATTAAAATAAGCAGATTTTTTACTTAATTAAATCTTTTCTTCAATTTTTACTCTTAAAATTCAATTTATTATCTCTCTCTTTATTAATAAGTATTCAAATTCTAAAATTTTGATATACTCCAAATTGCTTCTCTCTCGCGGTATTTAAATGGGATTAGTTTGTTGGGAAAGAAATTACTCCCTCCATTTTAAAATAGTTGTTCATGAAATTTTTTTATTTTGTTTTAAAATATTTGTTCATATACATATTTTTAGAATTAATGATTAATTTCTTACTATTGTACCCCTATTTATTCTAAATCAACTACACAACTTTCTAAAACTCTTCTTTCTTCGAGCTTCTTGGAAATTTTTACAAACTAATAACTATAGTGTGTTTTAATATGGGTAAAATATGAACTTTATCTAAATTGTAATATTATTTTCAATACCTTTCATTTGTGTGCAAAAAGTTTCGTAAACAAATATTTTGAAACATATGGAGTATTAATATATTCGGAAAATAGAGTGTTATTTAATAAATGGCAAAATTTGAATTATTAAATTTTAATATCTTAAAAAGATAGATAATTTTAGATAAAGAGTAAGTTAAAATTTAGTACGGAGGGAGTGTATGATTTGAAACACAAAAAATCTACTCCCTCCATTTCATATATTATTTGACCTTTTAATCTTTATATTTTATTTTATAATATTTGACTCTTTACATATCCCTATACAACAATGATTAAAAAATTTTAAAATTACCTTTAAATTTAGTCAAACTATATTTAATGAAAAGATAAAAAATCTCGTAAATAATTACTTATCCTAATATTTATTACAGGTAAATTTAGAAATATAAAAAAAAATACTTCTTAGATTTCAATATTTTTAATCTGTGTAGATAATTAAAATGTCGAATAATATAAAGTGGAGAGAGTATCTAATTAAAATTATAATTATTTTGAAATAGAGAGTAATTAATAATTCAGTAATTGAATATTGTAGCTCAATAAGACAATAACAATTCATTACTCAAGATCAGTCCGGGTTCAATGACTTCTCATATTTAATTTCCCACTTCGCTCCCTCCTCTCCTACGAAGCATTATTTCAAAGACAACCCCAGACACATTCATGCTCATTCAAGAACTCAGATTGCGTTTTCTAAGTACTTACGATGGAGTTCTCTATCTGAAAAAGTACAGCTTATATCTTTGGCTTTCACCCTATATATTTTCCCATCATTTTCAAGCATGATCAACTTCACTGTCTCGGCTACTGCCTTTCTCGTGTACGAGCCGTCTTGTTCATCTCTGGGTACTTCTACACCCACCTTCTTGTCCTCCAAAACCCTAGCATTCAACCCTTGATCCACCAAAAATGGCAACATAATCAGCGGACGACCCAGCGCAAGTCCTTCAATAGTTGAACTCCAACCGCAGTGAGTCAAGAATCCGCCCACTGATTCATGCCTTAGTATCTTCAGCTGAGGTGCCCAACTCTTCCAAACTATTCCCCTACCCTCAACCCTCTCTTCGAATTCATCTGGTAACTCAATTGTGTACTTTGACCCAGCTGGTTTCCTTAGAGCCCAGAAGAATGGAACTCCAGATAACTCCAACCCAAGAGCTAGCTCACTGATCTCGGTTTGACTCAGTGCTACCTCACTCCCCAGCGCTACATACACCACAGAACCTTTGTTCTGACCTTCAAGCCATGTTTTAATGGAAACCCATGTTTCGTTACTGTCATCATCTTTGCTATTGTTCGGCTCGGGTGGCATTAGCCCTAATGGAATCACTGGTTTACGGAGAAGCTCTTCGGCTAGATTCAACCAATCACCTTCGAACTCGTAAGAGTGCCTCATGAGTATCGCATCAGAGCCAATTATTACCTTGCCGGCCCGGTAAATGTCTGAAACGCCGGAAGCATTTTTTCGAGCGGAGTCCATAATCCAGTTGATTTCAAAGAGACGGTAAGCCACTTTATTCTCAAATGGAATCCACTTAGGCGGTACCGTGAAATCCTCCGGCTTCGTCCTCGGATCTGTGCCATCGATCATGATATCGGTCGGTCCAAAGAATGATAAAAACCAAGCGTTGAAAATACTGAAGAATGCTCGGGATATACCAAGACGAGCCGCCGCTTCAGGAAGCCAGTATGGGGCAAAATCGTAGATAATCAAGTCAGGAGCCGAGTTCTCCAAGAAAAGAGTCAACCCAGGTTCGAGCCCATCATAAGCTTTCTTGAGAAAAGGGATATCATTCGTGTGGACGTCCATGGTGGCCTCTGCATTTGGAGGTAGCCCATCAACTTGAGGCAACGGAAGCTTCAGTAAAGTTATAGAAGAAGCTAAGTTTGGAGGGATTTTTGGGAGACGATCGATGTTTCTTGGTGTAGAAATGAAGGTTATTTTATGACCCTTTTCAGCCAAGAATTTGGAATATTCAAGAAATGGAATAAAGTGACCAAAAGCCAGCCATGGGAACATAGCTATGTGCAGCTTAGCTTTTTCCGCCATGGCTTTCAAGGGATTCTCAAGCTTTGATGGCATTGTTTGGGTAAATATTTTTTCAGACGAAGATTGAATATATGGAAAGGGTTGAGAACTATTTTATCTATGCTTTTTTCTCCTGTGTTCTGGTATCATTCAGCTTCGGCATGATATATGCTATATATTCATGGGAAACGAATCATCTGAGGGATACAATCGAACTTTCATACTTAGGAGGACCCAAAATAGATTTTAAAATACTTAGGAGAATACGATTGCGTTTTTCAAAATCTAGGTTTGAATGTTTATATTTGACTATTTACAAAAACATTATTCAAATAATTGTGTAGACCGTTGAACCGGGAGATAAGTTAAGTTATATTTGTTCTATTCTGGAATCATTATCACTTTTAAAAAATTTACACATATTAAATAAGTTGTAATATTTATAAAATTTTAAGAGCATAGAATTGAATGAATTATATTTATTATAAATTGTAAATTTTTAAAAAAATAAAAACAATTAATGTTTTAATTTAATATAATAATAATTGATAGCAGTGATAATAATAATAATAATAAATATATTCAAGATTTTGCAAAACAGATCATTTATAAAAAAAAATTAAAAAAAAAGCTTCTAAATTTTAACAATTATTTGAAACCGAGGAGAGAAGAGTAATTAAAACAGTAAAAGCTTAAATGAAAATTATATTTTATTTAAAATAAAATTAACGTATATGTTATGATAATTTAAAATAGATCCAATTTCGTATTAAAAAAAATATTCTTCTCCAATTTCGGTTAAATCTCAACTAAACATAAAATCTTACATGGTGTAATTAATAAAACCATTCTCTCCGGTTGATATCCTTTTATCTGAGATAGGTTCTTTTTTGCTCAACAAATTGTCATTTCCAAGATGGTAGAAGAGCTTTTCAACAGTGGAGGCTGTGCTCCTTGCTGCTATCAAACATTAATCAAATTGGAATGCATGTGAGGTTCCTTTGCTCAAGGCGGAAAATGCCATAGAATTATGGTGGTTCATTCTGTAAACTTTACTCCCCTATTTAATTGAGTATTTGTATTTTAAGCTGCTCTAAAATTAATTTTTATTCTTTAGATTCTTTTGATTCAATTTGTTTATTATATTTTAAAAAATATATACAGATTAGGGAAATTTAAAATTTATTAATTTTTAAAGAAAATTGACTAAATTGACCTTCGTAATTTTTTAAAATAACAAGTGAAACAATTAATATCAAATTTTATTGAGATAATAATGACAAAGAAAAAATTTTAAAAATAGAATAAATGTCTCATTGACCTGTGACCATAATTAATAATTTGAACCAAAAAAATAACAAATGTAACAAGTAAATAAAATTGAAGGGAGTAGCATAAATACTTTTTCTATACACTCTTACTTTTGATTTTAAAATAATTGACGTTTAATATTAGTATATTAAAATTAAAAAATTTATTAAAAACTTTTAATTATAAGATAAAATTATTATGTCTCTTTTTAAAATTGGGTATTAAAAAAGAACAATGTTTCTTCAAAGAAAAAAAAATTGTAAATAACGCAATTAAACCCTTAAAAAAAAAAAAGAAATGCTAGGCATACTTGCCGTTGATGGCGAGCGAAATATTGTTTTACTCTGATTTGAGTTTGTGTTTGACAATCCAAATTGATCTTGACTTCATACTCAAAATCGACGGCGCCTTATTTGGTTGGATGGAATTTTCTTTCCTCTTTCGTTTTCATCTTGGTGGAGTTTTTGTCTGCTACTTTGAATTAAGTATATATCTGAGTTTTGGTGACAGGCTCCAATCATGTTTTTCCTTTTGGGGTATTTTTGGGGTTTATTGCCAAGTTCAACTTTTTAAGCTGCAATACACAACTAAAAACAGTATTGTTTCCATTTTGAAAGATTTTGTACAAAGATTAAAAGTTATTAAAAATTCTTAATTATATAGGATACAAATACTATGTTATCATTTTTTAAAAATTAAATAACTAATTAATGTAGTGATTTAATGAAGACTATTCTAAGTAGGATATATATAAGTGAAAAACACAACAAATATATTTTAAAAATTTTTAAAACGATAATTATTTCAAAACAGATGAAATAATACTTATTTACAAAGACAAAGAAGCGGGATAGCGGAGTGACACTGCCTCTCAAAATTTTTAAAAATTTTATTTTTAAAAAAGCACTTTAAATTTTACATTTGACTTCCTAAATTTTTAAAATTTTTTTTTAGCAATATACTCTATCGTATCTTTTTATATAATTTATCTTCAACTCCAAATTTCTAATTCTATTCTCCTTATTTAGCAGAGGAAGCCATTGATTTTACAACAAGAATCATAACAAATTTAAATTCAAGGATATAGCATTCATGTGGACAGTTTTATCAGCATCTAGTGCACTCTATTAGTGCTGTCCTAATGCATACATGTCTAGGCAGTAGCTACGAGATAAATAATTACATGTTAAACATGTTTAAGGAAGTTGCTCGTTTGCCATCCCTTCTTCCTCATTTTGTTTATCCGAAAAGACAAAATTGCAATAAATGGTTGTCAATCTTGGCCAAGCCTGAGTTAATCGAATTTGAATAGGAGCCTCAAGCCTCATTTGGTCCTAAGGCTCACTAGGATTTGTTCCAAACTGTGGCCGATCGACCTAAAATGTAATCTATATTATCAGTTCTAGGCCACCCAAAGTTAAGCAGTACGTACTAATTTTATCTGAAATAAAATTTGCTTTGTAACAACAAATTCAAAGATAAACAAAATCGTGATAATGTAGTTATTCGATTACTTATAAATGTCTTTTACGTAGTGATAATTATTGAGGTTGATTAAACTTCTATTCCTTTTATTTATATAAATAAAATTAATCCTTGTGGCTAGAAAAAAAAAGTATTGGGTGTGCTTTTATTTATGAAATTCTGATAATTACTTATTTATATAATATATTTCAATATCTTTTATATCATAAAGTTTAGTTGATCTCGTAACAAATTGAGTTTAGATGAAAATAAACTTGTTTTGAATACAAGCATAAAATTTAAGTTAGAACTCAATAGTCTTTATTTTCGGTCTATCTTCCTAGCTTAGTCCGACCTATTTCACAGACACTAGTAGCAATATACGAATAGCAGATCAGGAAAGCCTAACTTCGTATAAAATCACCATATAGGACATTTTTTTACTTTTAGACCGTTCAAACACTATATTACTTGATTAACTAAAGTCATATACTGACGATCTTTGGGCTAGTTGTGTCCATTTTTTCTTTGTGCATTAGATCATGCAATTTGCAAAATTAGGCTCTCGTTAGTTGTTCAAAATTCTTCAGTAGTGCTGTAGTGGTTGTTGGCTACCTATAGTAGACATTTCAACGAATAATGCTCTCATCGCCAACCTTTTCCCCAGATTTCCACATCAACAAGTTGAAATATTCATGAATATATATATGTATATGTGTGTGCATACACTATGCTTGAAAGGGGAAGTAAAATTGCATTTGGTATTCCGTCTTGACCATTAATTTTCAATACTTCCCCCCATGCTGGCTCTGTAGCAGAGAATTCACAGGGGATGGGATCGGTGAGGACCCCCCAAGAGAAACAAAAATGGATTTGTAGAAGACTTCTACTAATTCGCCAGCAATTCTAAGAACTGGTACATATGAACATGTAAGTCTGGTAGGCAAGAAACTGGTCTGCAACTTGATAATGACTACGGTAAGGCTTTTTACAATGGGCAGAGGTAATAGAATTTAGAAACTGCTACTGGAAGGACAGAGCTGAGGAGGGCAATCAATAGAAACTTAAGAGGTAATAGTGAAAACCTTGACTCAAATCTCTGAAAGTTAAATTGAAAAAATTATTAAATGAAGTTTGATAGGCCTTGCCTATTTATTAAATCATGCCCATTTTCCCAAGCGGGTTATTTAATCGTTGATGGGTGTCATTTTTCAATTTTTTCCCCTATAAATTTGTTCACTCGATGTCAAATAATGGAGGCTCGAACTCACAATTACATAGAAAATTTCTCTTGGCTAACGCGCTATTAAAAACTTTTTTTTTTCCCAACCAATAATCGAAGCTAAATGATCTCACTGAGACAAATAAGTCTTTGCTTTCCGAAATGAACTTGTTTGTAATGAAAGGAAGAATGTGATCCATGCCATTCCACCATAGCAAAATTAAAAGTTTATATAAGGGGTGCGTGGTGCAAGCATAAGCCAATGGATAGAGAAATTGCAGACCATGTCTTTGTTATTTTTGGGAAATCATACTACACTATAACAAAAAGGAAGGGGATGGAGATGGAACATCGAATCTGAGACTTTTAATTTTAATAATAAGTATTTTATTAATTAAATAATTACTTTCGTTTAAGCAAATCATGGCTCTTAATTCCATGACCCAACAAACCAAGGAGCAATGTTCTCTTGGTTAGCCTTTGGGCCGGCATACAATCCAATATTTCATTCTCTTCAATTTTATTAATAGTGTCTCTTTATCAATTTTAAAGATGTTTGAAAATTATATAATTTAGATATACATCCGAATTGATCGTAGCAAGAGGAAATTCGCGAGCTTTTTTTTACTATGATAATTTTTTTTAAAAAGGAATACAAAAGCATAAATTTGAGAGTAACGATTTTTTTTTATAAAAAGTATACAAATTTAATAAATGTTAGACTTATTAATATCCAACATACGTGAGTAAGGCAATTCGTGCCTAATAGTAGTAGTGACAATTCTATCGGGTCAATCAAGGCTTTTTAAATTGGATCGATGGGATAGTTAACCGATTTCCTTGTTGTTTTAGTTCAATACTTTGGACCGTTTTCTTTTAAAATTGTGCTAAAAAGTGCAAAATGTGTCGAACTAGCTGGTCGGATCAGTCAAATCGTGAACCAACTAGTTTGATACTAGTCCAACCGGTCAATTTTAAAAAATAAATTAAGGAGGTAAAATTTAAAATTATATATTATTAATAAACTAAGAATGACTATTTTTAATTTTGTAATTGTGAATTGTTTATTTTATTAGTAATTTATCATTTTAATACATTATATTAGTTATAAATTTGAATATTTATATATTTATAAACTTGAATTTCACTATATTATTAATGAATTTTATTTTTTATAATAATTGTATTTTTAATTTTTAAATTATAATATTACCGGTTCAATTACGGTCCAATTACAATTAGACTATTTAATCATGAACCAGTAAATGTTCGGCTTGATAGCCGGTCCGATTCTGAAAACATGGGGTTCAATTATTGGTTAATTATTTTCATTTAGAATTATATATTCTTATGGACAGGACATATATGACAATTTGGTAGAAGATCTTCAATTTAGAGTCATTTTCTATATTCTTACATTAGCGTTTCGAGTTCAAATCTATCAGGAGGCATGAATTTTATTTGTATCTTTTGATAGCGATTGTGAATTTTTTATTAGTAAAAAAATCATTAATTAAGTAAAATTATGAAAATTATATATCTAGTGAATAAGAAATATTATATTCCTCCAATTCACGTTTCGTTTTGGTTTATCCTAAACTGAATGTTAATTTTCATAAAACAAACAGATTTTTCATCTGAGGATGTATATTAATTTACAAATGATTCCGACACAACTAACCTCCTTAATTATTAAAAATGAAGTAGTAATTTTAATATGACAAATACTTTACTAAATCTTCCTATCAAATTAAATATGAACAATTAGGGTGTAAGTAGATAGAAATTTGTAGGAGATGAAATTGTTTGAATGTAATAAAAAATTATTAAATATGTAGGGTCAGAAATGAAAATTATTTAATTAATATTATTTTAAATTTAAATTTTGATTTGAAATAGAAAGAATTGTTTCATATTTACAGTCTTAGTATAAGTGAATAAGAATTGATTTAAGATGAGTTTTGTAAAAAATTATTAAATATAATTTAAAATTTGAATAAAAATAGTTTAAGAATACTTAATGTGCCAAAAAATAGAGTATATATGTGCATGGATTACGTAATAGGGAATTTCGATTTGAATGAATATAGTTTAAGATTACGTAATGTGCCAAAAAAAAAATAGACTATATGTGCATGGATAGAGGAAGCCACAAAACAAATTTTCTTTTTTGAAAAAATGTCAGATTCTTGGCCTAATAAAGTTCAATTAATCGACCGTGTCTCAACAATTTGGAAAGAAAAAAATGGACAGAATTGAAATTAAATTATTGATGCTAAAATATTATGTTACCTTTCCGCTTTTACTATTCTACCTCTACATTTTAATATTACAGATCAAATACTCCACTAATAATCTATTACTTAAATATCTTTATCTTTCCCATTTGGTGAGTACATGAACTAAAAATCACAGTATTAAGAGGCTCAATAATTAAGGGTTTTTTGTGACATAAATTATTGAATCTTCTAACTAAGAGAACATTAGGAACTAGTAGCATTGACACGTGGGTCGGCCAGTATGATTTTGGGCCTTGTCGGGCTCAAGGATTAGCTCTTAGGTCATGCGGGCCGGTCCGTGTCAGGCTCTTGGCCTGTGAGGCCCACTAGTCAGGTGGACCGGGCTTGAGCCTTCCTCTCTCATTCTTTATTTTTTTCTATTTAATTCAATTACAAATTTTAATGTTCAATTATTTTATAATTTTTTATTATTTTATAAATAATACGATTGTTTAAAATTATAAAAAAGTCACATTGAAGTGATTGGGGGTTTGGCTTACACCCTTATTAGTTTTATTAATTAATAAAATAAAAATTACATAAAAAGAGGACTTGATGCCTAAACCTCTTAAAAATATTACAATGATCAAAATTTAAAAATAGAATAAATATTCTAAAAATAAAATTAAACAATTACATTATATTACCTATCCTAAATTCCTAATTATTTGAATACTAAACTAACTATTTGGCTCACCTCATTCATTATCTAAGTCATCATCAACAATTCACGAATTGACCATCCTATCTTCGGCTGCGAACCAACTACTGCAACATATTAACATGTCTAAAGTATGAGAAGCCAATCGAGATCTTTTTTCATCAATTGTTCGAGCGCTCTCACTAAAGACGCTTTCTGATGGCAATGTGGAGACATGTGGTGTTAAAAGATCACGTGTCATTTTAGATAAAATGGGGTATTGACTTACATGAGCCTTCTATCAACCACAAATGTCAAAATATTGATCCTTATTTTCTACCAAAGGTTGCATCTCGTAAATTGTTATCTCATTGTAGGTGGTAGATGATTTTTTTTTTTTTTTTTTTACACTTCATGATACCCCATTGATTAAATACTAATGAAATCGAAGAGGTAAATCTTCGTGGTGGTTGAAATTGACTGTTAGATGACGATGATGAACCTTGTCTACTTAAAGTAGCAGAACCAAAACAAGAAGACTCAAACTCATACAAATTATGCATATCAGATAGAGTTTTAGCCGTTTTATCTTTTATATCTTTTATCATACATTGCCTAAATGTTTGAGATTCATCAAAATCTAATGTTTCGTATAGATATTTAATAATATTATGAAATCCAACCATTTTTACTCAAGGACCCATACACAATGCCATACAATATAAAATGGAAATATCTTCATAATATTTTTTTATATTTTTCAAACATACTTCTCATAAAATAAATATATTGTAGATGCTCCATATACTCATAAAAAATATGTGCTACCTTAGCAAGTGTTAGAAGAATATGATGAGTAGAAGGATAATAAGATCCCAATAAAAGTTCAATTGCTTCTTTGAAAGTAAATAAAAATGTTGAAAGAGCAATACAATTTTCAACATGAGTTTCAGTTAGTTGAGGTTGAAAATTGTTACTATTACAAAATTCAATAAGTTAATTTTGAAAAGGTATAACACTTTCAAACATATCTAAAGTTGAGTTCCATCTAATTTTACAATTTAATCTAAATTTTTTAAAAGATTCACCTTATTATCGACATAAAGCCTTAAAATTGTGTTACCTAGTTGGAAAAGTTTGAATAAATAAAACAATATTTCTAATTATATTAACAATATCATCAACATATTTATATCCTTCCTTAACACACAAATTAAGTATATGACAAGCACATCTAGTATGAAATAAAATGCCATCTAACATATGATTCATAGTATTTCTCAAAGTTACTATGACAGAATTATTATTTGAAATATTATCTAAAGAAATAGAAATAATTTTATTTAAAATTCTATATTCACGACATGTTTGAGTAATCATTCTAGCAATACTCGTACCTATATGAGGATATTCAAATAGTTTAAAACAAATAATTCTTTTTTGTACTAACCAATCATGATCTATCGAATGACATGTAATGCATAAACAAGACTCATTAATAATTGCAATCTAACTATCATAAATAAGAGCAAATTTCCAATTACAAGAATCAAACATAACAATTAGATACTTTTTCGTTTCTTTATATATTTTTATTATATCATTTTTTAATATTGTTCTAGGAATCCTTTTCCATGCAGGTTGACAATTGTTTTGCATGTATTGTTTATAATGTGAATTTTTTACAAAATTAAAAAGTAATTTAGTTTGAACAATCATTTTAGCAAATCCACTTTTTTTTTTTTAATGACCGTATTGAAAATTATCAATAATTTGACCTCTTGCAGTATGAATTTATTGGTGTTTAAATAGGTTTTCTAACTAATCATTATGTGACGCTTTCATATGTCTAACTAACGTTCATATCCCTTCTCCCTTCTTATGTGTATATACCACCTTATAAATTTTACATGTTGCTCTATCATTATTATTATTATCCTTTTCAAAAAGATTCCAAACTATAGAAATTTTTGCTTTAGCTACAACTTCCGAAGTTTCACCATCATCCTGACCCATATTAGATTCATTAGTATTAATAGTTGGAATTGATTGTGATTGGGAAACATTAATGCTAGGCCTACTAGGGCCTTTATTTTCATTACCTATTTTATTTTTTATTAAATTCAAGATTGGATCTATATTGAAATCAAAATGTACAAATGATTGTGATGAAGAAAAATGATGATATTGATTTAGATCCATTATTTCTAAACAAAAATAATCAATTAAAATTCAAATAAAAGTTCAAAAAATTAAATAAAGTATTAACAAATAATAAAATAAGAGAATTGATAAATATAAATAAAAAATTAACTTAAAAATTAAATAAATAACTAAAACAAATAAACAATTAATAAAGCTAAAAAATAAAAATATGAGATTAAGAAATACTAACTAGTTGATGGCAAAAAACAATAACACTTTATGGAGCTTTACTTCTTGTATCTACTATTTCGCCACTCAATAATCTTCCAAAATACGAAGACTTTGCTTGAAGAATTAAAAAATATATTAAAAAAATAAATTTTATTTTAACATTTTTGTAAAGGAAATGAAGAGATTTGAGGATTATGAGACAAAGAGAAATGAAAATAAGAGAGTTAGAGAGAATTGGAGAGAATTGGAGAGAATTAGAAAGTATTTGGTGAGTTTTGGGGTGAATTGGGGGGTATTAAAAAAAATTTGGGGGTTAAAAAGGAGAATATAGCCGTTAGTGGTTAAAAAGAAAAAAAATTAACTATTTTAGGGACCAATTTACAACAAAAAAAAAATGGAGAGCAATTAAACCGGGTCGGCCAGTGGCGGGCCCAGGCCGGGACCGACCTAACCTACAGTGGCCGGTTTGGTTCACAGGCCAAGCTTGACGGGTCGAACCGGTCCGCTTTCCAATGCTAGGAACTAGACAAGGACGCCAACCGATTTGGTTTGCGGCCAATTGTATTTTATTTTTTATCATTATTTTCCATTGACTCAATCTTCTTGTGGATATAGTTTGCTGACTCAACTGTATTTTATTTTTTATATTATTTTCCACTAGCTTAATCATTATTTTACTTGTGGATACGCTAATTTAGATTAGATGACGGGGTAACAGCTCAGCGCCAGGCATCAGCATGAGTGTCAGATGAGTTTCAAAATAAAATTAAAGAGAAAGTCTGATGTGTTATGAGTATATGACAGGTTAAAAAAATAAAAATAATTTAATTTTTTATTCTTTTAAATTGGATTGAAATTTGAAAAAAAAAATAAATCTATACCTCTCTAACCTATATCTACATCCCTATTTATTTATGTCTATTAGTTAGATAAAAATATCATTTCCAAATCTTATTCCCAATCAGCTATATCATTAATTTTTATTTATAGATCAATTACTTTAATAACAAATAAATAATAGAAATTTAATTAATATTAATTTTTTAAATGTATATCCCAATAGTTTTTTTTTTTTTTTTTGTCTTTGATGAAATTCTTTATTTTATTAATGTTTTAATCTATTAGGTAAAATACATAATTTTAAGAAAAATAAATCAATAGTTTTTTAATCAATTGAAACTCTAAATTATTATTACCATATACTTTTGTAAGTTTCACAAAGAGAGCAAAAAAGTTTTTAATATATAATAAATATATGAATTTTAATTTTTATAGAAGTTATTATTTATTAATAATTTAATTCATCTATTATTTTATGTATTATTTGTGTTGTATTTAGTTAAAATTTTCTGGATTAATATAATACATACTTAGGTACAATTTTTGTTTAAAAGTTGAAAATAAAGAAAAATGAAATAAGATTTTAAAATTGGAGTAGAAGGAATTTTTCTCTAACAAATAGACATAAATAAATAGGAGTGTGGATTTAAGTTGGAGGGGTATGGATTTAGCTCCTCCTCTAAAATTTTAGTTTCAGTTATATTGATTTGCACTCAGACCCATATCAAAGTCATAGATATGAACCAAAATCCATTATTTTGTAAGAATCATGATTAACTTTGTCGAGTATCATACATGACAATAAGAGTATGGACTCAATTTGTTGGGAAATATACCAAAAGAGAGCAGTAATCAAGTTCCACACAAATCACAAATTATCCCAAGATAAAAATTATTTTCTAAGTGCCAATCAGAAATAAAAAGAAACCAAATATACCAAATAATATCACAGCAGTGAGTAAACAATAGCACAAAAATAATTAACAAGAGACATCAAAATTTTTTAACGTGAAAAACTTGACAAAGAAAAAACTATAGGACCAAATCCCATAGAAACTTCCACTATCAATAATAATAGACAATATAAAGTCTTCTTTAGATAAAATTACAGGCATATCAAGCAATATACCAACATCTTCTCCAAAAACTACAACCAAACAAGAAGTAGGCTTAGAAAGATGTTACCAAAATCGAAATCTAAATTGGTAGATGAGAAGTTCTTGTTAAGAGGATTACGTGGCACCAAATATCGTCTCAATCGGATTCTGAATGACTGTTCAATCAAGGATCAAAATAGCTTGGAAGTTAAAACAATGGCTTCCACTATGCCCTTTGTTTCTTCACTCTATTTCCTCTTCTCTCAACTCACAACTAAAACCATGCACCGCCTTAACTTCTGTTTCCTTTTCTCATGTTTTTAGGTTTTGTTTGTAGCTTTTATACTTTGTGGGTTTTTGTCTACCCAAATTGGGCTGGATTGTTTAGGCCCAACACACTCGCCTTCCAACTCATTTGGGAGGCATAATCAATCTTACTTCCTATTTGCAAAATAAAAATTTCTCCCTGGGCAATACTTTAGTCATATCAGAATTATTATCATTCGTATGTACCTTCTCAAGTGTCAGCAGCTTAGAATCTAAAACTTCTTTAATCCAATGATATCTCACATCAATATGTTTAAATTGAGAGTGAAATATGGAATTCTAATACAAGCAAATGGCATTCTGGCTATTACAATGAAGATTATGCTTCTCTTGTTTCAAACTCAATTCTTGAAGCAATCTCTGCAACCAAAGAATCTCTTTACAAGTTTTAATACCTATGATATACTCTACCTCTGCGCTAGAAAAGCAATACATTTTTGCAACTTACTTTGCCATGATATTGGTCCACTGCAAAAGTCATAAGATATCTAGATATAGATCTTCTCTTATGAAGATCACCTCCCATATTTGAATTAAAGTATCCATCAAGCATAACCTTGCCATTTCCAAAAAACAAACATAATTTGGAAGTTCCTTCGAGATACATGAGAATCTACTGGACAACATTCTAATGTTCTCTACTAGGATTAGAGAGATATCGATAAACCACTTTAACGACATGAGCTATATCTAGCCTGGTGCAAATCATTGCATACATCCGACTATTAATTGTTGAAGTATAAGGAATCTTCTTCATATCTGCTTTCTCTTTCTCACTTTTCGGATACAACTTGATATTTAGCTTAAATCTATCAAGTATTTTTTTCAACATACTTTTTTTGAGATAAACAAAACTTTCTACTTTGTCTATCTCGAATGATTTTCAATTCTAGAATTTGTCTAGCTAGACCCAAATCTTTCATTACAAAAAGTTTACTCAACTCCTTTTTCAATCTGTCAATCTCACAGCATCATGGCTAACCATCAACATTTCATCTATATACAACAAGAGGATAATAAAATCGCCATCTAAAAAGCTATTTACATAGATACAATGATTTGATGTCGTCCTATGGTATTTTTGATCTGTCATGAAGGAGTCAAATAACTTCTTGTATATTATCTCGGTGCTTACTTCAATTAGTATAGACTTTTTCTGAGATGGCATACTAGATTTTCTTTACCACTTTCTTTGAACCTCTCTAGTTGCCCCATATAGATTTCCTGTTGCAAATCGCTATGTAAGGAGGATATCGTCACATCAAGTTGCTCAATCTCAGATATTTAAATTGGCAGCAATACTAAGAACAACCCAAATAAATGTCATTTTACCACTGGAGAGAAGATCTCTTCAAAATCTATACATTTCTTCTAACTGAACTCCTTCAAAATCTATACTTTGGTTGTGAGCTATTTTCTTGAGTCTTCATTTTGTAAACTCACTTGTTCTTTAGTGTTCTCTTGCCTTTACGTAATTTCACTCAGTCAAAGGTATAATTTTCTTGCAAAGATACCATCTCCTCTTACATAGCTTGTAGCTATTCTTCTTTTTTCTCAAGCTCTAAAGCCTTATTGTAAGACTTTGGCTCTCCTCCATTAATTAACAACACGTATTCATTGAGATTATACTTAGTCGAAGGTCTTCTTTCTCTAATGAATCTCCTAATTTCTTCTTGTGGCTATGGTGGTGGTGTTTCTTGCACATTCTCACCAGCATCATTATTATCATCAATTTTTTCTTCTTGCTCTACCTCAACTTCCCCTTAATTTGAATTCTCTATTTTAGGAGCTAGCTTATTAGAATTAGTTGACACAAGAATTGGATACGTGCTAAAAGGAATGTTATCAAAGAATCTTGGCTTTGGCTTTGGTTTATCATGTTTGTTCATGTCTTCAATAGTTTGGTCTTCAAGAAAGACAACATCTTTACTTCTGATCAACTTCTATTCAATTAGATTAGATAATCTGTAGTCAAACTCTACATGTGCATACTCAAGAAAATACACTGCTTTGATTTTAGAATCAAACTTTGATCTCTCATCTTTGAGAATATCAATAAATGCACGACAATTTAAAACTTTCAAGTGGTTGAAGGATACATCTTTTCATATCCATACTCTTTCTGGAATATCACCATCCAAAGAAACTAAAAGAAAAAGACTAATCAGGTTTACTGTAACTCTTATTGCTTTACCCTAAAAGAATTTTGGTAGCTCAACATTTGAAAGCATATATCTAATCCTCTCAGTGATAGTTCTATTCATTCTTTTTGCTATCTCATTCTCTTGTAGTATTTTTTGCTCTGTTTTCTCTAGTTTGATCTCATGAGGCTTACAGTAGCTTTCAAATGGTCTCCTATACTCGCTACCATTATTAGACTGAATACACGTCAACTGTTTACCAGTCTCTCTTTCAATCTATGAAATTCTTTAAACATATCCAAAACTTGGTATTTAGATTTTAAAGCAATACACCAAAACTTTTTTAGTTAGTCATTAATAAAAGTTACAAAGTAAATTGCACTATCAAAAGACCTATCTTTCATGTAGCAACATTAGTATGGACCAACTCTAATGAATTCAACTTTCTAGATAAAGGAAATATTTGAAAAGTAACTCTATGTTGTTTTCCATAAATACAATTAATACAAGATTTAAGAGAATTACCTATTACATTTGGGATAAGCTACTTGTGAATAGGTGTCTGAATTCCTTTCTCACTCATGTGTCCAAGTCTCTTGTGCTAAAGATAAATAGAAAGATCTTGAATTACATTCACTTCTCCTTTCCTAAACTTGGCTTTCATCAAGTAGAGAGTATTCTGTTTTTTTCCTTTGGCAACAATCATATTCTCTTTGCTGAGTTTCTATTTGCCTTCATCTTGAGAAAGTCACCTTCATCATCAAGTTTTCTAGTGAAAGTAAGATTAAAACGAATATCAGAAATATGTCTAACATTCTTCAAGACTACTTGGCACCCAGTTTTTGCATCTAAGCAAATATCAGCCTTGCTAATAACTTTGTAAAAAACTTCATTTCTCATCCTGATATAGCCAAAATCTCATTTGATGTAGGTTAAATAGAAATATCTGTATGGATTAACATGATATGATGTACCTAAATGAATTATCCAATCACTATCTTAATAGGTAACATTGATATGACCGTCATCACAGAACACTAACATGTCGTTATTGACTGCCACACTATTGTAGCCTTTTTTCGTTTCTCACCTTACAATTACCCTTTTTCTCAACAAATTCTTATTTCAACACTTTGCAATACTTCTTGTAGTATCCTTTCTTTTTACAATGATAGCACTCAACATTTTTCAATGACTCATGTCTACTCATGGATTTCTCATTCTTATTGTGAGGAACTCTACTCTTACTTCTCCTATTTCCTTCTTTCTTTTGCATAATCAAGACCTAAGACTCATTGATAGATCCTTATTCTTTTCTCCCAATCCTCAAGACTACTTGGCCAGTTTCTGTATCTAAGCAAATATCAGCCTTGTCAATAACTTTGTAAAAAACTTCATTTCTCATCCTGATATAGCCAAAATCTCATTCGATGTAGGTTAAATAGAAATATCTGTATAGATTAACATGATATGATGCACCTGAATGAATTATCCAATCACTATCTTAATAGGTAATATTGATATGACCGTCATCACAGAACACTAACATGTCGTCATTGACTGCCACAATATTGTAGCCTCTTTTTCGTCTCTCACCTTATAATTATCCTTTTTCTCAGCAAGTTCTTATTTCAACACTTTGCAATACTTCTTGCAGTATCCTTTCTTTTTACAATGATAGCACTTAATATTTTTCAGTGACTCATGTCTACTCATGAATTTGTCATTCTTATTGTGAGGAACTCTACTCTTACTTCTCCCATTTCCTTCTTTCTTTTGCATAATTAAGGCCTAAGACTCATTGATAGATCCTTATTCTTTTCTCCTGATTTCCTCATCCAATACTGCCTTTTTTACTATAGTTATGGTCAAGACACCATTTGAAATTGAATTGCTAATAGATACCACAATTATTTTCCAACTATCTAGTACTGAACTAAACAATAACAAAGCCAATGCCTCATCATCTAAGTTGAATTTCAATGCAGTTGCTTGGTTCATCAATTCCTAAAAGGTAGTTAAGTGTTCACTTATATCTGCACCATTTTTATATCTCAACTGAGTAATGTTCCTCAAACAAGAAGACTTGTTCATACCTGTTTTCCTCTCAAACATACGTTCAAGCTTTTCCTATGGCACATCAACTCTGGTCTCATGAGCAAAGTGTTGATATATACTTTAACTAATCTATTTTCTAATATCACTCATTGTTTTTATGTGTATACTAACCCTTTTTGCTTCACTCATGTCAGATGGTTTAGCTTTATTCCCTAGAATAAGCTCAAATAAATCTCTACAATATAGATAGTCTTCCATTCTAGACTTTCAATCTGAATAGTTTGATGTACTCAATTTTATCATGCATCCATTATCAAAATCATCCATTTTTAATTAATACAAACTAACCAACTGATCAACTAAGGCTCTGATACCACTTTGTTGGGAAGTATAACAAAAGAGAGTAATAAACCAAACTCTAAACAAATCACAAATTATCCCAAGATAAAACTATTTCCCAAGTGTCAATAAAAATAGGAATAAACTAAAAATACCAAATAATATCACACAGACAATAAACGAGAGCATAAAAATAATCAATAATTCCAATATTTTTAATGTGAAAAACTCGACAAGGGAAAAATCATGGGACCTAATACAGTAAAAACTTCCACTATTAACAATATTAGGTAATACAAAGTCTTTTATAGATAAAACTAGAGGCCCACCAAACAATATACCTCTCAGTCGGACTCCAAATGACTGTCTAATCAAGGATCAAATGAGCTTGGAAGTCAGAGCAATGTCTTCCAATGTGCTCTTTATTTCTTCACCCTATTTCGTCTTCTCTTGATTCACGACTAAAATCACCGCCTTAACTTCTGTTTCCCTTTCTCATGTTTTTAGGTTTTGTTTGTGGCTTTTATGCTTTGTGGGTTTTTGTCCAACCAAATTAGGCTGGACTTTTTATGCCCAACAAAGTTTTGGTTAGACGTTTGGTTTTAAATTTTAGTTTCAATTTGATTTTTATTTTTTTGGTCAAGGTCGAATCGAACTAAATTTTTAATTAAATCAATTACAACTAAATTGAAATAATTTCAGTTCAACTCAATTCGATTCAATCTTGAAGAATAAAAAATCAATAGATCTGGATTTTGTTTGAATGTTCTATTTGGCCTACTGAACCATTAGCCCAATGTAAATTTACACCTATATAAATTAATACAAAGTCTAAAGCAAATTCAAGTACAAATACAATATAAAATCCAATACAAATTAGAATTTAAATCCAATATAAAGTCCAAATATTTCAAATATTTATGAACCAAGATATATCCTACCCAATCTAATACCATTACATAAACATCAATATAACTTAGAGCTGAGTTCTCATTTTACGTTAATACCATAGATAACTTTGCATGACAAGAGGCTTTGCAGCAATCATCATGAAATGAAAATTTTTCAAATTTAGATGCCAACTATATCATGAACTTCCCCAACTAAATCAATATGCAGAAATTTAGATATTCAACATTTAAATTATAGTACATATTTTGTTCATCTAGACTTCAATAGAAGTAAAAGATTGTAGATGACTAAAATGTTATATTACATGATTCTTTTAGAAAGTGGTCATAACATTTAAGATGTTATATATGAAAAGTACAAAAATTTCTACACATTGTGCACTATACAATGTACGTATGCTATAGGGCAACTAAACATATCAAAAAAGAATCTCAACTCTATCATATGTTTGTTCAATATGCAACAATTGAACTATAAGGTAGTGAAACATCTGGTAGAAGGCACAAACTAAGGAAATCCAAGAATATATCCATATAATAACAAAATGTGCCATAAATAGGGCCAATATTTTTGCATTGAAGACACATGATTAAGTTTTTAATCATGCCCTTGGATGCAAAAAGAATCTAGAAGAAGAAAATTAAAAAGAAAAAAAATTACTACAGGTAGAGTTGCAGAGAGAATTTTCACCAATAGAAATAGCATTCTAAATTTCAACACACTTGTTATATTCACTACAGAAAAAGTGACTTTTGGCAACGCCAAAGAAAGTATGGCGAAATTGGCCAAAACTGTGGTAAATATGTTTTTGCCACGGAAATGCCACATTTTTCAAGGTGTGGGTGTTACGACCGTTGCAAAAAGTTTGGTACAGTTGTGTAGCCGTGGGAAATACCTTTTGCCACAACTTTACCACAGTTTTGAAGTCGTTGTAAATAAAATGTGGTACTTGTTCATGAACTTTTGCCATAGCTTTTCTCAACGATTATTAATTGTAGGCAAATATTTTAATTTTTTGTCACAATTTTTTCAACATTTTACAACTGTGACAAATATTATTCGTTATAATTAAATTTTCGTTGGAAATAATCCTTTTTGTCATAGTTCTTTTCTAAATTGACATAACCGTGGGTAATGCCCATTTGCTACGATTTCTTTGCTGTTGTAATTAATACTTTTTGCTACAATTTAAAGCTTCCATAGTTATTACTTTTTGCCATGATTTTGCCACAATTTTTGGACAAATTTCCAAATCTTTTACATCTGTAGTGAATAAATATTGAATTCAATATGATGATATTGACAAATTTTTTTTACATCCGTATTTTGATAAATTTTTTCCCTCTACTTTAACAAGATCATCATCTACTATACATATAAAACTATGAAAACCTCTAATATTAACAATCAAATATAATCCATTGAATGAACATTCAAAATGCCATCTTCCATTAATAATAACTTAATATACACCAGAAAAAATTAAATGGAGTTTGATAAGTATCAGGAATCTAATTATTGATATTAGTTCAAAACAAAACTACAATTCTAATCATGACATCCATCAGAAGTCATAAAAATTCATTAAGGACAAAAAACAATACCATAGTTAAATGAACCTTCAACCACCTTGATCTTTATTCCTCCTAGCATTAAGAGAAAAAAAGGGCAAGATTACTTCTTAATAAAGCTACAAATCTGAACTTCTAAAGTCACTACAACTGTAATCTCAAATATATGTAATTATCCACTTTAGCATAAAATTCAAAATCATAAAGAATATAAGCAGCTTTGAAGAAAGCTAATCTGCATTGACATTCACATGTTAATGTAAGAAGATTGATTTAGCACAAGTTAAATTATCCAACCATCAACTCCAAGACCTAAATTCTTTCGCAAATTAGAGAAGTACTTCATTGTTTGACCAGAGAAAACAAGGGCAACATTGGCTTCTTCAACAAAAAAAAAAAAAAAATGAACTTGATTGCAGTTCAGTCCTAATGTTTATCAAAGAGAAAAAAGATGCGTCCTTTATCTTCTAGAAACAAAATCTGAGAAATAAGTTGCACCTACTATAAGGTGTATATTATGGCAGCTTAGATGATTACTAGGCATATATATAAGTACAGTAACACATAATATAGAGAATTGAAACATCTAGAACTAAATAATGATAAAGAAACGGAAAAGAACACTAGAATATAGTACAGAAAAAAATAAAATAAGAACATCTGATCACCAAGGAATAAACTCTAATCCACACTGATCAAACTCCACTGGAAGTATTGCACATGTTTGTTGCACGCAGCCTTTGAAATAAAAAGGAATAAAATGAAGAATGAAAAGATTCCCAGATATCACCGACTAATTAACTACTAATGCAGTTACAAGCAACAAATACAATGGATGTTCAGCATTTTCAACATCATTACTCAACATTTTCAGTTGGAAACTACTCAGCATTTTCAGAATATCACTACTCAATTACTACTCAAATTTACATAGCATTTTCAACATCACTACTTAGCATTTACACAGCATTTTCAGCATCACTACTCAGCATTTTCAACATTTTCAGCTGAAAATTACTCAGCATGAAGCTCCAAATAATTTTCACTGAATACACGAAGAAGGGAAGGAAGAAGACATTTGGATTAAAAATATGTATATACATAATCTGTCCATCGTTAAACATAGATGATACTCCAGATATGCAAAAGGGGATTTCAGAAGCTCACGAGAAATGATTAAATAATTTTGCAAGACACCACAAATAGATTTCAATAGCTAAAGTATTAAACCTAATAGCATTTTAAAAAAAAAAGGTCTTTAGGGTGCAATCTTTTAGCTCACTAGGACAAAAATCTAAGGCAAGCAGTACAAGAAAATTAGGTTCAAAAAGTAGGCACATGGATAGAGAGAAATTACGAAGTCTACGTTTAAAAAATTATTATTGGCACCAAAATACAACAGGAAAAGAAAAGCATAAATTTCATAAAATCATTAATCGTATGAGGCCACCGCAATGAATTCTTTCATTGCAATTAAAAACTCATCAAGTCTAAACTATTGAAAGAAATAAACCAGAAAAAAGCCAAAGTGGAAAACTTTGCCCGCTCAAACCAATTCATCAAAACCGTGGCTCAGATCATAGGCCTCTGCTTCACTATAAACTCACCCAAAGTTATCATTTGAAGGGAAACATTCATTCACCAAGATCATAACTTGCAGATGGAACTATGATCTTTTTGAATCACCCAAGCAAATCCAATCCCTTAAATAACATTAAGACATAGTCCACGTCTTCTTCAAACACCAAAAAATAACAAACAAATAGAAATATGTTCTATGCATACAAACTTTCAAATAAAAGCGCCTCAGCACAACACTACTTAGCATTTGGTATTCCGCATTTTCAACATCTCAAAGTTCCAAAGATGAAAATCTTACTAAGCATTTTCAGCATCACTGCTCAGCATTTGCACAATTAAGCATATTCAATACATTAGTTCAACTGAAAATCTTGTTCTTATTCAAGAAAAGACATAAAAGTTCTACGCTACGTACACCTTTACTAACAATAAGAGACTAAAGTGGGTGACTCTCTTTAGAACTCCTTTTGTAACTATATGAGATTGAAGTGAGTGACTCTCTTTACCTTTTCAACAAAAGAGCAAATCATGATAAAGTACTATTCTGAAAAACCACAACTAATTCTAGGTGAACTAAATCAAAAAAATATAGAAAAACAAATTTGACCATTTTGTAGGTTTAAAGGCTTCCAAGTAAAACTTCAAACATGGAAGGCTAAACATAAATTGGTCACAAACTTATGTTAATAGATCATTTCATCTTTCTTCAAACTTCTCTACCTATGATGGCAAATAGGAACACAGGCTTGTACACTATTTGATATGCATAAACAAGAGACAGAAATTTTCAATAGACTCACAAGCACCAAATCAAGCATTATATATTAAAACAAGGAAGGATCTTCAGATGGCCACATAACACAATTTCTCCCCACTAACTAGTTCCCTTAACTTTGGCACCTCAATTATATAAAGATTTTGCCATTGCCATCCTCTAGAGCTTATCAATATGAATCAAAATACAAATAAATGGATATGCTATAAAAGTTAAGGATTTATGGCAAGAAAGCCTGAAATACAGAGAAGTAATAAGTGATGTAATGGAATATGTTCACTGCATTTACATGTAAAGAGATGAAAGGAGAAGGGGGTAACAAACAACCTACAGAATGAACAATAGTCATTAAGAAGAAAAGAAGGAAATTTTAGCTAAATGCTACAGAAAGATGTAATGAATTTGCTGCTAATACACTATGATTACACATAAGCTCCATATTCAAGAGTGTTAAAACATCTTTTCTAGTAAGCTTCTTGGATACTAATTACTGCCATCATTGGCTTCTGTGGTTGGGAAAGCAAATTCATATTTGTAATTAGACAAAAAATGAAAAAATTTCAAAGACTAATTGAACATATTTTCCCATAAATATGAACCTTAAAATTCATACACTTTTTGCACATTTTGCATATATCAAGACATGTATCATTGACTTTTTATCCCAAATGACTATGAATCAACAAATCCGTTGTGGATCTTTACAGTACTTGAATATCTTGCACGTTTTGCTTCAAGACAAGCATCATTGATTTTACAGTACTTCAATTATTGGACTTGAATATTAAAAAAAATATTGGTAAATAAAAAGAGAATGGCACAAATTAAAAACTTCCAAATCAAATCAAACCCAACTGCAAACATGCTAGTTATTATTAAAAATATTTATATAGACATAAGTTTAATTATATGTATTAAAAATTGATAATTTTTTTGTATAATGTGTATTGTAGAAAATTTTCAATTATTATGCTCTAAACTCCAAATAAAACAATGCATATTAGAGAAATCGAAATTTCCAACAACATATATACTGCACATACCAAAATCAATCACATGGAGGGAAAAAAAGGAATTAAAGAAGAAGAAAAGAGAAGGAAAAAAAGAAAGAAAAAACTGCAACTAGATCACTAGTTTGAGGCGAACAATCACTAGGTCACAAATTTATTTGTCCAGATGATTAATAACCATCATATTCATACTTGAACAAATTGAAAACATGTTACAATAAAGCAAGAACTTTATTTCAAAAAGACACAGAAAATACATGGAAAAGCAAGGGCCAATTGCAATTTATTCTTAATTTTCCATGGAAATTTCTGCAAAAATCTATCATATCCACCTCTGGAGAACGTCATTAATTCCTTAGAAGCACTAATTAATGCCCTGAACAATTCAAAGTGGAAGAAGCTAGGGATTTTTTAGCACTGAAGATTTTCAACATTTTCCTGAGAATGCAACTATCAATTATATAGACAACATTGCTTATGATCCTGAAAACAGGTAATGGTAGCATCATTACACCTCTAAGGAAGTAGTAAACAGTTTTTCCAAATCGAAATCTGAAGATAATTCTTGAGTATTCCAAAAGTATAACAAGCTAAAACCCTAGAACAAAAGATCACTCCAAAGCAAAAAAGGATCCCGCAGTTCTCCAAATAATTGAGGCCTAGAGCAGAAAGTGAAGGAAAGGTGTTAGTGTTAATATGCTTACCATTAGGGCTGAGCGAAGTACGGTGATCTGGGAAAGCTGTTTACAGGCGTCGATGTTTTTGAGGACAGCTTCGTCAAGGCCTGAGAAAAGCTTGTGGCCCTCCTTTAGCATTGATTGTATGTCGTATGGCTGCATCGCTAAACCCACCATTTTCCAATTGCTCTGCTTTTCTAATCAAACAAAACCCTTCTTATTGATGCAAAATCAGCTAAAATTTCCCTTTCACTTCTATTGTTTATATAAATTCTCTCTGTGCACAATACCAAGGGAAATAGAAGGGTGTGTAAAAGTGTTTGTGGGTTTTGCACAGTAGTAGACAATAGAAGAAAAAGGAGAGGAAAACTAGCGAATGCCCTAGAACTCCAATTCCTCTTGGCCAGTACCCTGTGGAACGTCCAATAGGGTCGACCTAGTCCGAATTAATTATTTTTCTTTTACTTGTAAATGGTAGCATCATAGATGCGTTTCCCATCTTAGGCATAAGACAAAAAGGATTCTTATGGTTCTTGAAATTGTATTTTGAAAATGATGCCCAATGTACAATTCAAAAATTTCAAGGTTTAATTAGCCTTTTACACAACAATGGCAGATAAACGAGGCTAATGCAGAGTGCGATTATCCTAATTATCTTTTTTTCCAAAAGAAAATAATGGGATCACTTAACTATAAATGCAATTATAATGAATACAATTTTTTTCTCCTTTGGAAATGTTATGCGATTGTAGAAATAGTAACAGAATTGAGTTGATTTTGCAATAATATGATAAAAATTATTAAATATATAAGATTTAGTGAAGTCTAATATGGTATTAAAAAAAAGAATATAATGTGTTATAAGTATATAATAATTTTTGAAAAATAAAAATATATAAAATAATATTTTTAAATTAAAGTGATTTTGGATTAAAGTAAAAATTGAGTTGAAATAGTAATACAATTGAGTTGATTTTGTGATAATATAATAAAAATTATTAAATATTTAATATTTGATAAATAAAATAAATTTGCATTATATCTATTTTTTTCGTCAAAATATACCTAAAGCAATATTCTTTTGAGAAGAATTGATAATTAAATTCACACTTAATTTAGCCTATTAATACAAAAATATTTTAATTTTAAAATCTAACAACCAAATGAATTTCATCATATAAAATTTTTTTTAACTTGTTTTACATTTCAATCAAAACAAGCAAGTTTAAAAATATTTATAAGACTTGAATTTAATCTATAGTCAAGTATTATAATACAAAAGGAAATTAGAAAATTGATTATGCAAGCCACATTTTAAATTTGTTGAAATTTAATAATAATTTCACTAGTATATCTTATTTAAATGAAGAAAATCATATACGAAAATGTTTTCATGTAATATTATACATCCCCATTTATTTTACCCAAATAGAAAAGATAAAATTTATGGTTTAACTCTCCTTCAAAATAATCTTTTGGACAAAATGATTGATCCCTTCTTTTACTATATATTACCTATTTATTTATTTATTTAATCCTTCATATTACAAACATGCAAAAAAAATTAATCTTAAGGTAAAAGAGCAAGTAATGTAGATAAGTAGGCAAAGAAGAAAATAAATATCAAAACAATCATATTGAATACCTTTTCATTAAAGGAATAGAGCGTGGTCTATTTTTATTAGTTTGTTATTTAATACTATATATTAATGTAAGATAAATATTATATATATATATATATATATATATATCTCTCTTTTTTCTTTTAATCCTTCATCACTAAGAAAAGCATTTATGATAAAATTTGAAAATAATCAGATATATTTTGGTATACAATCCAAAATAATATCTAAAAAAAATCCAAACCTAGCGCATTTACAAATATATGCATATTAAATTAATGATCCAACCATTAGATTTATTAAAATTACTAAGAAAAGTGTTATGACAAAATTTGAAGGTAATCGAATATATTTTGGCACACAATCGAGCATAATATCTAAAAAAAATCTAAAACCTAATGCGTTTACAAAGATTGCCATATCAAATTAATGATCCATCCATTAGATTTGTTAAAATCACTAAGAAAAGTGTTATGACAAAATTTGAAAGTAATCGGATATATTTTGACACATAATCTAGATAATATCTAGAAAAATATCCAAAACCAAACGCATTTACAACGATAGGCATATTAAATTAATGATTTAACCGTTAGATTTGTTTGAATCACTAAGAAAAGTGTTATGACAAAATTTGAAAGTAATCAGAGATATTTTGGTACATAATCTAGTATAATATCTAAAAAATATTTAAAATCTAATGTATTTATAAAGATAGGCATATCAAATTAATGATCCAACCATAAAATTTGTTAAAATCACTAATAAAAGTATTATTAAAAATTTTGAAGGTAATCGGATATATTTTGGTACATAATCTAGCATAATATCTAAAAAAATATCCAAAACCTAACGCATTTATAAAGATAGGCATATCAAATTAGTGATCCAACCATTAGATTTATTAAAATCACTAACAAAAGTGTCATGAAAAAATTTGAAGGTAATCGGATATAATTTAGTACATAATCTAGTATAAAATTTAAAAAATATCAAAAACCTAATGCATTTACAAAGATAGACATATCAAATTAATGATCTAACCATTAGATTTGTTAAAATTATTATGAAAAGTGTTATGACAAAAATTAAAAGTAACCGGATATATTTTGGTACACAATCTACCATCATATCTAAAAAAATATCCAAAACCTCACGCATGTACAAAGATAGACATATCAAATTAACGATCTAACTGTTAGATTTATTAAAATCACTAAAAAAAGTGTTATGACAAAATTTGAAGGTAATCGGATATAATTTGGTATATAATCTAGCATAATATCTAAAAAAAATCCAAAATATAACGCATTTACAAAGATATGCGTATTAAATTAATGATCCAACTATTAGATTTGTTAAAACTACTAATAAAAATGTTATGACAAAATTTGAAGATAAATGGATATTTTTTTGGTACATAATCTACCACAAAATGATATATATGGTAGCTTATCGACTAAGTCATATTTTTACTCTCAACACACAAAATTCAATTAATGAACTGTATCTCAACAATTTGGCAAAGAGAGAAAATAAATATCTTAAAACCCATTATTTGTAAGAAAATATCTTTGTTGTCAAGTTTTGTTTAGTATCTTAAAAGAAAATGGGATTAAAATATTGAAATTATTTCATCGAGAAAAAAAAAACTACTAATGACAACTTATAATAATCATTCACAACAACACAATAGCTATCAAAGTAACTAGGTGTAAGGTCCGAGCGTTGCTCGAGATAAATCATTTTTTATTTTTCTATGATTTAATTTATATTGTGTATAATAACATATAATTTTAAGATTTTTACGGCAATCATCATTTTTTTATTTTTAAAATATTTGTGTTAACATAAATTTTTTTTATTAGTCATGTGAAATATTTATTAGGTATTCGATTTTATTTTAATTTTTTATTATAATACTTACTTAGGTAATTTTGTAATGCTACATACAATGGAGAAGTAAACTGCCAAATTGAATGGCTTTATTTAATTATTTCTCTAAGTCGTGAATTTAATGAATTCAGATTAATAAACATATCTTGATAACCTGTATCTAATAATTTAAAAAACCGAATTACGTAAATAGTCACAACACCATTCTTTTTTTTTTCCCATCATTATTATCTCTACCGCCTAATATTAATCACACCCCTCTATCAATTTTTGGGGGATTCAAATAAATAAGTAGATGATACATTGTATTAACTACACTTATGTTAGGAAGAACTAAGGACAAAATTGTCCTTCTCTTTTGGAAATGGCAGAGTTGCCTATTTACTTTGTTACAATTTATCATTGTTAAGTTCATCATTAAAAAATATACATTTGATAAGTTTAATCAATATATTTTTTTATATATTAAAAAATTATTTTTTTATCAACCATTTTATGCAATAAAAGTTGGTGTTATTAATTAAAAACTAATACGTTTTGAATGAAAACCACAAAGTAGCACCCTATCACAAAACAAACTCAAACATGTAGATTTGAAGGACATAAGTTCTAATGGGGCTCCACAAAATTCATTTCTCATTGACTGAAGAAACCTCAAGAATTTGCTCCAACTTAAAAACATGTATCTCAGTAATGTCAACATATCATCTTTTTGAAATTGAATAAATTGATTAAAGATGAACCACATAGCAAAAGGAACACTAAACCAATGAGGATTCAAACTAATATTCGTTAGTCTGGGCGTTGGTGACCACAAGGTCAAAATTAGTACCCCTACTCAACTGCTTGGATTCAAATATTTTTTCTTTCAAATTCCATATTGATATAAAATAACCATCGATGGGAACTTGTAAGATACAACTATATTTTCTTTTAGATGCTCTAGAAATCAATAAAACATAGATAAAAAGGCCTTAAAAACGAAAATTATGTATAGCCCGATATTAAACTCAGAATAAAGAAAAAAACAAAAAAGACAATTAGTACAAAAATTGGATAAAATTTCTCCTCTGCTACTACAATGATCACCTTCACGCCATTTATATCATCATCATACTCCACCCTGAAAACCACTTCTTTGTCTTTTCCTAACTTCCTAGCCAACTAATAGAAGTCCTCCAAGACTACACTGAGCCATCCTTCATCTTTTCTACAGTACTTTCAAAGTCACTGCAAGACTACATTAAGCCATCCTTCATCTTTGTCGTCGTAATGCCGTCGCAACTTAGCGATGGATTCTTTTTAGCGAGGCAAAAATTCCGTAGCTAATTTTTGTCGCTAAGTTGCATTTTTCTTGTATTGCAAATTACCCTATGTTATGTAGATTTCTAGGAATTCGTGAAAGAACCTACAAATATTGCTTTTCTGGGTCATTTGAGGAGGAGCCACCCAAGAAATACATCAGAGAAATCCCTTGGAACATAAGGAAGAGAAAAGAAGATCAATGAGGATTTGAGGAAGAAGGAGCAACCCCAAATGAAGATTTCAAAGTACAAGAGAGTTCTTGTCTATGAGTATTCCCTTTTTCCCTTTGTGATTTGATTTTATGTTGTTGAATTTTATTGATTTAAATGGTAATTAAAAGGTTGTATTGAAATTTTCTCTTGTAAATATTTAATTGATTAATTGATGTCTATTTTAAACAGTTTTATCACTTGAGTTTGATTTATTGAATTGATTGATTGGGTGATTCCCTTAAGTTGAGCTTGAGAATGGATTCATGAGATGGGTTCCCTTTTATATTAATTCAATAAATTTGTTTTCCCTTGATAAACTTGAGAAATAATTTGGGAGATTTAGAACTTAGTGATAGATGAGATTTTGGGATAACCTAGGATAGAGATTCTAGGACTTTTTGGCTTGTCATTAGATTTTCTTAATTTTATACATCTTTAGATTTGATTTGTATGACAGAGATGTCTATGGGTTGCATCTTAGGGTAAAGGATTCATTACTTGAGAAAAAGTGGATCTTACTTTATTTCCAAAATCTTGCCAATAGAATTAATATCAGTTGATTGAGTGATGTTCATTATTTGAGTATTCTTGGGGGAATTCTTGTTTATGGCCAATCTCCTTTTCTTACTTGAATCTTTCCGTGTTATCTTTTAGTCTTTGCCTTAAGAATTAGGTTAAGGTATTCGTATAGTACTCTCTTATCCTTAATAATAAGTAATTAATCAGTTTACTTCTTATTTTGGTTAATTGAACAATATAATTCAAGTGGAAGTAAGAGTAGTTGATCCTATTCTTGAGGATCTTCGATACCTACCAACTATATTCTACATTATGTGATAGGTATACTTGCTCAAATGTGTGTATATGAGTGAAATTGGTATTTTCTTTTAAAATTTAGTTGAGCATTAAATCCATTTGCTAAAACATAGCATACAAAGCGCGCACAACAAATTGCCATCTAAAGAATTCTTCACGATAATCTAATATAGTCTTAAGGTATTTTTGATCTATTGCGAAGGGGTCAAACTTCTTGTACCATTGTCTCATAGCCTGTTTTAGTCTATATAGACTTTTTCTGAGATAACATACCAAATTCTCTTTGTCGTTTACTTTGAACCTCTAGCTACTCCATATAAATTTTTCCCTTCCAAATTTCCATGTAAGAAGTCTGTCTTCACATCAAGTTGCTCAATTTCAAGACCACTATAAGAAAAATGCAGTTTAGCGATGGAACTTAGCCACAGATTTTTTGCCGTCGCTAATTAGCGACAGAATAGCAACGGCAAAAGAATTTGTCACTGAATTGTGACGGCATTGTGATAGAAAACTAAATTTTGAAAATAATTTTTTTTATTTTTAACTATTCATCGCAGACCTGTCACTAATTAGTGATAGATTAATCTAATCATAAATTAACATTAAAAATAATTCAAATCCGTCACTAATTAGAGAGGGCTTTGCGACGGCATGAATCCGTTGCTAATTAACAATAGATTTGCAACAGATTCATCTAATCATAAACTAAAACTAGAAGAAATTCAAATTCATCACAAATCCCTTACTAATGAGCGATAGTTTGTGACAGATTCATCTAATTATAAATTAAAATTTAAAAAAATCAAATCCATTGCAAATTCATCGTTAATTAGCGAACGATATGAATCCCTTTCTAATTAGCGATGTATTTGCGACGGATTCATCTAATTATGAATTAAAATTAAAAAAAAATTAAATCCGTCGCAAATTCCTCGCTAATTAGTTATAGATTTGCGACAGCCAAGAATCTATCGCTAATTAGCAAGGAATTCATCTAATCATAAATTAAAATTAAAGAAAATTCAAATCCGTCGTAAATCTCTCGCTAATTAGCGATGGATTTGTAATGGCATGAATCTGTCACTAATTATAAATTAAAATTGAAGAAAGTTTAAATTCATCGCAAATTTCTCGCTAATTAGCGACAGATTTGTGATGGCAAGGAATCTGTCACTAATTAGTGACGGATTTGTGGCAGATTTATCTAATCATAAATTAAAATTTTAAAAAAATCAAATTTGTTACGAATCCCTCGTTAATTTGTGAGGGATTTGCGACAATCAAGAATCCATTGTTAATTAGCGACGAACTAGCGACAAATTCATCTAATCAAAAATTAAAATTAAAGGAAATTCAAATTTGTAGCAAATCCCTCGCTAATTAGCAATTGATTTGGGATGGAATTTCAAAATTCTAAAATTAATTTATTTTTACGCGCGTCTTTTTGCTAATCCGTCGCTAATTTGCAACGGATTTGCGAAAAATTAGGCCATCGCTGATTCGTCACTAATCCACAAAAAAAAAATACTATGTAATTAATATATGCCACAAAAAATCACAAGAACATCAATAGGTTAGTGGTGGATCACGTGCTCCCCCATAACAAGGATGCGGGTTCGAGCCCCATGTTTGACATAATCTCATAATATTCTTGATGAGTCAAGTTGAGTCGGGTCGGTCCGGTTAGCCACAAGTTGGGTTGCCTAATTAAAATTTTTTAAAATATAGATTTTTTACCATCACAAATCTATTGTTAAATTAATTAATTTTTAAATAAATTTTTTTTCATCATTGCAAATCTATCACTAAATTAATTAAAATTTTTAAATAAAAAATTTTTCCCATTGCTAATTCGTCGCAAGCAACCACCTTTAATTGCAAACTTAATTATAATGTCATTAATTAAATATTTGCCGCTATTAGGGATGGAATTTCATTCGTCACTAATAGCAATGCCCATTTTAGCAACGTTTGTAATATGTTGCTAAACTCAATTAGCGACAGATTAACGATGGATTTGACCGTCGCTAAATTATTTTTTTTTTCTTGTAGTGGATTCAAACTGGCAGTAATACCAAGAACAAGTTGATATCATCTTTACAACTGGGAGAAAAGACTTCTTCAAAATTTATACCTTTCTTTTGACTGAAGCCCTTCACAACTAATCTTATCTTATACTTTGGTTGTGAGCTATTCTCTTGAATCTTCAGCCTATAAACCCTTTTGTTCTTCAATACTCTCTTTCCTTTTAAGCAATTTTACTAAGTTATAAGTGTGATTTTCTTATAAGGATACCATCTCCTGTTGAATGGCTTGCAGCCATTCTTCCTTTTTTTATCATGCTCTAAAGTCTTTCTATAAGACTCTAGCTCTCCTCCATCAGTCAACAATACATATTCATTTGGATGACACCTGGTAGAGTGTTAGGTTCATCTTATGGTAGTGGTAATGGTAGTGCTTCTTGCTCAATCTCACTAATATTATCATTATTATCAATATTTTTTCCTTACTCTATCTCTGTAATACCCTGCTTACTTACACCTTGGGAATTAGGGGATGAGCATTTAATTTTGAGTGTATCATCCTTATTGAGATTATTTATATGACATATTCATTTAACTTCTTTATGAGTATTAAGTGTGCTTTGGAATAATGTGAATAATTTGTGATTGTTAAGGTGATTACTTACAATTATGTGTGAAAAATAATTTATTATAATTAAATTAAATATTGTTATAAATAAATTTATTTGAATGAGAAAAACAAAATTTTCAAGTTTTCTAAACCCTATTTTGAATTATTTGATTTTATTATGTGAACTATAAGGGTGCTTAGGAGATAAGGTGAATTATACGTGTTTACTAAAGTATATATTTGATTTGTGTGTGTAGTACATGATTTATTAATTAATTAAAATAATATTTGCAAAAGAAATCTAATAATTATTATTACTAGTATTTTTATTTCTACAATGAGAGAAATAATCATTATAATTCTTCTAATATCTATTTTTGAGTAATTTTAACTTTTGACTTATTAGGAGTTTGGGTCAATAAATGACCAAATTATTTTAGCTACATGTCAAATATTTTGACTAATCTTCATGTAATACCCTACATAATCTTACATTAGAGAAATTAGAATAATGAGTTTTATTTTATGAATAATTTGAATTTATTATTAGAAAGAATTACTTAAGTCTTATGTGAACTATAATTTTATTTAGGGAGAAATATAATTTATTTGTATGTGTGCTTGCTCAAATGAAAAATTGTTTTACTTGAACAACATATGAATCATTATTGAGTTAAATTATTAATTTCAAAAGGAAGTACTATTTTCAATTTCTCTAATAATAAGAGAAATAAATTTTATAAATTGTATATGTAATACTATACAAATTTCACTACAACAAAAATTAGATAATTAATTTTATTCTATGAATTATTTGAATTGTTTGTGTGTCTATTTTGTTTAATTCTTATATGAGATTTCTTAAGGGAATAAATGAAGAAAAATGTGTCTATTAATGTGACTATTTGCTTGATATGTGGTAAATAATTTATTCTTAATTAATTACTATATTGTGTCTAAAATAATATTATTACAATGATTTTGATTAGAGAAAAATAATTCCTTGAACATTCAAATTTTATTTCAAAGTTATTTTGATTTTTGACCAAATATGATCAAAATGCAAGACTCAGACCAATTTTGACTACTTGACCCATTTGGATTATTTTGACAAAGAAGACTCGAGGCTTGTATATTATTTTGACCAATTAAAATGCCATAAATCAGAACCCTTGAATTCGGTCTTCATTTAAACAAATTCTCCTCAACCCTAGGATCTAAATAATCCTACTATATAAACAAACTTTCTAAACAAATTATTTTGCATGAGGATAATGAAAAGAACAAAGTTTCATGATTAATTGAAAAATGCACTGCAATCTGTCTAATATATCGTACAAAGGACGTTAATATTTTGCCCCCCACCCCCTCCCCCCCAAAAAAACATGGTTTCTAATTGAATTTGACTATGAATTTTATGTTGAATAAGCTTCAGGACGTTAGGAAATTTTGAGAACAAGAATCATTGGAAAAGCAGGTTTCATTAGGAAGTTATGGATTTTCAAAAATTGTCACTCAACACTAGTTACTGAAGTGTCACATCTTTGTGTAAATATTAATTGACCATCTCTTAAATGGAATTTTTTGGAAGGAAATTTTATGGTTGTTCAACTAACATGTATAGGTATCATTCTGGAAAGTTTTATTTAAAAAAAAAAATGTAGGGGTTTACTTAACTAATTAATGTAATTTAATTTCAAGACCCAATGTTTTACCGTTTTGTGCAGTATTTTAATATTAAAGAGAAAATAAATTTTCATAAAAATACAGCTATAAATGTGTTAGAATTTGACCTTAATTAAATTCTATAGGACTTCTAAGTTCCTTGAAAGTATTTTATATAATTTTTATGACACTAAAATAAATTAAGCGATTTTGGGTGACGAAACACTAAATATAGCCATTTTATTTAAATACAGCACTAATGGGGATTTTCTTTTTTTATAAAGCTATTTTTCTTACCTAAATTGCTTGATGTACTTAAATGATCATATGACTTCTTATTAGATTGTAAATTGATTTGTGTTTGTGATTAGTACATTAGGGTTTTTGTCTTGTAATTAGGGTTTGCATGATAATTAGAGTTTTATGTCATAATTAGGGCTTTGATTAATGATTAAGGCTTGGTTTGGCCATTTGTGTTAATAGAACAATTAGGGGGTTCTATGCTATGTAACTTTGTAGATGCTTTAGTAAGTTATTGAATTTTATGATGGGATGCTTTACCACTAGAATTAAGCTTTATCACACTACAAGAAGAGTGACCTTTAGTGGCAAAGTAATATTGTCACAAAATGCATAAATGTTGTCACTAAAGACATTTAGTGACAAAAAATTTGTTGTCACTTTAATGTCACTAAAGGTATGGAGTGACAATAACTTATTCTTGTCACTAAATGTTGACTTTTAGTGACAATATTCCAGTTGTCACTAATGTAATCAACTATTAGTGGCAACATTTCTCGTCACTAATTTGTTTCAAAGATCGTCACTTTTACCAATATATTGTCACTAATTAGTCACTCATTAGTCATAACATATGCCTTGTCACTAATTGGTCATTCATTAGTAACAACCTCCACCTTGGATAACATCAGTGACAACTTATTCTTGTCACTAAATGCTGACTTTTAGTGACAATATTCCGGTTGTCACTAATGTAATCAACTATTAGTGATAACATGTCTCGTCACTAATTTGTTTCAAAGATCTTCACTTTTACCAATATATTGTCACTAATTGGTCATTCATTAAGGACAACCACCACCTTGGATAATATCAGTGACAACCATATTTTTGTTGGAATGTATGCCCTCTTAGACTAGTTTTCTAGTGTAAATATCGAATATTTTAATAAAAGAATTTATTTGTTGGAAATCGTTTGTGAATTTATTTTCTTTATTTGTGCACATTTTTATTTGGAACAGACCCATTGTATTTAAATAAGTGATCCATGTGAATGGAGGTCTTTCACAGTAAGGTATGGATCATGGGTTATTTAAACACATAAACATTTGTTCTTAACCGATTGATGAGAATGGGAATCTCATCATATTTAGTTTATTATATTATGAATTCCAAATGGAGAATGGCTTACCTTTGGCCAGTGAGTAGTCCATTCACTTCATGACATAAACGTATTTCTAATACGTAGAATAGGACATGTAGTAGTGGTTTCTAAAAGTACTATATGGTTGAAACCTAGACTACTACCGCTACAGCGTAGACTAGTACTATATGACTTGAATATGAGTTGGTGGTCTAGCGAAACTGGAAGCATATACTTTGATATGCTATGGTTGAGGTTCTATAGTAGGGCCAATATACTTGCATGTTGGGTATGTGTGACTAGTTAGTTAAGACAGACTTGTACAAGATAGTTTCTACACCATATCGCCCATTGTGGTTGTCTGAATGATCTAAATATCCAGGCTTGGGAAACATGATTTGGATGTTTGCTTTAGGGTAGCTCCCTAGTAAAGCGGAAACACTCCAGGAAGTTGTGGATCATTGGACTAAAAGCCTAAGGATGGTAGATGTCATTTAGAGAGGTGTTAGTACACTTCTTCCTCTCTAAATGTACGGCGATGTGTAGAGGGGTATTTTGGTTATTCACCTGTAGGTCGAAGACTTTGTTAATGCAGCATTGTCCTTGAGATCAATATTTCCTTATAGTGATATTAGAAAATATTTAAAATGCAAAATACATCTATTTATATAGTAGGGGTATTTTCGTCATTTTAGTAGCCAATGCGATGTGTCTTTTTGGTCCTCGGAATAGCCCATAAGTCCTAATTAATTTTTGGGTTAAGAAAATATTTTCAGTTGAGAGAGTTTTATTTTATTCGGGAAGTTTAATTTATTATTAGATTGGAATAAAATAAATAGAGAGAAATTTATTATCTGGTTTAATTAGTTAATTAAGTATTCAGGGCCTAGGTCTAGTTTGAATAATTAGAAATTAACCGGGACTTAAATTAGAAGAAAATTAATTAATACTTAATTATTTATTGGGTTATTTATTTACTTAAATCCCAAGAAATAAATAATTAAAATTTAATTATTTTTAGTTCATTTGGATTAATTAATTATTTATTCGGTTATTTATTTAATCCCAAAGAAAATAATTAATGTTTATTATTTTGGAATTTTTGAGTCCAAGAAAAATAATAAATATTATTTTGGCCCAATAGCCTGGACCATAGGATTTTTCCGGACACAGTACAAAAGAGTTTAGGGTGAAGCCAAAATTTATTTTGTAAATAACATTCGGGTATTAAATCCTGAAAATATTATTTTTGTCAAAATAATTATTTTTGGTTTCATGGCTTTTGGTTTTCTGTATGGAAAAATAAAAATAAAAATTTTGAAAAAAAAAAATTTGTCTCCCTCTCTCGTGCATTTTCTTCTTCTAGCTTTTGGTTTTGAAACCAAAGGAAGCCAACCGAAAGGACGTGTGTGTCTCTTAGTTTTTTGGCTTCTGGGTTTGGTTCATGAATGCAAATACTTTAAATGCCAACCTGAAGGAAAAATGAGAGGGACATCTGAGTAGCATTTCTTCTTCCCATTTTCTCTGCTCACCAAGGTGATTAGGCAGTGGTATATTTTGAGAGCTGAAGAGCCAAGCAAAATTGCACCGGAGGAGACATTCTGCACTAAAGCTTCAATCCACAGAGAAGAAAGAAGCTGTTTTTGAGCTTGGATTGATTCAACCTTGTCCTTCAAGTTTTTAGACTCCAAAAGGTATGTATTCCATGCTACTGCCATGCTATGTTTATGATTTATTTCTCCATTTTTCTCTCCCGTATGCATGCTCTGTTTCTGCCATCACCTTCAATTTCTTGTCGCTTGTGTTCCATTAATAGTGACAACCGTATTTCTTGTCACTTGCATTCCATTAATAGTGACAACCATATTTCTTAATAGTGACAACCTTTATTATCAATAATCTTAGGGAAGTTAGTGACAATATTAATTTGTTTTCACCAATTGAAGCCCCGCCTCATGTCTATATTTTCGTACTTTCATCTCATTCCATTCCTCTATGCTATTCTTTTTCCTTTCCTTCTTGTCAATATTATATTATATATAATGACAACATTTTACTACATCATTTTATTTATTTATCAACAACTAGTCCTTATCAATAAATAATATATTAACTTATAATTTTTGTCATTTGTGTAGTTCAAGAATCCCTGGACAAGATAAACCAAGAATTAAAAATTTACAATAACAAAACTAAAAAAAACATGAATACCTAAAATATATAATATTATATTTTATAATAATATCATAAGTAGATCCTTTTATGAATACATCTGTAACATTATTCAAAAAAAACAAAAAGAAAATGTACAGTTAAGTCTTTTTCAATTTGCATATCCAATATATTTTGACATGGGTTACTATCCAAAAATATACACCAACCATGGGCACAAAATATATAAGTCAGATTGAACTTGATACGCTAGCCACCTCATAGTTAGCCACTCCATGTCTCATATCATAACCCCAAAAATTTGCAAAATTAACAAGTTTAAAGAAACAAGTAAGCTTAACTGTAATGTTAAAGTTAAAAAAGAAATTTTAAATGAACAGAAATATCACAACATTTCCTTTCTTTTAATGCAAAATAATTTGAAATATTATGCTTTAACCATTTTAACAATCAAGCAATCAAATGTGTCTAAGGATAATATGTTATTAAACAATCAATAAAGTAACAATAATCAATCTATGGACCTATGGCTGGCGATATTGCCAGATCAATTGTCCTCCTGCTAGAGCAAATGCTACAAAAATGACTATAGTAGCCTTTGTTAAATCTAATCACTTCTCAATCAAATCTCATAATCACTATCTCTCTCCTACTATAGGTCCCACATGCACTTTAAATTTTGGTAAAATGACCATTCTCTCTCATCTTTTCTCACTCTCCTCGCTATATTCCTGCTTCATAAATATTGCAATCATGGCTACCAGCACTTCTAATATGCTCAGTTTTATATCATGTTCATCCTAAAAGAACAAGTTGCCAACTGATGTTATTCAAATCACAAACTACAAATTCACACTGAGGTAGTTAAATCTCACCTCTTACAATCTAAAGTGAAAAGGAACACAATATGAATGCATAAAGCAGCCAATTGTAGCAGTACAAAATATGACTTATCAATTAACAACATCTGTAGTATTTTAGATGTCTTATTTTCATGTTAAGGTCAAAGATGTCTTATTTTCTGATAAGATAGATCTCAATAATATTAGGTTTAGAAAGTCAATTTCTAACCTAACTAGATTTCATTTTCTTCCCATGCAGTCTTTTAGAGGTCATTATACATACCTCTGCGTAATGTATAGTTGTTAATTAAATCAAATAGAAAGTTTAGAAATAGATTATGCTACCATCAAATACAATATATAGACCAAACAGGCCACCACAATGTAACGGCCAGGAGCATGCATCTGGTATTTTCTGCCACCACAAATGCATGCGAAGTAATAGCAACTTACTCATGTATATTTTGCAATCAAAACAGCGATCTTGTCTACCCTCATTCCACTTATCTAGAAGCAACAAAAGAAAATAGAGAATGAATATCCCTAGCTAAAAAGTTATTTCTTAAAAGAAATATAAAGGTACAAAAATATGTTTAAGTCACTGCTTATTAACTCACATTGCAATGTAAGTTGTTCTACTCTGAGGCCCTTCCCAATTGCTCAAGAATTTTTGCCATAAGCTCATTGGTCTTCCTTTGCTCCTCTTTCAAAGTTGCAATTTCTTCTTCCATTGTAGCAGCTTTTTGCTCAGCTTCTTGTCTAAGGTGTTTATTCTTCTCCAACTCAGTAAGATATTATTCTTCATTGAAGGAACTCTGTTTCTTAGTTACACCTCTACCACGTATATGCCCAGGTATATGGCCAATGGTTTCCTTCCAAATGTCACCAGTGCTCATTGTTGTTTGCTGAATTTCTTTCATTTTATCCTAAACAAAAGAAGAAAAGAAAAAGAAATTGTCATGGAAAGTGATAAATCCCAACATATGATAGTTAAGAAGACTTAGAATTTTTTTTGCAAACCTTCACTTTTTCATTTACAAAGTCTTTCTTTTTCTTGGAAAATCTTATGACTCGGTAAATTTCAATGTCATCAAGTTCTATTCCTTCCTTCCTTTTCTACAAAAAAAAAATTAGAAAATATTATATGATTTAGCTTATTCTTTCTTATCCAATTGTTATAGATTAAAATAAAACATGAAAACAGTTTTAACCTTCTCATCCTGCAAACGTGCAATGGATTTTGTCCCAGTTGTATGTGGTATAGTGTTCTTGGCAGGAGCTTCACTATTCCTCTTGCTCATTTTCTTTTATAAAGTAGAGAAATGTATGAAGTCAACTTCTACAAAAGCATTAGTTTAATATTCATAGTCTAACTACTACAAGGGCATACTAGAAACTCTTCTGTACAGAAGTAATCACAAAGCCATTTCCAGTCATTTTTGTCTTTAACTTTTTTTGGTTTATGTTGCAAAGCTTCCTTTTTACTGCCAAACTAAAGGTTTCGCCGTGATATATCCATCGGACATAACTCCTACGAATTCCATTTATAATTAAATGATCTTTTACAACTTGTCTAGGATGATCCTGAAAGTTATTACAGAGAACACATGGACAAGGAATCCTTGTATGATTGTCTCTTTGTGCATATGAAAATTGAAGAAAACTTTCCACCCCATTTTGATATCTAGGATCCAATTTATTCTTGATTTACATCCAACTCTTATCCATTAGACCTAATGTTGATAAAAGAAAAAAAATATATCACAAGATTATTTGCAAGTACATAAGCCAATCACAGACATGTAATTCAACCAAGTCCACTTAATAAAGCCTAGGCATTCCATGTCTAGCATCATCTTAGTACAACATGTAACAATATATTTCACTTAAATAGATTTTTACATTTGAGACATCTTGGTTTTGAAAAACCAAAACCATTCTCTAGAAATATAAAATTACACTACTAACCTTTTCTCATTGAGGAAATATACCAGAATATTTTGCAACTCATTTCACGCCAATAAGTAATCCATGATTTAAGTTTTCAAAACATTAAGAATGAAAACTCACCTTAATATTTTAGTGTCTCGCCTATTCCTTGAGAATGCAAAACACCAATGACGGATTCCAACACCAACACTAAATCACGTCACTACCTAAATCAAGCAAATACAAAAATACTTTTAAAACTCTAATGTCTTCTCAACATGTTTATTGCTTGATACAAAGATACAAATCCCAACTACCCATTGTTGGCCAAAAGTCCAAAAGATTTAATCTTTATATGTTAGAAATGTCTAAAATGTTAGAATCATTAGAAAAATAACCAAAAAAAAATTAAAAATCTAAAGTGGCTAAAGCCCATGAAAAATCAGTCACTTTGAGCTAAAATTAATGGGAAAAACAACACAAAATCGAAAGAGGTAGCTGCAATACAAACCTAACGAAATATATGTTCATTCAAAGATCAACAGGAGATAAGCTCAAAACACAAAACCCATATAAAACCAAGTAATCTATGCAAAATCGAAACACAAAATCACAAAATCCAAAGTCATACCTAAAACACAACTGCCAGAGGAGTTTTCCTAACAAAGACCAGCGATTTTACGACAGCCCGTCAACTACTGCAACGAATCATCCATGCAATTGCCAAATTTTGTAGCCCATTCATTCTTTTTCTCTCGAAACCCAAATCATAATGTTCACTCGGCTGTGTATTTGGGGTGGTGAGTAACTCTTCTTTAGGAAGAGGGCGGGGACAAGTGATTCAAAACACCAGGAGCCCAAGGTTTTTCCCAACAATATATGGTGGGGTGGGTTGGAGAAGACGGGTCTAAGCACTGCCAGATGAAGCCGTTTTTCCTTCTTTTTGTTAAGTTCTCAAATTTTTTTATTTCTTCCCTTGCTTTTTCTCTTAGTATTTTCCAATTTGGCATGAATACATTTCTTCTGAAACTACGTAGTTTTATCATAACTAATAAGGCACTTGGTACTGCCATATTTTTTCATTGTTTTTCTAATTTCCTGTTGAAGTTTGCCCTAGACTTGTCTAATTTTAGTTATTGGGAAATCTCTCTCTCTCTCTCTCTCTCTCTCTCTCTCTCTCTCTCTCTCTCTCTCTCTCTATTGTACTGGATTTCGTTTTAGTCATTCTACAAATAATTCAAAAATCAACAGTAATCAAAGTAAAAGTTATATATATAAAAATTTTCATTTGATGTAATTCATATAATTGACTTATAATAGGGAAACATTTTATTTAGCTTTCTATAATAATAATAATAATAATAATAATAATAATAATAATAATAATAATAATAATAATAATAATAATAATAATAATAATAATATAGTGTACTATTTTAAAAAAATTTGAAGTAATTTTTAATCATATAATAATTTATAAAGGTAGGATTATTTGATTTATTATAAAATAATTATTTTTTTCAAGCTGTAAGAGTAAATTTTCTTATAAATTGAATAGATTTGTGAGCTACAAATAGGCTAATGTTGACTATCATAACAAGATTTTTTAATTAATAGGTTGATGAATATATATTACATGTCCCAAGTTGGTTACTATGTATTTTTATAGTTTCCAAAAGGCAATAGTGAACATGTTTGAGAAAAAAATATCAAAATTCAATTAACACAAATTGCAGAACTTTGCGAGGTATTTTTGAATCCTTTGTATTGTAACGAGATTCTCTACATTTCAAATTTGGTCATTTGTCTAGACCTGCATACTCCTTTCGGTATAAAATACAATCATTCACACATGAATGTATTTTTTCATAGCTGAAGCCTAAATCTTTAATGATTTTCTTAACCTCATAATATGACTCAGGAATCAAGGAGTCTGGGGGCAAGGCATTCTTGAAGACTATCAATAGCAAATTAAAATATTTTCTACTCCATCTACTTGTAGTCTTTAAATGAAGAAGGGTCACAATAAATGATACTTGTGAGAAATGTGTATGTCCAGGATAGAGCTATTTTTTTGCATCATCCATTAGTTTGAGGAATCTATCCACATCACAGCCTTTTTCATTACTATTACTTTCTTCTACATTCCAACTATCTCCCTAATTAGCATTACCAATATCGTTTAACATCTCAATCATGTCACTATATGTGCACTATTTAGTGACAACAGTTTCTTTTTAGTGACAACAATTTTGGAGTTTTCACTAAAGAGATTTCCCACTTTCAGATGAGATTGCAGGAAAGCCTTTACTGACAAAAATCAGTGACAACATTTTCCATTGTCACTAAAAGTTAATTATCATTTAGTGACAATCTTTTTTGTTGTCACTAAAAGTTTAACCTTTACTGACAAGTTAAAATGCTGTCACTAATTCTATTATTTAGTGAAAAAATTTTGTTGTCACTAAAACTCATTTCTCCCGTGGTGAACGTTTTTATCACTAAATGCACATAAATAGTGACAAGAAAAATGTTGTCATTATAAGTGCACCATTTAGTGACAAGATAATTGTTGTCACTATATGTGCACTATTTAGTAGCAACAGTTTCTTTTTAATGACAACAATTTTTTTGTTGTCACTAAATAGATTTCCTATTTTCAAATGAGATTGGCAGAAAGCCTTTAGTGACAAAAAACAGTGACAACAGGTTCTTTTTAGTGACAACAGTTTTGGAGTTGTCACTAAAGAGATTTCCCGCTTTCAAATGAGATTGGCGGGAAAGCCTTTCGTGACAAAAATCAGTGACAACATTTTCCATTGTCACTAAAAGTTAATTATCATTTAGTGACAATCTTTTTTGTTATCACTAAAAGTTTAACCTTTACTGACAAATTAAAATGTTGTCACTAATTCTATTATTTAGTGACAAGAATTTTGTTGTCACTAATATTTATTGTCACTAAAACCCACTTCTCCCGTAGTGAACATTTTTTATCACTAAATTCACAAAAATAGTGACAAGAAAAATGTTGTCACTATAAGTGCACCATTTAGTGACAAGATAATTGTTATCACTATATGTGCACTATTTAGTTGCAATAGTTTCTTTTTAGTGACAACAATTTTTTTGTTGTCACTAAATAGATTTCCCGCTTTCAAATGAGATTGGCAGAAAAGCCTTTAGTGACAAAAAATAGTGACAACATTTTCTATTGTCACTAAAAGCTATCATTTAGTGCAATCTTTTTTGTTGTCACTAAAAGTTTGACATTTACTGACAACTTAAAATATTGTCACAAATTCCGTTATTTAGTGACAAGAATTTGGTTGTTACTAATATTTATTGTCACAAAAGCCCATTTCTCCCGTAGTGTCGCTAAGCGTGTTTAGAATTACTTAAGACCTAAGTAATTCTCTAATTGTCCCAGGGTCTCGATTAACATTTTATTTGGAGTGATTTAAATAGGAAATTAATTCTTATATGTTATATATGTTGGAAGTGGTGGATTTAGGCAAAAAAGAAGGAGTAAGGGCTTAAATTAAGTTGAGAGCAATGTGCTAGCTTGGACCAAGGTAAGTCCTTGCATCTCAAGTATATTTTCGAAATGCATGTTATGAAATGCAAAATCCATGCAAAAACATCATGTTCGAATTATGCAAAATTTTCATTCAAATGCATATATAATATATGCATAATTTTATGAAATGTTTTATGTTTATAACATGCAAATTATGATTTCAAATATGAGTATGTCATTTTGAGAAAACACTATGTATGAAAATAATGCTTATTACAAGTAATAATCCTATTATGATATTACAATTTATTCGTGTATAAATATTTATGTGAAGCTTTCACGAGTATTATGATTATGAAATGGAGTCATGCGTCAAATATATATGACACATGAAAATTCACTTATGCATTTCATGCATGATAAATATTGCAAAAACCATGGCATAAGTTTTATAAGTATTAGCTCCAAATGTTATAGCTTTGGTGAACTACGAGAAATAAATTTATATTTCTCGAATAAATTTTAGAACGGATATAGAAATGTTTGTTTTGGAAACCTTGGGAAAGATAATTGTAGTTTTAATTTTGATCGGGTTAAGACTTGGGAATTTATTTCAAAATATTAGAACAATCTTTGGAAATAATTCAATTATTCCATATCAAAATAGTGAACTCTTGAACCAATAAATTAATGGCACTGAGATTTCAATGGGCAAGGCTATAGGACTAACTTTCGTTGGACTATGAGATAATTCTGGTAGATTGGCCATCTTCGAAAGGCTGTCTTTTTCCAAACAAAGGGACAACTCTATTAGTTGAGTGCGGTCCTTAACTAGCAACACGGTATCCAAAAGGAGTCAGAGAACAGAGTTGGGACATCCTGTCTGATTTATATGAGGGAGATGGTGGGGTATTCTCTTTGAAAAAATATACATCCTACCCAATTATTTGGTATTGTTTAAACAGTTACCATATATGTGATGTAGCGTGATCATATTGACATGGTACAAGTATCTTAAGGATACAGGAGATATGGTTTTGTATTGGGTTCAAGACTTTTGAAAAAATGAACTTGATTTTCCAGAAATATTATACAAATAATTTTACCCGACAAAATTTTTTATTTTGCAAGCTACTAATTTTGTACTTGCTAAATCTCCCCAATATGGTAATGCATTTGAGATGCTAAAATTACTGAGATTATAAATATATATAACCATTCAAGTCTACATTATTCATGCATCATGGCATTTTATTTTTAAAATTGTGACATGAACTCACACACTTCAAACTTATTGAGATTTTTATAATCTGACACGACTTTTCAAACCATGTTTTCAAGATTTGGTAAACTTATCAAGACTGAGGAATAGAATTTCTCTTTTGTAATAGTAATAAGTCTTGATACATTGTTTATTGTCTTTTAATCGGGATGTTTAGAAGTTTTATTTCTAAGATTTATCTTATGTCAGGTTTGTAATAGTCGTAATAAAAATTTCTAATTTAAGTTTAGTCTCATAGTTTTATTTATACATATATATATATATTTTTTTTTTTTATTATTTTTTTTTTTGTTTACCACATTCTAAAAACCCCTAGTCCGAATGATAGGATAATATCCCTGGTCTATTTGGGCTATGTATGTAGTGGGGTATTACAATCTCAACTCTCTCTTGATGTGATTCATTTATTTCTAAAACTGACTCATTAGAATTAGCTGGTACAAAAACTGAATATGAAATAGAAGGAATGTCATAAGAGAATATTGGCTTAGGCTTGGGCTTGCCATATTTGTCAATGTCTTTAATGATTTGATCTTCAATAAAAACAACATCTCTACTTTTGATCAATTTCTTTTCAATTGGATCATACAATTTGTAGCTAAAGTCTGCATGCCCATAGTTAACCTAAAAAAAATACACTATTTAGATTTTATATTAAACTTTGATCTCTCATTTTTGGGAATATAAACAAATCCATGACAGCAAAAAACTCTCAAATAGTTAAAGAATACATATTTTCCTATCCATGCTCTCTCTAGAATATCACCATCTAAGGAAAATGAATGAGAAAGATTAATCAGGTCAACTGCAGTCCTCATTACTTCACCCTAAAAAGATATTGGCAGCTTAGCATTGGAGAGCATACATCTGACCCACTCAATAATTGTTCTATTCATTCTTTCTGCTATCCTATTATTTGTGGTGTTTTGGCACTATCTTCTCTAATCTGATCTCATGAAACTTACAATAGCTTTCACATGGTACTTTATACTTACCACTATTATCAACATGAACACACTTCAACCATTTATTTGTCTCCATGTCAACTTTATTACGAAATTCTTTAAATACATCTATGACCTGGTCTATAGATTTCAAAACAAAATACTAAACTTTTCTAGAGAAGTTATTAATAAAAGTAATTAGCTAAATTACATCACCAAGAGACTTATCTTCCATGCAGCAGACATCAATGTATACCAACTCTAATGGATTTAATTTTCTAGATGAAGTTTTTGAAACACAACTCAGTTTTGTTTTTCATAAATCAATCAACACAAGATTTAAGAGAATTCATATTACATTAAGGAGGAGCTACTTATGAACAAGTTCTACATTTCCTTTTTACTTCTGTGTCCAAGTCGCTTATGCCAAATATCAATAAAGGGATTTTTAATTAGATTCACCTGTCATTTTTCCAACTTTGCTTGCATCAAGTAGAGAATATTTTACTTCTTTCCTCTGACATAATCAGATTTTCTTCATTTAAGTTTTTTTTCCCCCTCCACCTTGAGAACTATAGTAACCTTCACCATCAAGCTTTCTAGTGGAAACAAGGTTCAGGTGAATATAAAAAAACATGACTAGAATTCTTTAAGACTAGCTTACACCTAATATCTGTATCGAAGTATATATCACCCTTGTCAATAACTTTACAAAAAACTTCATTTCCCATCCTAACGTAGCCAAAGTCTCCTTTGGTATAGGTTGAGAAGAAATGTCTATGTGGAGTAACATGGTATAATGCACCCGAATTAATTATCCAATTACTGTCTTGATAGGTAAGATTGACCTGAACATCATCACAGAATACCAACATATCATCATCGGCTACCACAACTATTGTAATCTTTCTTCATCTTTATCTCTCAACTTACCATTACCTTTTTTCTCAACAAGTTTTTGTCTCAAGACTCTTTCTTTTTACAATGATAGCACTTAAAATTTTTCAACGACTCATGTATGCTCTTGGATCTATTATACGTATTATGAGGACCTATACTCTTACTTCTTTCTCTTGCTTATTTCTTTTGCATTATCAAGGCTTGAGACTCATTGACAGTTTCTTCCTCCTTTCCCCTGATCTCCTTATCCAATTATGCCTCTTTTGCTATAGCCATAGCCAAGATACCATTTGGAACTGAATTGCTAACAAATACCACCATTGTTTCCCAACTCTCTAGTAATAAACTAAAAAACAGCAAAGCCTACACCTTATTATCTAAGTTCATTTTCAATGAAGCTGCTTGGTTCATCAATCTCTAAAAGGTACTCAAATGCTTATTCATATTTACACCATCTTTATACTTCAACCGAGTAATGTTTCTCAAACAAGAAAACTTGTTCAAACCAATTTTTTCTTTTAAACATACGTTCAAGCTTTTCGCAAAGTACATTAGCAATAGTGTCCTTGACAAAGTGTTGGAATACACTATAACCAATCCACTTTCTAATATTACTCACTGCTTTTCTGTGCATACTAGCTATTTTTCATTACTTATATCAATAGAACAGACTTAAACAAATCTCTGCAATATAAATAGTCTCTCATTCTAGACTTCTAATCTAAATAGTTTGATGTATTCAATTTTATCATGCACCCATTATCCGAATCATGCACTTTTAATTAGTTTAAACTAACTTATTGGCCAACCTAGCTTTAATACCACTTTGTTGGAAAATATATCAAGAAAGCAATAAATTAAGCTCCACGCAAATCATAGATTATTCCAAGATCAAAAGTATTTTCCAAATGCCAATAAAAAATAGGAATAAATCAAAGACACTAAACAATATCACATCAGTGAGTAAAAGAAAGTACAAAAATAAACAACAAGAGACTGATTTTTAATGTGGAAAAGCCAGAATGGAAAAAAACTCACAAGACCTACTCTAGAAAGATTTTTCACTTTCAACAATAAATAATGGGCAGTACAAAATTTTCTCTATATAAAACTAAAGACACACTAAGCAATACATCAATATTTTCTCTCAAAATTACAACCAAACAAGAAGAAAGTTACAAAGATGATACCAAATAGAGGTCAAAATAGAATTTTGAACTGATGGATGAGTAGTTCTTATTGAGAGAATTACGCGACACTAAATTTTATCTCAATCGAACTCCAAATCATAGTCTAATCAAAGATTAAAAGCTTGGAAAAGACAACAATGGCTTCTGCTACGGCTCTGTGTTCTTTTTTTCCATTTTCCCCATCCCCTCACTAGAGTTGTATTTGAATACAAACGAATCGAGTATCATATTTTTGAACTCGAGTTCAAACGTAATCTAATACTATGTGAGTTCGTTCATTTATTATTTAAACTCGAATTCGCATTTGAATTTGTTCGATTATTATTTCATAATATTCAAGTTCGATCGTTCATTTAAATTCGAGTTCAAAATTTTTGATTAATGTTTAAGTTCAAATTGTTTGAGTTTATTTATTTCATATTTTTATTTTAAAATTTATAAAAATAATAATTCAAAATTAATAAAAATAATTAAATATTATAATATTAAATAAATATAATATAATAATGTAATTAATCTTAATACTATAATATAAAATTTATTAAAAATAAATCTTAATATTATAAAATATAAATAAATATAATATAATTAATTTTTAAAAATATATAATATATTCGTGAACATTCGAATATATTATATTCGAATTCATTCGATAAACGAATGAGTCTTATTTAAATACTAACTCAAACGAGTTTTCGTTACAAATATTCAATTCCTTTACAGTTCTACCCTTCACTCTACGTATGCCGTCGACTTCTTCAATTTTACTTATTGTTTTGTTTGTTTCTTTGTGGGCTTTTTGTCGAACCAAATGGGCTGAAATTGCTTTGGCCTAACAGGTCCCAGATTTTCATTTTCTTGGTCAGTAAATATGTGTTGTGTTAACTAGATTGGCAACAGCGTTACTAAATTGAAATATGGGTTGCAGTAGATATTGGCAGCAACAGAACGCCATACCAAGGGAAATTCGAGGGCAGGAGGTTCTGGTCCTTCTGGAGTCCCAATACTGGGTGCTTCTTTCCAATCGCATTGGTGGAAGAAGCCTCATGAAGCGGGAAGAAAGAAAATTAGAATGGGGAAAGCTTACAATACTAAGACAAGGAAGCCATCATCTCTTCTTTCTCCCTCTAAAATTTTTCTCTTCTCTATTGTGGGACTCTTCCTCCACTAATCTACATCATTCGGCTCTAGCTAGCTCCAGCTTCAATAGACGCCCTGATCTTAGCGCCCCCCCTTTTTTTTTTGGCGGTAAACCAACCTTTTTCTGGTTACAAACTATAAATATCTTCTTTCTTAGTAGTTTTTTTGTTAAGTTCAAATGTTTTTTTGTACGATTTTTTTTTTTTTTTTAATCTTCATGTTTGTTACTCCATTCTTTTGGAGTTCGTTTTTAACCCAACTAGACGTGGATCATTTTTCCACTTTTTCTTTCAAAGTTTGTTTGTGACTGAGAACTATTGGGTCATTTCTCAACTTTTTATCCCTTTTTTAAATAATTTTCAAGACTGCTAATTCATTTAAAATGTTTGCTCAAAGAACATAATAAATCCTTAGACTTTTCAAGCATTGAGGATAGTGACATAGAAAGTAATATTGATGATGGCGATAAAAGAACTAAAAGGAGAATGTTAGTGTATTTATTTTATTTTTTATATATTGTACTTTATATATTTAGGAAATAAAATGTGATTTTTTTTATTAGCATAATATAGTAACTTATGTATGCAATATACTTGTTTTATTTTATTAATAAATTATCTTAATTATTTTTAAAAAATGAAAAAGAAAAGAAGACCATGACGACGATCAAAATGAAAGTAAATCAAACTGTTACTCCTCGATATGTGGGAGACTGTTTGAGACCATACAAGTTGAGTTGTCTCCTCTTACAAAAGCATATGTTATAGCAATCACGCTTGAATTATTGATAAAAAAAATGAACAAAGTGTCACTGTAAATTTATTAGGAGTGACTATTTGAATGGAAATCTAATAGATTTTTAAATATATGCACAAATATACATATAGGATATGAATGAGTAAATTTAAATAGATGTCTATTCAAATTTGACAAATTTAATGAATTTAAATGAATATCCACTTAATCCATTTATAAAACTAATATAACTTCCACAAATTAAGGTGAATCCCACAAAATACATAAGTTTTATTATTAATCCTTTTTAATTTATAAGAGATAAGGTGATAAAATAAAATTTTATTTTTTTGATTTAAGTGATATCTTACACTACTACATATATCTCACCACTAATATCTTCTACGAATAAAAAAAAGTAATAACATGATATATTCTTTTATTAAATAAAAATATATAAATAGATGAATATGAATAGTCGGATACATGCTATCCACTTAAATTTATTCATATAAATCTATTTATTAAATAAATAAACTCTATCTAATTTTATCTAAATTCAAATATATACCATCTTGACTCTAAAATATTTATATATATATATACTCACCACCCTATCCCATTCCAAAGGTGGTTAGTTTGTTGGTTATTTTTCATAAGAGCATAGGCAAGAGCTTCTCATATTGTAATCATAAACAAATAATGATCCCACATCAACCCCAATGTTTTCACCAGTATTCGTTTGCTTTGGAATCCAACTAGCTTATTGTCTCTTGTATCCTCTGGAGACTTAGCATCTTCAAAAGTAGTCTCCAGAAATTTTGTTGGCCACCGCAGAAGAAAGGAATCGTGTCTGATATAGTAATATTCAGAAGGAAATAATCATTTCCATTCGGAATTTTAGGGTTGAAAAAGGGTGTCTACTAATACAATGGAATGTGAGGCAACTCCACTGCCTGAATTATCAGATTCACAAAAATACTACTGTTATAAACACAAATTATGGGGAAAAAAAATCTTATCCAATTCTTACAACCTATTTACTGGCACATGATTCGACAGGAGCTCGGGCAATAAATCTGCAGCATGTTCAAATGAACGATGTATACAATCTATACTAAGTAAATTATGCTCAACAGGTTAACCATACTTGACGTTGAAAGAATGCTTAGAAGTTAGCAGAAAGAGTGTAACTTTACAGGACTTCTCACCCTAATTTTTTCCTTGACATACGGATTATATGCAGTAGGAAAGGACTGTTACAGCAACAGCCACTGAAACCATAGAAGGGCCCAAACTGACTCTCTATGCCCCAAGTTGTTATTGGTGAATCTTATATGCTATTTTGGAGGTGAAGTCAGCTTATTTTCTTCTGAATCATGTTTCAATGTAGTATCCCCACCCATTAGTTCTTGAAAGCCTTCAACCTTCACTGGTGGAGCCCTAGCCATTCCCATGTTCCTGCAATGCAAAAAAAGATCAGAAATATATTCAAATTTCTCCAAGCTAAGTTATGAACATTCTACAATCAAAGCTTCCATACGGTGATTGCATTTGAGGAATTTGAAGAGAAGACATGGGCCTGAAAGGACTACTGCTTTGAGCATGGAGAGACATTGCAGCAAGATGTTGCTGCCTAAACTGCTGCGGCTGATGAGGATGCCTGGCATTCATGTTGTTAAAGGTATTATTGTCCATTGGAAAATCCGATGGATTTTCAACCTTGACTTCCACCATTGGTCTGTCCTTGTCCATATTCATACCAGGACGAGGTGCTGATTGTTGGCGCCTTCTCATTCGCTCCAAATGCTGCTGCTGCTGAAGAGCCAGATGAGCATTTTGGGAGTTAAGCATCTGTTGAATTTGAGGATGCATGTGTCTTGGAATCTGCATAATCATCAAAATATATTCCCATGATGAGCATTCTAATCACTTAAAAGACTTCCGAGGAAGTATTGCCAAATGAATATAGCAGAAACAGCTAAAAAAGACAGCTTTCTCCCTAAGACCAGTTGTATTCAGGGTACAAGGAAAATTAATGAGGAAAAAGAGGATCTACAATGGATTTTGGAACAAAAGACTAACAGTGATAAAGCTAGTCAATTCCCAAAAGTTCAAAAAGTTAAATTTGAAATCATAAAGGAAGCTTGTGCAAAAAATACCTGTTGGGACTGCCTTATAGGAGCTTGGATATGCGCTTGCAATTGTGACTGGATACCCTGTACTTGTTGCTGAGTTTGCTGTACAACATTCCTGGTAGCATCCTTCACAAGCTCAGACAGAACTCCAAGATTACTGGTCAGAAAAAGAGAGCAAATGTGTAAGAATTGAGGCACCAGTAACTTCAGTCAAAATATCACGCTTTAAAGACATAATGAGAAGGACATACACAAATAGAGAGAAAAAAAAAATGCACGAAAGAGAGCAAAAAAACAGAATGGAGAAACAAATCAATAATTGCAACATATTTCAGAAAAACTTGTTCATTGGAAATTTAAGCTCAAAAAAGATGAATTCACACGTAGCAAATTCGCAATTCTAATTTGTAAGATTTTTTATATGATTGCCATGTTGAAGATACAATTTCTTCCCCCAAATGACACCTTAAACATTGCACAAATGGGCTTCTTAAGCTCTCACAACAGGCATATATCTAGATCTAAACAAGTAAAATAAAGAACCGTAAGGAAACTACTCACTGCTCATGCTCTAAAACCGAGACATACAAAAAATAAGAAAGCAATGTCCCAAAAGCATTCTCTTTGGTTTTCTGTAAATCACAAATTGTACAAAATATACACAAAAACAAAATTAATAGGAAAAAATAGCACATACATGACATTTATCTGATATAAAAACATTTATGACATTCTTATGCTTATTAGACATTTTTCTCTTCCTTCCTTGTGAATGTTTCACCTAATTCTGCCAATTTTTCTCTTTGAATTACACTATCCTTAACTATCTTCAAAAGTTAACTACAATTAACAAATACTTCGCTAATAAAAATTCAGAATCATATGCTAATACCGAAGCAGTTGTTTCAGTATATTAATTGATTTAATCCTATGCACCACCAAAAAAAAAAAAAAAAAAAAAAAACCTCAATAGTCACCAAGCCAAACATGGCCCAGACACCATTCATCATCTGAAAATCTCAATTTGTTGTTGAAAGATCCCCATCAACATAGCTTCAATCTTAATATAGTTTAGTGAATTCAACATTTCTCATAGAGGAAGTACAACCTAATGAGTGCATCTTACAAAATGCCTAGAATATCTAGATTGTAATGCAGAACTCTGCAGGTTCAAATCTTGTTTTTAGCTTAAATCCACTCTACAGCACACAAACAGCAAGCCAAAACACAAACACTTGACAAAACTTGATTTGAGAACACACCTATATCCTGTCGCATGCAAAAACATCTTCAGCAACTCAATGGCTGAGCACTGCCTTCTATAGCTATCAGCTAGTAGTTTAAGTGTACGACCCAATTTGCAGATATGGCAACTCAACAGCTGAGCAAAAACTTCCAATGGTACTTCTGAAGAACCTTCAAAGCCAACATTCAATAGATAGCGAGCTATCACCTTTTGAGACAACTGTGAAGCTTGCTCTTGACTGAGAAGTTTCCTACTCCCTTCTGTTCCATTCCTTCCACGATTTTGTTTTCCTCCTTGATCCATGCTAAGATACTCTGGTCTGATGCCCAGCCTCTCAATCATGATAGGGCTCTTGGTTACAATCTGTGGTAAGGTATCCAAAACCCCATTAAAGTGCACTTTTTGGTTGTGTTGCACTCTTCTATCTTTCGGTAGAACAGCATTATCAGGTACACAGTTCATAGTAAACATGGTTTCTGGGAAAAAGGGTGCTTCAACATCAACTGCATTGCTATCATCTACAACTGAGTTTGCCAGCATGTTTGACCCATTCTGTAAGGTGGAATTGCCAACCCCAATGGTCTGATCTTCCTTGAAAGCTACTCGCTTTCTTTTGTGCTTCTCCACAACTCTAAGATAAGTAGACATCTGTTCAGGTGTTCTTTTGTCTGTTTCTTGATCTCCCAATGATAACCTATAGGATTTACTTGCTCTGTACCTATCAAAGAACTGAGTGTACCAAGTTTCTGGCAACTCTGATTCATTACATCTTGATCCAACACCAAAAGATGGCTTGGATTGGACCTGCAAAACGTCCAGCAAGTGAAACCACGTCAAAATCATCAATGTGGAATATACATTATAGATTAAAAACAATAAGGGCAATCTTTAGAATGCCATGAACATGGGGAAAACTTGAAAATAAAAGCAGAAATAAGGGCAATAAAAACATTATAGATTAAAAGTAGTAAGGGCAATCTTTAGCATGCCATGAACATGGGGAAAACTTGAAAATAAAAGAAGAAATAAAGCTTTAATGAATGTGATTTTTCATTCTAAACTTCACAGGCTTAAGCTCTAACAGAAGTTTTGTTAATGCTAAGAATTAAAAAGTGAACAATTTGAAACTAAACCTCCAATGAAAATGTTGATTTGCCACATATTCATATTTCAAAATTGATAACATAACGAAATAGCTAACCCTCTCAAAAACATAAATGGGAGATATGCAATAACAACATATTAAATTGAAGTAATCAAATAAGTAATAGGAAATTTTGAATTTTGAGAAGATTATTGGGTTTTCATACCATTTTACCAAAATATCATTTGAATATCAAACCACACTAGAAATCAGAAATTAAATTAACAAATTCAAGAAACATGTACATATAGACAGACGTTTGAAAGATTAAGTTATATTTTTAAAAAATAGGTTACACTAGAGCAAACACCTAGCTTAAGGCATGTGGAAGGCAGCTGACAAATAGAATGTGCGGCATTTTTTCCTGAAGGTATGACTCATAAGCCCACCTAAGGGACAATGCACTCAAGGTTTGCAATTACACCTACCTCAACATCCTCCCACTGGTAACTTTCTACATCTTTCCCCCTCCTCTTCTTCTTGAGCAACATCATCCTCCTCGTTGGCTCTTTCTTTCCCCCTCTCTCCTTCTCCCCATCCAGTTGTATCTCATGCTCCCTCTATCTTCCCCTTTCTTGTGCTGTCTCAGTGATTTTTTTTTTATTTTTTTCCCTCCTCCTGCATGGGGCTGTTTCACTTGAGCTTACTTATTTAATTGTTTTATTGGTTGCTTCAGCCTAAGTTTATCTGCTTTAATTCAGCTTCCATGAGTAATAGTTTACCCAATTTTATCTCTTCTCTTTTTGAAAAGGTTTTCTACTATTGACCCCATCTTCATGAGGCACACTCGTCATGTCTAAGCTTCAGCAGACCTTGGCACTATTTGATATATTGAGCAAAAACAAACAGAACAAAGAACTAAACTATAATTGTTTTGAAATCTGATAAATTACCACATAAGGATGCAGCTCTATTTATAAAGTTGAAACCAACAAGAAAATTTGCCAAAATTAGGAAAAGTACCCACTAACAGCACCTACTAACTCCTAACACCCACTAACTCCTAACATAGGGCTTACATGCAAACAGACTCCATGTTCTCCTCTCCTAAAGACCAGGTAAAACTAAACATACTACTCTTGACACAAATAACTTAAGCAATTAAATAAATACTTGTAACAATCCCTCCCTTAAACTGAAAGTTTTTTAACATTCAGTTTAATAAGATTTATCGAGTGCACAAACTCCAAGCAGCTTCCTTAGCTTCTAAAACGTAGGCAACTTCAATGGCTTGGTCATTAGTCAGCAATCTGATCTTCACTTTTGCAGTAGAAAAGATTAATTATTTCATTCCTCGTGAGATCTCGCAGAAAATAAAATCTCACATCTATTGCTTCTTCCATGAAGAACAGGATCTTTTTGAAAGATTGATGGGAATTATTGTCACAATAAATTGAAGTAGCTCCCTCTCACTTGAAACGCAACTCTTCAAGTATTTTCTTCAACCAAGTTGCTTGACAGGCACAAGATGTTGCAGTTACAAACTCTGCTTCAGTAGTTGAAAGGTGACAACCACTTGTTTTTTCGAAGACCATGAAACAGCTCCCGAACCAAGCATAAAAACATATCCTGAAGCTCTTTTTCTATCATCTTGATCTCCAGCATAATCACTGTTTTTAAAGGCAAATAAATCTGATTTTTCAACTTTTTTGTAGAACGGCCCATAACTAGTAGTCCCTTGCAAGTATCAAAGGATTCTTTTTGCAGCAAGAAGATGTATCTCCCTCAGACATTCCATATACCTGCTAATGAGACTTACAGCATGCATTTCAGGCCTTGTTGCAGTCAAATACATCAAGCTTCCCACAATTTGCTTGTATAAAGTGTTGTTCACTTTTCTTCCTCCAGGATCACGAACAAGCTTCAAACCCACTTCAGTAGCCATGCTAACAGAGTTGCAATTTTTCATTTAAAACCTATCCAAGATTTCTTGCACATACTTTCTTTGACCAATAAAAATTCCAACTGCAGATTTCACCATTTTAAAACACAAAAAGTTAATGCATCTTTCCAAGATCAGACATATCAAATTCAACCATCATAGATTTTTTAAATTTATCAAACATGGCACTATCATTTCTAGTAAAAATAAGACCGTCCACATATAAGCAAACAATGAGCAACTTTCCTGCATCTCCAATTTTTGTAAATAGTGTATGCTCATATGGACATTTTTTAAATCCTTCCTTAGAAAGGTAAGCATCTATACGACTATACCAAGCATGTGGAGCTTGTTTTAGCCCGTATAATATCTTTCTCAATTTATAAACCTTATTTTCACTTATGAGCTTCACATAACCAGGAAGTTGATTGATAAATACCTACTCCTGAAGGTCACCATGCAAGAATGCCGATTTCACATCCAGTTGGATAGCAACAGGAACAAAAATTTCTCTATAATCCACCCCAAACTCTTGCTTATAGCCTTTAGCTACTAAGCACACCTTGTACTTGTTAACTTCTCCATTCTCCTTCAATTTCGTCTTGTACACCCACTTGACACCAATTGTTTTGTGCCTTTTTGGAAGATCAATCAACTCCCATGTGTTGTTCCGTTCAATGGTTGCAATTTCTTCGTCCATTGCCTTTTTGTCATTTTGATTCTTTCATAGCCTATTCAAAAACTGTAGGATCACAATCGGAATATAGAACAAAATGTGTAAGTGGGTCCTCATATTGGTCAATTTCGGTTACCTCATAATCAATCATCCATGCGGCTCTTCTTTTAACATGTTTGAGGCCGTTCTTCATTTTACTTTTGTTGGTGAGCTTGGAACATCTGTTGGTGGAATTTGTTGATCATTTTTTGCTGCCTATTGCCACCCTTCTTTGTTGACCCCATCAAAGTTGGTAGGCATTTGTTGTTTAACCACATTGTTGTTCCATGGCCAAAAACTTTCTTCATCAAAAATTACATCACGACTGACAACAATTTTAGGATTGTAAAGCTTATAAGCTTTTGAATGATCACTAACACCAAAAAAAACACATTTCTTTCCTTGTCATCCAGTTTTGTCCTATTCTGGTCTGGGATATGAGCATAGGCAATACACCCAAAAATTCTGAAATAATCTACCATCAGTCTCCATCCGCCCCATCCCTCTTCTGGTGTCATATTTTGAACAGCAAGTGTGGGACTTCTATTCAAAATATGAATGCACCAACAGATTGCTTCAGGCTAAAATGTTTCTAGAATGTTGCTCCTTGTCAAAATGCTTCACACCATATTCAAAATAGTGCGATTTTTCCGCTCACAGACGCCATTTTGTTGAGACATGTAAGCTGCTGTAAGTTGCCTCTTGATACCATGCATTTCACAAAAATTTGAAAATTCTTATGAGTTATATTTTCCACCACGATCGATATGAAGAAATTTGATCGAACTGCCCATTTCTTTCTTCACTAGTATTTTGTAGTTTTTGAAAGTGCAAAAACTTCAGATTTTTCTTGAAAAAAATACACCCAAGTTTTCAAACTAAAATCATCAATGAAAATAGTTATATTTCTGTTACCTCCATTTGAAGATGGATTTATTAGGCCACAAAGGTTAGAATGCACCAACTCTAACGCATTCTTTGCTCTCCATGACTTTTCTTGTGGAAATTGATTATGGTGGTGTTTGCTAACAACACATTCTTCACAAACCTGAGATCGAGTAGTGATTTGAGGAAGGCCGATCACCATATTTTTCTACTATAAAGTCTTCAATCCTCTAAAATTCAAGTGAACATAGCAAAAATGCCATAGCCATGCTGCATCCTCTAGTTTTGCTGCAAAACATGAATGGACGGTGTTGTGGAGATAGAGTGGGAACATACGATTCATAGTCATGATAACTTGAGCAATTAAGCCCAACTTTGTATCTTAAATTCGACATACACCATCTTTGACAGAGATCTCGTACCCCTTCTCTTGCAACTGAACCACACTAAGCAAGTTGGTCTTTAAATCTGAAACGAAAAGGACATTAGAGATAGTGTGAATGGAGTTTTCCTTGATTTGGAAAGTGACCTTTCTTTTTTCCATAACAGATACTATGGAGTTGTCACCAAACTTGATAGTGTTTCGAAAAGATTTGTCTAGGTTAGAAAATGCCTTCTTATCTCCACACATGTGGTTGCTACATCCAGTATCTAAGTACCACACGCTTTTTTGAATTTCTTCATTCACGTGACACACCATCAAAAGAAACACCTCTTCTTCCTTTTCTACAAAGTTAGTTCTTTCTCCATTTTGCCTATTCAAATTAGTTTGACATTCTGACTAATAATGACCATACCTATGATATCGATAGCATTCAACTTTGTGACTTGACTACTGACTTTAGTTTTTAAGTTGAGCGATGGCCTCCTCTTCCTCTTCCTCGAAATAGATTTTCTTAGTGCTAGTGGTGTTGTTATTAATTGCCTCGATCATTGCTTCCTCCGCCTTTACATCTGCCTCTGCCTTGTCCTCTATCTCCTTTCGGTATTGAGTGACTTTCTATTGAGGCCTTTAGTGTTTGCTCCTCTTTCTCTACTGGTTAAGTTTTTGTCCATGAACCAGCAAGGAATTTTGTAGGTCGTCAATTGAAAGTTCCTCTATATCATTTGCTTCTTCGATAGAGCAGACAACGAAATTGAATTTCGGTGTCATAGATTGAAGAATCTTCTCAACAATAGCTACATCCTCCGTCTTGTCACATTAGATCCACATCTTGTTAACGATTGCCATCGTTCGTGAAAAATAGCCTGCGACTAATTCTCCTGATTTCATCCGGAGTATTTCGAACTCCGTACGAAGTACTTGAAGCCACTGCCTTTTCGCTCTTGCTGAACCTTGGCACTTCTTCTTCATGGAGTCCCAAATCTACTTGGAGGTATCTTTGCTAAGAATTGTCTCCAAGGTTGCATGATCAATAGCTTGAAAAAGACAGTTCTTGGCCTTAAGGTCCTTTAACTTCAACTTTTCCAACTCAATTCTCTATGTCTCCAACAATTTTGCTCTGGTTGCTGGCTTTGCTACTCTAGGTTCAACAACCTACCAATGCTCCTTGGACCTCAAGAAGTTCTTCATTAACATACTCCAATGATCATAGTGACCATCAAAGCAGGGAATTGCTGGTTGCACGAAATTTTCAGTTGTTATCGTGATTCTATCGCTGCTGCAAGAAGAGTGGGAAAAGAAAAAGGGGAGGAAAAAACTGCTGCTTTTCTTTCCTGTATCTCACGCACTTTCCCTCTCACTTTTTTTTTTTTCTTCAATCACTAACGAGGCTCTAATATCAAATGTTTGATATACTGAGAAGAAAAAAAGAGAATAAAGAACTAAACTCTAATTGCTTTGAAATCTTGTATATTAGTACAAAAGGATGCTGCTCTATTTATAGAGCTGAAACCAATAAGAAAAATTTCCAGAAATTCGGACAAGTACCCACTAACAACACCCACTAACTCCTAACATAGTGCTTACATGCAAACAGACTTCATGCTCTCCTAAAGACCAGGTAAAACTAAATAGACTCCTATTGACACAAATAACTTAGGCAATTAAATAAATACTTGTAGCACGCACCTCAGCACTCTTGGTGCCCTTGACAATAATACATATAACAAAGAAAATGAATTTGAAACTTTACAAGCATGAAAATTATAAAATAAAGTTATGTAATATTGGTTTTTTTAAAGTTGAATATCTATAAATGTCAAGTGATAAATGTGCAAATAGATAATATTCAAAATGAGAATTCTCGAATCCTTCAGATGCTCAAAGAGATAAAATGAAATAAATAATAATAACCTGGCGCATGCAAAATGCACGAGAGAGAGAAACAACAGTAGACTTTCATTATGGCCTTTGCCCTTGTTGCTGCACCTTATATCATTTGTTTTTCCTTCAACTATAAAAGACCATTTGGACTGAAATCCACATTTCATTGGTTTGAAGCACTAGTATATTCATGCAATTGAAGTTCAAAACCAGCATATCATCATAAGCCTTCCCACATAAACTCTGTTATCTGGCCACCATGAAGATAAATAACCACTCATGTGCTAGTCAGACCACAAATGTAAGAAATTCTAACCTACTCACAGGGGCCATCTAGAATGACAGAGGCATGATTCAAGTTTCAAAACTTTTGCCTTGAGCCTCAAGGGCGTCTCAAAGCTAACAACTTATCTTGATGCATGAGATAAATACAGTTTTCTTGGCTAAAAGAATATTGCTTTAACCATTTCATTTTCCACTGATACTGGAAATCAGAATATGTAAACAAAGATGTTTGAAACTCATACTAATATAACCAACCTCAAACACGAGAAAACACCCTACAACATAATGTTGGACGAATACAATGGCCAAAGCATAACATTGGAAGCAGTGATCATATCATCCCATTATCTTGAATAGGCAATTTTATTGAACCTAAAACGCACTAAACCAATAACATAATCATCCCATTTTATTATATGTGACTTCAAATTATTTCAACCCTTCTATTCAACAGGTAAAATCTCCCAAGAGGGAAAGAAAAAGAAAACTTTCTACTGCCAAATTACTCTCCAAAATTAGAAACAAAAGAACAAGTTCCTTGAACAAAATTAAACCTTTGAAGATGCAGCATTCGCCGAAGCACTAACAACCTCCCTCTGTTGAGCAGCTTCCTCCAAAGTGAAGTAAACGTCATCACCCCGCAACTGCAAATCTGAAAGCATTTTTCCGAATTTCAAAGGAACAATGTTAAAAACACAAATTTCATTGTCACATTAAAATTAGAAAACCTAAATTATGAAGACAATTTCCTTACAACTAGGACTGAGTTTTGAAATTGCATAAGAAGACGGTGGCGATTGAGCAGTGGATCGGAGAACAAGAGAGACAGAAGCTTTGTCGAAGAGGAGAGCACGAGCTCGGAGCTGAAGCTGGAGCTGAGCCCTAGTTTTGGAGGAGTCGGAATTGGAGCCAGTGTCATCGAAGTCGGCCCGCATGAACGCGTCCCATGAGGAGGGAGAAGACAGAAAGTGAATGAAGTTGGGGTAGAGTGAGTCGCCAAGCCACGTCCGCCACAGTCCTTGGCTCTCAAGCTTCCGAGCCAGCTCGTAACCGCGGCCGTCGTCGCCTAGCAAAGCCATTTTATCAGTTCACGATCACCGCCGTGTTTATCCGCGCCAGCAGGTACGGGAGAGCGGACAAGTGCTACCGGAAGCAAAATTTGGATTAGTCTCCAGGGTCGGGCCACCGTTGGCGGGTTATTTGATCGAATTCGAGCTGTGCGATCGGAGTTTTGATTTTTTTTTTTTCTTTCTAAGAAAAAAAAATTGCTAATTATTTTCACTTAATTTTTGTAGCTACAGTTCTACGAATTGTAATATATTCTATTCCTTTAAAATTGAACATTTATAATTTTATTTTAAAATATTTAAAAATAAATATTTAAGTTTTAAAAAAAAATATATCTCTTATTAAACTTCTACAATTAATTTTTATCAAAAAATAAATTTCATTAATTTATAATTCCACTACTGAATTTATAATTAATAAAAATAATATAATAACTTATTTTTAATCAATTTTTTTTTATATTTTTATATCAAATCAAAATATGACATTTAAATTCAAATAAAAATAATACATAAATTTAAAAAAAATAAAAAAATAATTTCCAAAACTATTTGAAAGTAGACAGTCAGTGTTACATAGTCTCGTAAACATCTAATTTTAACAACATGTTTAATACTTTCGTTTAATTAATTTAAACAGTCAAATATTTGCCTTAAAAAAAAAAAAAGAAAACCAATATCAATGTACCAGTAAGCGGCCCAATGACCAGTCTTCACTGTTGTTTATTTTTAAGGGAAACCTTATGGGCCAAGTCCGGCCCAAACCCCGACAGAAGATTGAAAAGAAACACAAATTGATCCGTATTAAACGCTTTCAGTCTTTCAAAACCTTAGCTAATAGCTATCCCCTTCTTTGCTTCTAGCAAAGTCGTCCTCTAGCCCCCTGCAGCGCATCGGCGCTTTCGCCACCTCCAGAGCTGCTTCGGCCATGGAAGTGGAGAATCCTCAGCCAAGCAATCAGATCACCTTGCCACCAAAACCAAGTTTCCAACCTCTAAAAGCACACGAAATCTCCTCCGGCGAAGTCCAATTCCGCAAGGTGCCTGTTCCACCCCACCGATATACTCCTTTGAAGAAAGCATGGATGGAAATCTACACTCCTATATACGAACAAATGAAAATTGATATCCGAATGAATCTTAAGGGCCGAAAAGTCGAATTGAAGACCCGCCCCGACACTCCTGATATCAGCAATCTTCAAAAAAGTGCTGACTTTGTTCATGCCTTTATGCTGGGTTTTGATGTTTGTGATGCTGTGGCTTTGCTCCGTTTAGATGAATTGTACGTTGAATCTTTTGAGATAAAGGATGTGAAGACCCTCAGAGGAGAGCATTTGTCGAGGGCTATTGGGAGATTGTCTGGAAAAGGAGGGAAAACGAAGTTTGCAATTGAGAATTCGACCAAAACAAGGATTGTTATAGCAGATACTAAGATTCACATACTGGGTTCTTTTGCAAATATTAAAATTGCTAGAGATTCACTTTGTAGTCTCATATTGGGATCCCCTGCTGGCAAGGTTTATTCCAAACTTAGAGCAGTCACTGCCCGATTGGCTGAGAGGTTTTGATTTTCTTGTTATTGTAATTGAAATTTTGGGATTAATTTTGTGCTCTGTAGGGTTATTTTTCGAGCTATATAAAATTGAACATGTAGAGAGGAAATTGACATGAGGATTTCGTTTGTTTTGGTTCTGGCTCGTTGAGTTTTTGTTATGGAAGTTTTATGAGTCCTTATAATGGAAGCTTATAGAAAAAGTCTACTGGTAGCTTTTGTTCTAATGATCAACTGCTGGTATAATTTGTGGTATGATAAATATGCTATGTTGGCATAATTGTGTGAGTTTTGCCAATCTTGTTTGTACATTCTATTTTAGATGTGATTCTGCTGACGGAATGATGGTTTCTTTCCTTCTGTTACTCAATCTTCATGCCGTCATATGCATTGGTATGGTGAAGTTGATGCAGGAATACTTTGTTAGTTTCATAGTGTAGCTGTATGGGAGTTGGATTTTAGATGTCTATTGATTCTGCTCATTGCTTTTCTTGTATTTAAACGTAAGCATGAGGGGGAGGGGCATGTACTGAGATGTATATTTTCTGTTTTTGTGAGTTTTAAAGATGAGTTCGAGTAGGTGGAGCTTCAAATTACCTGTCCCCAAACTCTCTAATGTTGCTTGTCTTTAATGATGAAGTTGGAAAATACCTGTCTGAGAAATGCAACAAGCAGGGAGGTCCTGATCTTGCAGCTATTTTTGTAAATACATGATAATTGACTTGACAAATTGGAACTTCAAATTACTTGTCCCCGAGAAGCGTACTGCTCCTTGTCTTTAATGATTAAGTTGGTAGATGCCCGTCTGATTTATAGATTGTAGTTGGAAAACACTCCTAGAATGCATTAAGCAAAGAGTTCCTGATCTTACTTCTTTGTAAATATTTTAACTACACGAGGATTTGCTTAAAGTGCTCATATATGTTTTTTCAGTTGAATATCGGAGCCTGAGATGCCTGCCCTTTCAGGAGATTATCTGAACATGGACTATTACTATTGAATAGGTTTCATGTTACTTATACGAAGCTTATAAACTACATACCTACAAATACTTTAGCAATGAATGATCTGGATTGCTTTAGACAATTTTGTTAGGTGTCTGGGTGTCATACTGTCATGTGGATATCTATACTATAGATTCTATAGTTAGCTTCATGATAGTTATGATATTGAAACGATTATCAGAGATTAAGAATGATGAGCCCTGTGTCTGTTTTGCTTTTAGTTCCTGTATTAATATGTTTCAAAATAATAGATAGGGCACTATATGGGGAAACATGCAAATTTTTAGATTAGGGGTGATGAATGGTAGTGCTTCATCAAAAACTTAACAAAGTTTTTCGCACTGTCTCTGCCATGGTTCTTTTAATCGAAGCTGCTACTATTATGTTTGATAGATGGGGAACTAATTTATCACAGTGTTGCTGTAGACCTTTCATTTTGTGTTCCGGGAAGGTGGTGAGTATCAAAACCCTCTGCTGGACTTTTGTTTTATGACATTCAAAAACATATGTATGTGTCCCGGGTTTTATTGGGTCTTTTGCAGTATAAGGCTCTGAAGTCTTGTCTGATGCTTGATTCATCACTGGGTAGGCTAATGTTTTAGGGTTCTGTTGTTTGGCCATATTGGCAAGAGCCTGCCTTGGGATATTCTGGTCACATGGGTTGGTCCATGTCATTGAAAATCACTATATCTTGTTTGCCCCAAGATGGGCCAGCACATGGGTACTTTCTCTAGTCTTCAAATTTAAGAATTAAGTACTCTTTTAAAATGGACGCTATCGGGTATCAAATTTTAATGAAGTAGCATATAAAGATTGAGTCTGTTCAACTATTTCTCAGGACAGCATCCTTGCTAACCAAACAGCCCCCACCCATCTAAAGCACCACCAACTCAAAGAGGGAAGAAAGAAAAAGAAAAAATGGGAAAACTGTGCTGCCGTGATTACAATGTGTATTGCGCTTGATTTCCTCAACCTAAGACTACAATGGGTATCGTGCTTGATTAATATTGGATTGGTTCAGTTCTCATCAGCGTTTCACATCATCTAAAGCACTTAAACTGCATATACAGGCCTACTATCACTGTCCCTTTTGTATTGTCTTCTTATCACAGCTGCGTCATTTCATGTTGTGGTGTTTCTGTTTCCACAAAAACACATATGGCTTACTGACGTTTTCGATTTTTGTAATGAAACCTGTTTATTATTTCGACCATCATCCTTTGGAACAACCAAACCATTGATCCTCTTTGAGGCAATCAATCTTTAACCAACCCAAAAGCGTAGCTTTCATCTTGTTGCATTGTACTCATCTCCTTCGTTCTCTCCAGGTTGGTCTCCCACCTTGAGTTTGAACACCAAACCCCCCCCCCCCCCCCATATCAAGAACCCCAAAATCCCATTTTAACTCCTTAGGTGATTCTAAGAAGAGCCGAATATTGCTATCAAGCAGTTGATCGGTCAAGAAATATCGGAAAAATTGACCCTTTTTTTCTCTCTTTGGGTTATTGACTTGAAAAGATATATATATTTTGAGAATCTCAAAGAATTCTGTTAAACTCACTTCTCTAACAGATGACATTGGTGAGGTTGGTGAGTTCTCTGTTTTGGCTGCTTACATGTGTTTTGAAGGTATGTATGTATATATGCCAGGGTTTGAAGGTGGTAGGTTTAGTTCAACCACTAAACAATGAATGTTTCCTCTTGGAAATCTCATTAGATCTTTGTTTGTGCTTGGGTTAGTGATTTCGCTGCACATAACTAATTCATTAACGACTTTCAGCATTTGATTTTAGCATTTTTGAACTATATTTTTGTAATGGTTTTATGGTTGAATTGAGATTTGGACGATGCACATCATTAGACAAGTAGATGTAATTAAATACTGATTGTCTAAAAATTTATTATACTACTATATTTTAGTATAATATGAATAATTAGACCAATCACATCACTTATATATAAGAGACTAAAAGTATAACTCAATTGAGTAATACGTACTCATTATTGTGCCCTCGACTCAAATTAAAAATAGTAACAAATAAATGAATAAAATTTATCATTTGGATATCAAAGTTTATCTTCTGTACATTTTATATGGCATTGAAGAGCCTATACAAGTTCATTTCTCGGTTGAGTTGCGCCATAGATTTTCCTCTTTCTCCCTTTTTCCCTTGTGATAAGAAAGCAACGGGGCCCTTTTGTTTGCATTTTGAGTAATTGTTTTTTACCTCAAGTGGGCCTCTTCTAGAGTCAAGAAGATAGTGCCCTTTGCTGTCAGTATTATAGTTTACCAATCTATCTGAGATATTTGTACGCATAAGCTTTTACAAAAAGATATTTTTCGTATGAAACTCAAGATTTGCAAAGGATATTCTAACCAACTGGAATAATTGGAATTTATATTTGCTTGCTATTTTCATATAGAATTTTTGTGTCCCCTTTTTTCACTCTGGCAATATCTAGAAGATGAAAAGTTGAAATCATAGTTCTTTTTCGGAATCTTTCAATATATTTTTACCTATTATTGCACGAGATATTTATCTAAAGATCAAACCGATAATTTATTATCAAATATAGAGATTATTAGCAACAAAAGTATCTCGGAAAAATTGTCATGTAATATTGTTTGATTTTATGTTAATAGATAAATATTTTTACATATTTGTTTACATTAGTGCCAAATTTGAAATAAATTTATCTTTTGACCTGGCAATATAACAATCGAATATTTAATTTATGATATAAAATGTATACATATATTTTTACTTCTAAAACAAGAAACTCTCGACCTCAAAACAAAAAAAAAAAATGAGAATTTTGGATTATCCCATAGAAAAGGATGTTGCATGCAAGGCTTTAAGATACACAATGAGATATTTTTCTTAACAAAAACTTGGTAATAGCCAATCCATTGCTGGTTCCAAATTGCAAATCTTTTGGAATGCATGGAAGTCAATATCCAGGGACATCTTGTGCTATTTTAACTGATTAGGTCTCGTCTCATGTGCAATGACAATAACGGTTAACCGAAACGCCTCCGTTTGTGCCTTTTTTGCATTGGCTGCTCTATCTCGGTCAATTTATCTGTCATTTCTAGCAATGAAAAAACATTTTTGCTTGCGGGAGTTACGCAATATTTTTATGAAAATTAATAATTTGGGCTTGAAATTAAGGTTGAATTTGAAGGATCTTGAAAGAGTGAGGGGAGAGAGAATTTTGAGCAAACCAGTTCGGGCAAAATCATATATATAATAAATCATATATAAACCAGTTCCAAATTGCAAAATCATATATATACTTAGTAGTGTCCGTAACTCCTGTTATAATACGTGATAATGTCTTTTTGTAACATATAACACGTTAAACTCAAATGATTTTTTTTTAAAGTAAAAGATCATTTGAATTCATTATATTCAAATGAATATAATAAATATATATTATAGTGACCTCTAAGTATTTAATAAATTTTTAAAAATTAGTGAAATTATAAATAAAAATTATCTATTTCACGCGTTTTATTGTGCGTTATTTCGTATAAAGTACGAGTATCAAATTAATAAAAATTAAAAGTTAAAAATAGTAAAGAAGATCTAAATAGATTAGTCGAGTTGAAAGCAGTTTCTATTCGATAAAGACTTAAAAAACACAAATTTGAACCTTAAAAAGCGTAATTATTGGGTAGATTTTACTTTTCACGTTCTTTAGTCAGAATGAATTAATCCAAACCTAATTAATGTGCCTATGATATCCTTAGTTATATTTTTAAAAAAAGGTTATAAACGTTTAGTAAAATTTTGAATATATTCAGTTTATTACAAACACACTTAATGAAATAATAAATTTTAAATTTGATTTATATCTTTTACCCAATCCTAGTGTATCAAAATAAAAATGAAAACCCAAGTTTTAACTTTTTTTTAAACTAGATTTTTTTTTTATTTTTTATAATTGAGGTAACTCATACAAACAACAAGAATCTAATTGGGAAAGTATGAGTTATTGTAATGGATCAACTAATAAAGTAATGCAATTTCATTTACTAGTACTAATACCCTTCTTAAGTACAAAATTGCAGCAATCACGTGGGAGATATAATTGAAGACATTAGTACAAAAATGGATGATTAAGGCTCAACTTAAATAAGGATTGGATTAAAATAAATTTGTTAAAATTTAATAAAATATTATTAAATGTGAAATAAATGCAAGACCTAATTATTAATAAAAGTGAGAAAATATGATGTGTTATGAGTATATAAAAATTCTCGAGAAACAAAAAATTATTTATATAAATATTCATTCCGTTTCAAAATATTTATTCATAAAACCCTTTACACACAGATTAAGGGTATTGAAAATAATAATACAATTTAGATAAAATTTCTATTGTATCCATATTAAAAATATGATAACTATTGATTGGTAAAAATTTCTAAGGAACAAGAAAAAAAATTAAAAAGTTGTATAGTTGATTTAGAATAAATTAGGGTAAAATGAGAAGAAACTAATCATTAATTTTAGAAATATGTACATGAACATTTATTTTGAAATAAAATAAAAAAATTTTATGAATAAATATTTTAAAACGGAAAGAATATTATTTTAAATTAGAATTTTGATTTAAATTAATAAAAATTTCTTTTCAGATACAACATAAATGATTACTTGCAAATTGCGTTCTAAACTTAGAATCTAAGCAAAAAATAATGTGCAGCCATATTAAATGGTGAAATTTGTATTTTTATTTTATTATATTAAGTGTTTTGTTGTATATGTGGTTTTTTTTTTCTTTAAATATAAACTCGAAAATCACATATTGAAATTTATTTTTTTTTTAAACAACACTTGAACTGTGAACTATTAACTCAATCAAATCACGTGTTTTGTTTGTAATCATATTGAACCCATTGGAAATAACAAGCTACAAATTAATGTAGCTAGTTCAAGCAAAATATATTTGGGTTGATTTCATTTTATTGATATTTTTCTTATATTTTCTAATACATTAGAATAATCTTCATGGGGGGGGGGGTGTTCCTGCTACTAATACATTTCTTTCTCTTTTTACTAAAATATAAATTTATTGCCATGAGAGGATATCTCATATCCAATTCAATTAAATATGTTTATTGATATAGTAATATCATATTATGCTTATTTCACAATTTAGTGAATCTAAATCCCAACTGTCACCCTTCCTCTGCCATTGTAAACCTAAAGGAATATTTGATTCATAGGGTAGAATGTTATCGATACTACAAAACAAATAGATACTTGCTCTCTAATGCAAAATGCCATGATTCAAATCCCAACCCCCTTCTTCGAAATTACATTTAAAAATTAATTAAATAATTATAAAATTTTCTCTTCGTTCTCAAGTAACTATAATTTTTAGAGAATTTACAAAGATTAAAGAAGCTATAATATGTATAGGATTAAACAAAAAAACTTATATTGTATTTGGATAATGATTAGATTGAGATAAATTTGTTAAAATTTAATAAAATATTATTAAATATGAGATACAAGCATTAACGAGAAATGAAAATATGATGTGTTATTAGTATATGGTTGTCCTCAATAAACAAAAATTATTTAAATTAAATTTTTTATTTTATTAAAAATTATTACTTCTATTTCATAATATAAGTCGTTTTAGACTTATGTATAGGAATTAAGGGTCCATAAATTTCAATTAATTTTAAAACTAAACTTTCAAAACACTCCTAATTAAATTTTTATCTACGTTAGTAATTGGAGAGATTTGTGTCATAATTAATGAAAATAGAGGGATTGTAAAGAGGGATAGAGTTAAAAAAAAGTAATAATTTTTTATAAAATTTTGTAAAAGTGATATATATTGTAAAAAAAAATTTAATATATAACGATTTATATTGTAAAAGTAATATATAATTAATTTAAAAATTTAAAACTAATTATATATTAAAAGATTTAATAGCCTAATAAACAGCCGTATTGTAGGACTACTATTTTGGATGTTGGGTTTAGAATTACAAAAAGGGTCTCTCATTCCATACTTCCAATTAGCAAATGTCTACTCCTTTCTCCTCCTTTTTATAACATGGGGAGACAAAAGCTTTCCAAAGGACATAACTTTGTCTACTTCTCCCAATCATCCTTTTTCTCTTCGCACACAAAGTTTTCTTGGGAAATTGGCCCAAGTGACAAACAATGATTAAATAAAAAAATGGCGCAAAATTAATTAAAAAATCAAGGGAATTGATTTTTCTAAAGAAAATATAAAATCTAATAGGTGTAAATAAATAAAATTTGAATTGAAATGAATTTGTGAAAATATAATAAAAATTAGTAAATATATAAAGTCAAGTGAAATTCAATATGAAGTTAAAAAGAAAAATGTAATGTATTGTAAGTAATAAAAATATATAAAATAATAATTTTAAGTTGAGAAGAAATTCTAATCCAAATGCATCCAAAAATAGAAAGAGTAATTCAATATTTTAATTCCCAAAACACCCCTATGCAATTTTTCAGTTGGGTTCGTTATTGCCCTTACTGTGACTGTACACAGCGGTAGTTGCGCCAACAATCACGAATGGAATAATTAACGGTCAAGATTTGATCGTATGCTTTTAATACAAGAAATTAAATTATTAATTTTCTGCAAAAGCTCGAGATTGTGTATAAATATGGCATATATTCCAATCACCACAAGAGTGGTTTTCCCTCTACTTCTCTCTCTGCTCTGTTCCCTCTTCAAAGAATAACAACCTCCACAAGATATACCATTACCCTCTGCGCTCTCTGTCTCTCTTGTTTCTCTCTCTCTTCTTCCTGTTGAGGAAGAGAGTGTGTTGAAATTTACAATGAATTCTCAAATGTAAATCATCAAGGCCTTCTTCTGGGATTCAATTATAGCTTTTGGAAATCGTTGAACAAATACATTGGAAGCTTTTGATTTATATTTGAGACCATCCCACTATGGAGCCGACAGCATCCACCAAAGGTAAAAGTCTTGTGTTTTGCTAATTTTGTTTTTGTTTTGTTCTTTTTTTTTTGGGGATGTTTTGGTCTGAAAATTGTTGGATTGGGAAAAAGGAATGATTTTGATGCTCGGCATATTGAGTTTATGGGAAATCTTGACGGAAATTTGGTAACATGATTGTGTAGGTGAAATCCCTTTAGAGGGAAACGAAAAGTTGAAGACAGAAGCGGGGAAACATGACGAGGAAAATTTAGAACAGGCGGGATTAAGAAATGAGGAAAGGCAGGAAGGAGAATCACAAGAATCATCACAAGTTTTAGAAGCTGGTGAGGATGGAAAAAAGCAGAAGGAACTTGAGGAGCAATCATCACCAAGGGGTGTTTTAGAAATCCCCATATCAGGCACAGATTCTGATATTAGCATTACCATCGAGAGGAGCAGCAGTTTTGGATCGTCTTCCGAGGAAAAAACAGAAGTTGAAAGAGGGATTTCAAAGGAAAGTTATGCATTGCAATGGAAAACTTTGGTTGATACCATAAAGAGGAGGTCAGTTAAAAGGCTCTCAATCATTCCTATGTTGGTTGGACACGATATTTCGAGGAAGAGTTTAAGGAAATATTTGGGGAGGAATCGTAGCGCCGAGGAGAGTTCTCTTGATTGTGGAGATTTTGTGGTACCAAAACCATCATGGAGGAATTTTACTTATCGGGAGCTTGCAGAAGCCACAGATAATTTTAGTCCTGGTAAGAATATTCATAGCTTAAAGAGTTTTCTTCTTTATGTCCTCCCATATACTGTGCAGAATCCTTGCTTTTCTTAAATGTCTTACGAATGTTAAAACTTGTATCCAGCAAAGTATCTATCTCCCTTCTTAACCTTTCCTTTCCACTGAAACATTTTTCATGTGGGCTTTGTCTTTATCAGTAACCATGGCTGCGGGTTCCCACAGTCGTTAAAGAACACTGTCCACTTCGTAAAGGATGTGAGTGGGACCAGTTTGTCGAGGCAGAGTGGAGGAACAGATAAACTAATGGGATTCGGGAAACCTGTGCATTGGAATTTAGTACCAATGGAAAATTAAACATTGTTTTTCTAAGGGATCAAGTTGCTCCTGATTCCCATTTTTAAGCTAATCTTGAGGGTTTGTCGAACTATATCCCTATTTGAATACTTTTTTTCTTCTAGGAAGGAGAAAATCAGTATTTTCACTTGCTTTGTTGGACCCCTTTTGCACTTTTGAATTTCTTTTAGAGGTTATGCATATTTGAGAAGCAATTTTTTTAAATTTAAATTTAAATAATTTTTATTTCTCAAAAATTATTTTATACTTATAATATACTCCCTCCGTCTCATAATATAAGTCGTTTGAAATTACTTTTGTTGTCCCAAATTATAAGTCGTTGAGGACTTTTCAAAGAGGTTTTGAAACACTTTTACATTTTTGTCCTAATTTACTTTTCTCTTCCCCCTCTCTTTCTCTCTCCTCTTGTTTCCAAGACATTTAAATAGGGGTATTTTAGAAAGAAAAAACATAAAATTACATTATTTTCAAGAATCTTAATATGTGTGAAATTAAGTCAAACGATTTATATGAGACGGAAGGAGTATTATTTTTTTATTAATTATTAAATTTTATATTTATTTCATATTTAATAATATTTTATTAAATTTTAATAAATTTATCTTAATTCAATCTTTATTAAGAATTTTGGATATTTGTGTCGGATCTGTCATGGTGTCTCCTGTATCTAGTTCAGCTACTTTTCTCAGTTGGGAACATACCCAACCCACTACCTTGGCAGTCAAAGTGGAAACTGAACTTGAAGAAACCTTTTATCTCATTTCTAGGTGAAGCAGAACTTTTGACCTAGTAAAATTTAGCTGCAGAATGCCTGAGAGTGATGGTAGGACCCCAGCACCCAACAACAATCCCCAAAAAAAAATTGTGGCTTTGAAGGAAGGACCGCCATTTTTGACTTCTAGGATTTTGCAGCGAATATCTTATTGAAGGGACTGCAGTCAGCAGTCTCTCTTGAAACTTTGCCTCAAACACTCTTTAGTTCCGGTTTTTCACTGGCTTGCTTTCACCATTGCTGTAAATGTTGCTGGAATTCCGACCGGGACAGCAAGAAATAAAAATCTGGCATTTTGCCCTTTTCGTTTATAGTTCAGCATCAATACATACTCGTCATACTAGAAACAGTAAAGGCCAACCCTTTAAAATTGTTCTTGCTGGTGATGGAATTGATGTATTGTTTCACATTTTTGCTCTAAGATATTTTTAACATCTGGTATATTCCAGTATTTGAAGGCTTGTACTAATCTAATTAGGCAGACACCAAAACTGCAGTCTAGTAATGTGGACTTTCAAGACATGAATGCCCCTAGTCATACATTTGCTACTGGATTCTCACTCCCCTATGGGTCCTAATCGTTTACTTGTTATAATGAGCATAGTTAATGCTGTTAGAGAATAGTTGAAGCAGCCCAAGAACTTAATTCATTTTCTCAATGAGTTTAATGTGCATTGTTGAATTGTGTATGAGATACAATTGAGACTAAAACCCCTTACTTGTCAATTGATTTTGGTTATAGACAAATTGATCGGTAAAGGAGGACATGCAGAAGTGTACAAGGGATGCTTATCAGATGGCCAAATTGTTGCAGTAAAAAGGATAACAAAACAAGAAAAGAATGATGAAGACAGAGTTGGTGATTTCTTGTCTGAGCTTGGAATCATTGCGCACATCAACCATCCAAATGCTATCAAATTTGTTGGGTTCAGTTCTGATGCTAATTTGCATCTGGTGCTACAATTTTTACCTCACGGCAGTCTAGCATCTGTGTTACATGGTGATGTATTTGCTTATTAACATCACTAAAGTTTTATTTTTCTTTTATTTTTTTCAAAATACTTGTTAAGAACATTTGGCTGATCGTTTCACGTTTTTCAACCATGAATGCTTATGCCCTGGGAGTCTGAGGTTATAAACCATTATGGTTTAGCAATTGGACATGCATTGTTTTGACTAATGAAGAGATATTCAGTGTTTCAGGCTCAAATGAGAATCTGGAATGGAACATAAGATATAAGGTGGCTGTTGGGGTGGCTGAAGGGTTGCATTATCTCCACCGTGACTGCCCGAGGCGAATAATTCACAGAGACATCACAGCCTCAAACATATTATTGACAGAAGATTATGAGCCTCGGGTATTTACCATATTTCTAGTAAAAATATCATACTTTTCATTTGATTGCCGAATCCCAAGGATGGAATGAACCCTCGTGCATTCTTTTACATTTGTAGATATCTGATTTCGGACTGGCCAAGTGGCTTCCAGAAAAATGGATTCATCATGTTGTTTCTCCCATTGAAGGCACATTTGGGTACACTAGAGCAGCTTCATTCTTGAATTCATTTCCGTTTTGTAGGATGATAACAAAAATAAAAATTTTCTGGCATATTTTCATCAATCTGTTACAGATACATGGCTCCTGAGTATTTCATGCACGGAATCGTACACGAAAAGACTGATGTTTTTGCCTTTGGAGTTCTTCTGCTGGAACTAATAACAGGTCGTCGTGCAGTTGATTCATCTAGACAGAGCCTTGTGATGTGGGTATGATCTGATTATGCTACAATCCACATGTTCCCTTCAGACCTCTCAGACATTTTCTGTCCTAGGATTATGGACAAATTCCAAGTCCATTCAAGTTTCACTTCCTCTAGGGATCCATCTTTTTGTGCTACGACTTTTGACCTGATTTTCCTTTGCCATGATATTACCTCCTAGGCATCCATACAGTCTTGATTCTTTGTTTTCTCCACTCCTTTAGTAGGTGAACTAATTCGTTCTAGGTTGTCTGCTAAGATGATCCCTTGTTTACATCATTTTCTCCCATCTCTGCCTGTCACTCGAGTAGAACTCATTGGCCGTGGTCCATTTCTTTGCTTTTGGAGGGGGGCTGGGGGGAAGGGGGGGAGGGAGGGCCCATTTTTCATTTTTATTGGATGCTTCATATATGGTTTTATTAGTCACAAACCAGTCATTAAGTTCAACTGCAAAATTCCCTTCTTTGACTAGTTACTTTATCCCCTTGCACAAAACATTGTCAGGCAAAACCACTGCTGGAGAATAATGATGTAGAAGAAATTGCAGATCCTCGTTTAGGGGATAATTACAATGCCATTGAAATGAAACGCGCCATGTTTACAGCCTCAACGTGCATTCATCACCTATCAAACATGCGTCCCAACATGAAACGGGTATACCTTTCTCAGCCCAATAATAAAACTCTTCCCAGATTATGTCTGCATCACTTTGATAATCAGAAGTACATTTTCTGCAGGTTGTTCAACTACTTAAAGGGGAGAGTGAACCAATAGACATGAAGCAGAAGTCTATGGGAGGACGGGCATTGCTTGTAGACGCTTGTCACTTGGAAGAGTATTCTTGCACAACATATTTGAAGGACCTTAATCGACATATGGAACTTGTTATGGAGTACTAACAGTGGCTTCCCCTCAAGCTCATCTGCAGTTTTCGACCGCTGTTGTTTACTGCTCTTCTTCTGCTGCTGGTGCTTGAAGTTGCCAAACTTGCTGTGAATATAGAGGCCTAAAAACTGGCATAAGCTCCTGCTGTAATCCAACTCAGACATGAAAAATCAATAGGAAACTCGAGGTTTTCCACTTGTTTTCAATGGAAAAGATTTTCAGTCTCTTAGGTTGCTTGCAAAGGATAGTGTATTGCAGGCAAATTGTGCAGTGAAAAAGAAATTTATGTAACACTATCCAACAGTTACTGTATGAGGAATTGTCTTATTTTTCTCTTGTGCAGTTCCGTGCCAGAGGAATTTGGTAGACGGAACCTTAGTTAAGTAGAAGTCCAAATGTAAATTTCCTCCAATTTCTTTTGATCATTGCTAAACTTCAAGATTCTACTTGTTGAACTAGAAGATGAAGGATTTAGGCATTTGCAGAGACTCTGAGCTAAGTGAAGTTCTTTAGTGGAAAACAATTGAGGTAAACCACGTAATATATCTTTTCCTTCCCCTGCTTTCCTCTTATCTCTTCTGGAAAAATTGAACAAGAATTCAAAAGATGCATTTGGTCCTCGCTCTGTCCATCCAATTTGAGTAATTGAAAACGCCAGTTATTAATGGAATTTCTTGTCGGCTCTCTGTGAAATACTAGTTGGCCGGGACTTCCAAACAGGTCATAAGTTAAATACAAATAACCAACTCCCCATGAATAGGGAAGGAATAGTAATGGTATGAATGACCATGGGAGATATTCTCAAGAGTTCCAAGAAAATTGTAGGGAAGAGTGAGGAGGGTGTATTTGGTGCAGATTTGCTTTACCTAGGCGAGAGTCATAGAAATGACCTAAAATTAGTTCAACCAAAACAGCAGAAACTAGAGAGGAGCAGCTATCCTACTCCAAAAGAAAACACTTCCACAAATCCTGTATTTATAAACCCCTACGAGAAAAACTTGCACAAGGTTTAAATATTTTCTTAACCGTCTCTAATTAAACTCGATATAAATACAATTTAGTACATCTCAAAATTATTTATATATCAGAAAATTAAATTGCCTTATGAAATTTTAAACCACACCCAGCAGATTTAAAATAAGTAAAACACCTATTATGTTGCTACAAAAATAGGAATATGAATCAAATACAAAATTTAAAGCAGTCAACTAGAAGTACCATGTTATCACAAATAAAAACTATTTTCATAAAAAAAAAAATTAAAACCTTCAAATGGATTACAAAACATACTACTATAGTTTTGGCCTAAGATGGGAGCTGATTGTTTTTTTTTTTTTTTTTAATTTTCGAATTCAATACACACCTAGTTCTCCAGCGTCCAACCGTCACTCCACGCCTAGGAATGGTTTGGTTTTGGGCTTGGCAAAGAAAACCCCTAACCAGATTTTAAAGCATTCCCCTCACTCCTGTCAGGCCCACAAAAAAAGTCTAAAACTTTCTTCTCTCCGCGCAGAAACCACCGCCTTTCACAGCCACTGCCGCCGCTGCTCTGCCCTTCGGTGAACGCATAGATGGCCACAGATGTCTTGCTTCAATTCAGCATTCTTATCTTTACCCTAGGCATCTTCTATCTATTGCATCACCTCCCAAAACGAGCTCTATCCAATCTGCGGTCGAAGACTCGGCCCAGCATCCAAGCGAACCGCCACTTGCTCGCCGGAGCCCAATTCCTGATCAGAGCCCGATCAGTTCAAAACAACAAAAGCACCACTTCTTTCAACCTTGCCAAATCTGCCGTCGGCGAGGCCGATAAGGCCTTGGCCATACAACCCAGAGAACCAGCAGCTCACATACTTAAAGCCATGGCGCTTGACATCATGGGCCACAAGAGTGCGGCTATAAAATCCCTTGACGTAGCTCTATCGCCAACGATAGTGAAAGGATTGTCTGAGAAGGAGAGGGGAGATGCTCTGTTCAAGAGGGCTGAGTTGCAGCTCGCGATAAATCGGAGGAGGCGAGTTGACTCTGCTGTGTCGGACCTTGTTGAAGCGGTCAAACTCAGTACTGACAATTCCAAGGCTTTTTGTTTGTTGGGTCAGTGTTACGAAATGAAGAATTTGAAAGTCGAAGCTAAGGATGCTTTTAATCAAGCTTTACAAGTTGACCCTGGGCTTGTTCAGGCCCGTCAAGGATTGAGCCGATTGGGCCCTTAAAATGGAATCTGTTTGCCTTAGATGGCCTTGGATTGGGCCCATCACGATGCAGTAGTTTTTGAAAATTTCATAGCGAAGTCTGCTTTGTAATCCATGAGACTTTTTTTTTCCCGTTTAAGTGGGCCTTTTTTCCTCTTTCCTTTCTCATTTTCCCCGGAAAATGGTACCAGCTTTCTTGTCAATATTAATCAAAATGTTTATCGACTTTTATTTTTTGGTTTGGCTGGATCCCTACCAATATTTTAAGAAATCAAGCTGCAACAAGTTTTACATGCAATGGAGGGACACTTAAGCTATCTAGGTTACAAATGCCTTCGCATCAATAGGCAACTCATTGAAATGCAAAAAAAGTCAATGAAGACTGAGATTTATATCATCCACTAGATTATTACCCGTGCGATGCACGTGAGGAATATATATATATTTTTTAAATTATAAACACATTATGACTTGGTGAATTCTCTTATGAATTGAAATGCTTACCAATCCATTTCCCCAGGTCATTGTGTTGGATTATCCTGATGGCAGTCATCTTGAGATCCACAGAAACTAACAGAAGAAGAATAAGGCAAACAGTAATTGATCTACCTGATCAAAATTGCATGCATGCTGAACCTCATTAGGATAAATTTGCCAAAAAATTTAGCCTGTTAGTCAGAGAACTTGTTCCCCTGGAAAAAATGGACTCCTAGTGGATTGCATTTTTGTTGATCATGATCTTCCTAATAACATGAATGCACTGATACAATAAATTGGCCAAAATGGCCAGAGTGATATCTCACAAATTGATTGCATCAACAACAAGACCTAATTCAATATGTAAATGAGAAGCACAACTAACTCCACATATTTCACAAATGACGGCAACTTCTTTATCTGTGTTGGTAGAGATCAGCTAGGATGTGGCTTCAAATCAACATCCCAATCAAGTGATTTATGGCAAATTTCACAACAATCTTTATAATCATCAACTTGCCAATATAAGCTGTTAATGACCTGCATCCTTTGAGCTTATGGCTCTTTCTGACTGCTATCTCCCTAAACACGTGTAGCCTGAAATTGAATGGCATACTGTCGTTGTATCATTAATTACTTTTCTCCTTTATCCTCATTTCTTTTTGCCAACCCATCAAATGCACTGCAGATATGTTGGATTATAAGAAATGAAGATGTTCAGATCAACTGAGTAAGCAATATGCATATTTTTTAGGGTGAATAAAAACAACAAACAAAAAGGCAAACTTTCAAAGCAGATGCAAGAATTTCTACAAAATTTAGTAAACCTACTCTGGATTCATTTAAACCATATTGTTCAGTTTGATTTTATCAAAACTGATCTCAGATAATGAAATCAAAATCACATGGAAATGCTGTGGGTTTACCATCACAGACTAAAACACCAAAGAATAAGCCTAATCAATTATTGAAGCAAATTAACAAACAATTATGCCATAAAACATCCATGAATGGTCATTTGAACCAACAAAAACTAAGATCACTCAACAAATAAGTCACCTACAAACCAATAAATTTTCCCAATCAATTCAACTTCCAATCCAAATCCATAGGCCCAAATCATCAAATTCTAAAACACATGCATGCTGAAACACACAACTTCAGAGGAAAATTAAACATAGCAGAGCAACAAACACCATACTTTTCACCTAGCAGTGGTTGGTATTCAGAACCATAAATTTATCCCAAAATATTCTTCATTTGTTTAATCATATCAAACTTCACAGAATATGGCACCACAGAAAATAATGACCAACCTCAAGTTGCTGGGAGATGCCCACTTGAGCAATGGGAGCGTCAGGCTCACTAAAGACCTTCCTCTATTGAATATCATTTATAACTATTAACCTCTTTTAATCTACATGTAAAATCAATAAAATGTCAAGAAACAATGGGCCGATTTCCTACCATTCCAAACAAAAAAATCATGGAGAAGACTGCGATAATTGACAACCCAGCACCCGACAGTGATGCTTCAGTTAAATCTTTGGGAATTTTTCTGTAAGCAATACAAATATTCAATAACCGAGTTCTCAATTTGATAAGATACTAATACAAACAACATTGAGCAGGCATAGAAATGAAATAACTAAGTTCTCCCGCTCTTGTTTCTCCCCATCCAAATCACCATTTCTCCTTGCTTGTTTTTGAGCATGTTCCTTCTTCAACTATTTCCCTAACCTATCTCAATCCTATAAACTGCTTCAATGCCAATTCGGGAAGTAGTACCAGCAAATTGCTGAGACACCAGACATTCCTAATCCGGTACATATTTTTAGCTTAGGGCGGTATTTTAGGAAGCAAAGAAGAAATTAGATGGCAAATCAATGGCATCACTGGATTAGGAATAAACTCGTCCATATAACTAAATTGAACACCAGAAATTTATGTATGATCTATATCTATTCACAAAGCCACAGCCAAAAACCCCTCAATAAAGCAGAGGAATGCTAACAAAATTCCAAAAAATAAAAAAAATCTTGTTGGATTTAAAATGTCTTGTAACTGTTTCTTTCCATTTACAGAAATTCCAGCGTTCATAATCAGATTCAATGGTGAACAACTAAAAAACACAAAAATAACAAAGAATAATGAATTGAATTAAAAATGACAGAAACTTTGAATAGCAAAATTCTTCAAATAGAAGAGAACTAACCTGTAGAAGTCCACGGATTTGATTTTGCTAGTGGAAACCATGATTCCGGCAATGAAATTAACGAATGATTAGTAGATCTGGAGATAGAAAATGGAAATTCCAAGTTGGAGGCCTAAAAACCACAAAAATAACAAAGAAGATGTCAGGCAAATTGAAAGGGCATAACCGATAGTGGGTGGTTGCCCAGCATCGGTTATACCCGTAAAACTTCAGAAGAATGGCCGAAAAACCTCACGCTCCCAAACCCATAGGACGCCGGTGACATCTCTATCTAAGCAATCACTGAAGTCTGAGATCTCTTTTCATCTGTTTCGGACATTTCAGCGCTTATTGGTAGAGATCGGAGGTATTTGGCCCCCAAAAGGGATTGAGGTTTTAGATCCTTGGGAAATCCCTTTTCTTAATATCCTTATTCCCCCCTTCAATGGCTACCGCAGCTTTGGGTCTTGTTTATTTCCGCAGTAGCTTTCACCACGCAAAGCAATGGTTTTTACCATTAAACTCTTGACGTCTATAAATATAGGTCGGCGGCACTGATTCCGTTCCAGTGCCATTCACGATGAGTCTTTCTTCATTCTATTCCTCTTCCGTTCAGATGGAATGAAGAGGAGGAAAGAGACGAGGAAGAAAGACTGGGTTTTTGGAATAGCAAAAGGCCAGAGAATGGTCCATCTTCCAATTCGAGATCTCCAATGCAATAGAAGACCAACAAAACAAACAAAGCGATTAATTCCAAAAAATATAAGGAATTCGAAGCATCTGTTGTAAATATAGCATTAAATCTAAAGAAATCAAACCGAGGAACAATCCTATAAATATCCTACTTCATTCTCATAAAAAATCTACTCTAAAGACAATAAGAATCAAACAAAACCTATGAACTAAACCTAAAATTCTAAAACCAAGATCCATACCTACTTAATAAACCTAAGAAAAAACCTAAAGCCATACTATAAAATACTTTACAAATACTTCTCTGGTAAAGCAACAAAGAAGTCAACAAAAAATTTAACTATTCACCTAATTATGCTGAGTTGTCAAACCCACAACAATTTACCCCTCAGCTTTACACATTATTAATTTGCCATGCAATCAGCCAACACATTCGCCTCCATATAACTATGTATCAGAGCAACCGAATAAAGCCTAGCAGCAAGCATTCGGATTTGATGGAAAATTCCCTTCAAATGCCATGGAACCTTTTGAACACCATTGAATTGGAGACAGTGCTTGCACAGCATCAAGGTACCTTGAGACACAAAGTTTAAGTCATGTAAAAGTGAAAGCATAGATGCGATCTATGTAAATCATATGTATTAACAAGTTGTATCATATACAGTACATATTATATATAACTTGCTTAATGCTTATGGCCTATGACCCACATAAGAATTTTCTTCCCCATATTAAAACGGACCCTAGATTTTAACAGAATGCTAGATGAAAAATTCCAATAGGGAAACGGAAGACTCCTCCCACCCCAACTTGACAAGCGTTACATTTGGAAGCACTATCAATATTTAAGATGTAGTGCACGACAACATCTACCTTCTCTTTCCGTCTAACCGACTGAATTGTAATACTCCTTTCAGGAGACCATGTAATGCAAAAATTTCCCAACGCATGCATCATGTTGGGGTGCCTTGCATCCCACATCGGGAAACCAAAGATTTCTTCACCAATTAATACTTTGTTTCATGAAGGAATCCCACATCAAATTTCTATGAATTCTAACCTCCTCAAGATGCCTACAAATAAAGGCTTAATTTGGTTCTTTGATGTACACAACAACACCAACACAAGAGTTTAAATAGCAATTGAGGCATTGGTACTCTTGTTCTATATTAGTGGTGTTTAATGGCTTGAAACACTTTACTAAAGCCTTGTAAATTGTCTTTTTCATAGTGAAATTTTGTTTCGCCTCCGCCCATAGACGTAGGTCAATTGACCGAACCACGTAAATTCTTGTGTCTCTCTCTCTTTTATTTCCTTTCTCGTTATTTATTTTTTCTCCGTATTATTTTCGTTATTATTTCCTTATTATCGTCTTATGTGACATTGCCATTGGAGTTTTAGTTTGTTCTTGGGGCCTATCTGTTAGTGTTATGCCCCAGAAGCAACCACTTGTACACTGTATATGACACATTTTATTTTAATAAAAGGTATTATTTATCTTATAGTTTCTTTTGTTTACTTTTAAGTAATATAACTATTCGATAAAGTCCCTAGTACAACACTGTGTTAAGGAAATCATGATATGAGATTCCTACTACACTGAATGGTGTTAGTACTTAAATAGTCCCTAGTCATAGTATTAATGAGACAGGACATCATTAATGTATTAAGACTAGCATGTGTTAGACTTCCTGATAGTTTTCATAACCGTGAGTATTGAAATACTCAAAGTTAACACATGAATGCTTATTAATGGAACAAGTTCATTGGATGACCTAACTTTGAGATAATCACATAGATAACTATTTAATGCCAGTGATATAATCTCAATATAGTAAACGTACAAGTATCCTTAGACTTGAGATCTCCAAGGTACTTTGTTTGCTGAGCTTTGTACTTTGATTCCAATCTCCGAAACTTGATCGAGGGCCGCCTATGGGATGGATATTGGGTACATTGTGAGGTAAACGAAAGTAGTTGAAAGGATCAATAAAGGATTCACCACTCCTAATAATAGGGGCGAACATCTCACGGTCACTTGTAGGAATTACTACTCGAAAAGTCCTTGGCCAAGGCGATTGTGTATTGAAAACAGTTCCAATTTATGCATATCTAGAGTAGTGGGTTCCTGGTACAAGTACTATTATATTCGGGCCAGAATTAATTCTGGAGGGAGTTGGCACTAATTCCGTACTCCAAACTGAATGAGATATTGTATGGTAAAATGAGTTAATTGCACTAAAATTTGTTATTGAAGGGTTCATGTCAAGCCACTTGACTTCCTGGACTCTTGGGTAGTCATGATGCGTTGCTAGATACTGCTCATGATCTGGGAATATGAGTTTATTAATTGATGAATTAATAAACCAATCCTGATTATAATTAATAGGATTAATTCTAATTAATTATGGATTATTAATCTCAAAGACGTTTTGATTAATTCATATTCACTACCAATTGATTAGGAAACCTAATAGGTCATACACAACGAAGGATTATATACTCAAGATGTTATTTGATAACATAGTGGGGTTAATTGAGAAAAGAGAAGTTCTTGTAGACAAATTATAATTAGTTATAATTTGTGGTCCAAGTTGTAATTGTGAGAACTTGATATTTCCAATTACAGTTAGGGAATTCTAATAGGATTAGAATTCTCAGTTTTGGAAAAAAATTTCATGTGACATATATTATTAGTCACACGAAACCCTAGTTGTGAATGAACACATAAAACAATAGCCACCAGACAAACGCCTTCTTCTCTCTCTCTCTCTCTTTTGTTTTGCTGAAAACGATAACAGCCCTAGCTGCCTTCTTTTTCTGCTAGCACAGGAAATTTTGGTGCTTGAGTATTTCTCTGTGTGTATTACTATTAGAGATAATCACACATTGTGATTGTAGTGATTAGACGTCCAACTCTCGTGAAGTTTGCACAAGAGGATTGCTGGATCGCGCCTCGACTTGAAGAAGAAATTTTGTTCTTCGGACGATCAAATAAAGGTAAAAAGCTGTTGCTTTTATTATCTTTATGTCTTGTTTTCCACACATAGGCGGGTCCTGGGATGGTATCTCGTTTTATTTTTCGCTGCGCCGTATAGGATACGAGCCTGAGATACCCAACAGCGGTATCAGAGCCATGTTATATGTGGTCTATGGACATTGTTTTGGCATAAAAAACTATTTTTCATGTATTCGTGCTTGTCTTTGTTCGCTGTGAAAATCATTTTCACTTGAGTCGAAATCATTTCGAGCTTTGTGGGTTGGGTCTGTAGCACAATATGATTGTGTAAAAGTTATAACATATTTCAAAAGGTGTTTTCTTTATGTGCTGAAAATTTTCTGCAGAAAAACATTTTCTTAAACATGGTAGTTGCCCTCCATTTCATCTTGTGAATTTAATTTTTTGTTTTTTTTTTTTTTGTCTAAACTAACAAATTGGTTGTTGTTTTGAGCTTCAAAATAGAAAATTCTATTGAGAATTGTTCTCACTAAAATTCTATAGAAGATTAAGGCACTAGAAATTGTTTCTGAAATTTTTTTTTTTGAAAATCGCCGCCACGTCCCGACTACAGCCAACGCCGACTCTAGCCTCCAAATCGGCGCCGGTTCCATTCTGTTCGTAATGTCCAGAAATTGTTTTTTGAAGAGAAAAATTTTTGGAAACCAGAACAGAGCCAGCGCTGGCTCTGGCTTCCAAACCCGCGCCGGTTATGCTCTGTTTTGCACGTTTCAGCTGTTTAAAAAAAAAATTGGAATAGAATTTTGAAAAGGGAAAAATCTCATTTGATGAGAGGCGGCAAAATAAAATTTTTTCTGCGGGAGCGCTGCCCCCTAACCCCCGCCCGCTGACCGGCCAATGGGACCGCTGTTATCATTGCGAGACAGGACCCAAAAATATTTTCTCAAAATTAGTTTTGAGACAAACAATTTTATTTTTCAAAATAATGATTTTGAAAATTTAAAATTAATGTATTTTTCTAAACTATTGATTTTAGAATTTGTTTTATTTTTTCAAAATAGTGATTTTGGAATAATAAAAAGTATATGTTTATTTTGTTTAAGCATAGTCAATGGCATGGTGGATGGTTATGGACTAAATCCAATTATATCTATTTATGTATTTTACAGTTTTGATTTTTTATGAAATAGGGCCTGCGTGTCCTGCCTTCTCTAGAATTCTTGTGTAATTCTCTTCTCATCTAACTCCCCTCGAATGTAACTCGAGGTTTTCTTTCTTTAAGAAATTATGTAATTAGTTTACATAAGTTAGATATGAATAGAATTATTTTTAATTTTAGAGATGGCAACCAAAACAAGGCGAGAAGGTAAGACCTTCTACTTAAATCATGCATAAACACATAGGGTTAACTATGTTAATTTCTTTTATGGCTCAAAGAAATTAATTTAGAAAAATTCCATAACCATACCACGTAATCGCTTTATTACCATGATTATCAATTATGCGATTTATTGATTTTTATGCATGTCATTCAAAGAAATCGCTAAAAGGAACAAATCTCACAATTAATATTAAATCTAATTCCTTCCGTTACTATAGTAAGAATGAGAGTCTTTTTTCAAGACCAAGTTGTTAGGCAAACCCAGCCTACTTGACATTGGGCATGTTCAAGCTATGGAATTAAATTCTTTATTAATGGGTCGGATTTAACTAAATTCTTTATCCCGGTTGGGCAAACTCAAATATAAAGAAATTTAGAAGAAAAGTTGGGGTAGCCCAAAAGGCTTTAAGATTAAAAACTGTTAATCACTCAATGATTCGGTAATTACATACGATATAATTGGTATTAGATACCTACCAATGAACTCAAGGGTGGCTTGTTGGGCAAACCCAAGGTTGTTCTAGAGGAATTTGGATACCGGTCCACTAGGAAAGGTTCCAACGAATTTCCCAAATTAATAGTGGGGGCTATTGGTTTGAGTAAAATAGTAGAGTAAAAATGCGTTTAATTAAAGGTCTAATTATTTGTATATCATGTGCATATACAAGTAGCTAATATTTTCTATCTTTACATCTAGGTCACTTGTATTATGTCAACAAACCTAAACTTACATAGCATCTTGGAAACTAACAAGTTAACCAAATCAAACTATCTCGACTGGTATAGAAATTTGAGAATCGTTCTCAAATTGAAAAAGTTATTCTACGTGCTAGATGCTCCTATTCCATCACCACCAGCCCAAGATACTCATGCTGATGAGCATGCTATCCACAAAAGGCGCAAGGAGGATAGTGATACAGCATCTTGTATTATGCTGACATCCATGACTTCTGAGTTGTAAAAACAGCATGAGCATATGGATGCTCAATCAATTATACTACATCTTCGAAAGCTATTTGATGCCCAAGCCAAAATTGAGAGATATGAGATCTCGAAGGAACTATTTTGTTGCAAAATGGCAGAGGGTTCTTCTGTGGCCACTCATAGGCTGAAGATACTGGGCTTAATAAAGAAGCTTGGATCTCTCGGGTTTGCAATGGATCATGACTTAAGTGTTGAATTAATTCTACAATCTTTGCCTACTAGTTTCTCACAATTTGTGATTCACTATCAGATGAATAAGATTGAATCCACCATTCCTGAGTTGATCAATCTTCTCAAAACTGCAGAGTCCTCCATGAAGAAGGATTCTAATGCAATTTTAATGGTAAAATCTTCCTCTTCTAAGAAGAAAATTCAAAAGAAAAATAAGAAGGCTCCCATGAAGCCCAAAGGTGGTGTGAACAAAAAGGACGCAGCTACCAAGGGCTCATGCCATCATTGTGGTAAGATGGACCACTGGAGGCGAAACTGCAAAGCCTACTTGGAGACCATTAAGGACAAGAAGCAGAAGGAGAAGCTTACAAGCACCTCAATATAACGGTGTATCTGAGAGAATGAATCGAACCCTTCTAGACATGGTACGGACCATGATGGCTTCTACAGACCTGCCAAAATCGTTTTGGGGGTATGCACTAGAGACTTCTATTTATATACTAAATAGAGTTCCGACAAAATCGATTGATACTACCCCATTTAAGATGTTCTTTGGTAAGAAACCAAAGTTATCTCACTTGCGAGTATAGGGTTGTCTTGCCTTTGTCAAAAGACTACAGTCAGACAAACTTGATAATAAGTCTGACAAGTGTTTGTTTGTGAGACATCCGAAAGAATCTTTTGGATATTACTTTTACCTACCCTCTGAAAATAAATTATTTGTTTTGAAGCATGTCGTCTTCTTAAAGAAGGAACACATGCTCAAAGGGAACAGTGGGAGTAAGATTGAACTTAGTGAAGTTCATGAAGATCAAACAAACGAGGATCAACCGTTTAACCCTACATTTATTGAGAGAATAGATGAACCTTCTAATACACAAGAACCTCGTAGATCTAATAGGATACGTGTGGCACCTGAGAGATATGGATTTCTCATTAGTGACCACAATGACGTATTGCTCATAGATGAAGATGAGCCTGCTACCTACAAGGATGTTCTGAACAGTTTAGAATCTAGCAAATGACTTGAGGCCATGAAGTCAGAGATGGATTCCATGTACGACAACCAAGTATGGACTTTGGTTGATCCACCCAAAGAAATTAAACATATTGGGTGCAAGTGGATTTTCAAGAAGAAAACTGATATGGATGGTAACTTAGTTACCTATAAAGCGCGTCTAGTGGCGAAAGATTATCGTCAACAATATGATATTAACTATGATGAAACCTTCTCGCCAGTAGTCATGTTGAAATCCATTAGGATACTCCTAGCCATTGCTGCTCATCATGATTATAAGATTTGGCAAATGGATGTGAAAACAGCTTTCGTAAATGGAAATTTAACTGAGAAAGTGTATATGACAGAATCTGAGTGTTTCACATCTAGTGATAGCACAAATGTGTGCAAGCTGCAAAGGTCCATTTATGGACTTAAGCAAGCTTCTAGGAGTTGGAACATTCGTTTTGATGAAACAATCAAAAAGTTTGGTTTCATTCAAAATATGGATGAGCCTTGTGTATACAAGAAGGTTAGTGAGAGTGCAGTCGTTTTCTTATTACTTTAAGTAGATGACATATTGCTAATAGGAAACGATATACCTGTCTTGCAAACGGTTAAAATTTGGTTGTCTAAATAATTCTCCATTAAAGATTTTGGAGAAGCAACCTATATTCTCGGAATAAGGATCTATAGAGATAGGTCCAAAAGGTTGCTAGGTCTTTCGCAGTCTACATATATAAATAAAGTGCTAAAGAGATTTAGTATAGATCAATCCAAAAAGGGATTCTTACCCATGTTACATAGTGTAAGCCTTTCAAAGTCAATGTCTCCCAAGACACAAGTTGAAAGGGATCGCATGAGTAAGATTCCATATACCTCGGCAGTTGGATCTATCATGTATGCTATGATATGTATTAGGCTCGATGAATCTTATGCTCTCAATTTGACGAGCAGATACCAATCTGACCCTAGTGAAGGTCATTGGGCGGCTGTAAAAAATATTTTGAAGTACTTATGAAGGACTAAGGATATGTTCTTGGTATATGGAGAAGGTAATTTGAAAATAAACGAGTATACTGATGCCAGTTTTCAATCTAACAAAGATGATTTCAAATCAAAATCCGGCTACGTGTTTACGTTGTGCGAAAGGGGCAATAAGTTGAAAAGGTTTCAAACAAGAGACTATTGCCGACTCTACAACAGAAGTGGAGTACATGGCTGCTTTTGAAGCAGCTAAGAAAATAAAGATAGAGAGAGTTCCTACGGATAAGAACATAGCTAACCCGCTTACAAAAGCACTATCACAAAAGAAACATGATTGTCATGTTGAGTCATTCGGTATTAGATACGTGAATGATTGGCTCTAGTGCAAGTGGGAGTTTGTTAGTGTTATGCCCTAGAGGCAATCACTTGTACATTATATATGACACGTTTTATTTTAATAAAAGGCATTATTTATCTTACAATTTCTTTTGTTTACTTTTAAGTAATATAAATGTTCGATAAAGTCCCTAATACAACACTGTGTTAAGGAAATCATGATAAAGATCATGATATGATATTCCTACTACACTGGATGGTGTTAATACTTAAATAATCCCTAGTCATAGCATTAATGAGACAAGACATTATTAATGCGTTAAGACTAGCATGTGTTAGACTTCTTGATTTGATCAGGCGATGGTTCTCATAACTATGAGCATTGAGATACTCAAAGTTAACACATGGATGCTTGTTAATGGAACAAGTTCATTGGATAACCTAACTTTGAGATAATCACATGGATAACTATTTAGTACCAGTGATATAATCTCAATATAGCAAACGTACAAGTATCTTTAGACTTGAGATCTCCAAGGTACTTTGTTTGCTGAGCTTTGTACTTTGATTCCAATCTCTGAAACTCGATCGAGGGTCGCCTATGGGATGGATATTGGGTACATTGTGAGGTAAACGAAAATAGTGAGAGGGTCAATAAAGGATTCACCACTCCTAATAGTAGGGGCGAACATCTCACGGCCACTTGTAGGAATTACTACTCGAAAAATCCTTTGCCAAACTAATTGGAAACGGTTTCAATTGATACACATCTAAAGTAGTGGGTTCCTGGTACAAGTACTATTGTATTCAGGCCAGAATTAATTCTGGAAGGAGTTGACACTAATTCCGTACTCCAAACCGAATGAAATATTGTATGGTGAAATGAGTTAATTGCACTAAAATTTGTTATTAAAGGGTTCATGTCAAGCCACTTGACTTCCTGGACTCTTGGGTGGTCATGATGTGTTGCTAGATACCGCTTATGATTTGGGAATATATGTTTATTAATTGATGAATTAATAAACCAATCCTAATTAGAATTAATAGGATTAATTCTAATTAATTATGGATTATTAATCTCAAAGACGTTTGGATTAATTCATATTCACTACCAATTAACTGTGAAACCTAATAAGTCACACACAATGGAGGATTATATACTCAAAATGTTATTTGATAACATAGTGGGGTTAATTGAGAGAAAGAGAAGTTCTTGTGGATAAATTATAATTAGTTGTAATTTGTGGTCCAAGTTGTAATTGTGAGAATTTGATATATCTAATTACAATTAGAGAATTCTAATAGGATTAGAATTCTCAATTTTGGAAGGAATTTTCGTGTGACATATATTATGAGTCACACGAAACCCTAACTGTGAATGAACACACGAAACAACAGCCACCAAACAAACGTCTTCTCTCTCTCTCTCTCTCTCTCTCTCTCTCTCTCTCTCTCTCTCTCTCTCTCTCTCTCTCTATCTCTCTCGTTTTGCTGAAAACGATAACAGCCCTAGCTGCCTTCTTTTTCTGCTAGCACAGGAAACTTTGATACTTGAGTATTCCTCTGTGTGTATTACTGTTAGAGATAATCACACACCGTGATTATAGTAGTTAGACGTCCAACTCTCATGGAGTTTGCACAAGAGGATTGTTGGATCGCGCCTCGACTTGAAGCAGAAATTTTGTTCTTCGGACGATCAAACAAAGGTAAAAAGCTATTACCTTTATTATCTTTATATCTTATTTTTCACACATAGGCAGGTCCTGAGATCGTATCTCGTTTTATTTTCCGCTACACCGTATAGGATACGAGCCTAAGATACCCAGCACTATCCCTAACAAACTGGTATCAGAGCTACTAGGTCTTAACTCTGTGACAATGACGATAACAAAGACTAAGGTGGAGAAATTCAATTGGGGTGTCAACTTCGGCAAGTGGCAACTCCAAATGGAGGCCATCTTAATTTAAGACGGGGTTGACTTAGCCTTGAAATGAATAGAGAAGAAGACACAGGAGATGACAACAACGGCATTTGAAGACTTGGATAAAAGGGCATGATCAGATATCATTCTAAATCTCTCTAATGAGGTTTTAAGAGAAGTTGCTGCTGAGACTTCTACCAAAACTATGTGAAAAAAGCTGAAGGCTTTGTATATGAAAAAGATAGTAGAGAATCGTCTCTACCTGAAACAAACCTTATTTACACTTCGGATGGCTGAAAGTACATCTATTACTTCACATCTTGATACGTTTGATTCTTTCATTATGGATTTGAGTAATATTGATGTGAAAATAGAATATGAAGATCAAACTATTTTATTGTTGTGTTCTATTCCCCAATCCTTTAAGCATTTTCAAGATACTATGATATATAGAAAAAAAACTATCTCGTATCAGGAAATTAAATCTTTTTTGAAATAAAAAAAATGATGACAGAGATTTAATTGGGGAGGTTAGTGAAAACCAAGCTAAAGGCCTGGTAGCTAAGGGTAGATCCGAAAATAAAACTTGTAGCAGTAGTAAATCAAAATCCAGATATAGAAATTTAGTTTGCAATTATTGTCATAAAAAATGGCACATTAAGTCTGAATGTTTTAAATTGAAAAATAAGGATAATCATAAAGAAAAATCTACTGATGCTGCTGAAACTAGTGTTGTAGCAAATGAGAATGAAGGAAATATTTTCTTTGTGATGGATAGCGGGACAAAGTCTGAAAATGAATGAATTTTAGATTCGGGTTGTACTTACCATATGTGTCCCAATACGGATTTGTTTTCCACTTATGAAGTTTATAACAGTGGAGTTGTTTTGATGGGCAATAATGTCGTTTGTAATATTGTGAGTAAGGGTACAGTTCGTATTAAAATGCATGATGGCATTGTGAGGACTCTCACTGATGTTAGACATATTCTTGATTTGAAAATGAATCATATATCTCTGGAGACTCTTGAGACTCTTGGGTGTAAATATGTAACTGAAAGTGGAGTTATGAAAGTTTGTAAAGGTACTCTTGTTGTTATAAAAGGTTGCAGGTTTGGTAGAGTGTATACTTTATAGGGAACTACTGCCACAGGTTCTATTGCAGCTTCTACATCAGCTTTGTCTGATTCTGATATCACCAAATTATAGCAAATGCGTTTGGGGCACATAAGTGAGAAAGGTTTGCACATATTGAGTAAGAGAGGCCTTCTGGATGGACAAAACACAGGTGCATTGGACTTCTGTGAGCACTGTATTTTAGGAAGCAGAAAATAGTCAGCTTCAACTCACCAGTAATTCACCGGACTAAAGGCACCTTGGATTATATTCATTCAGATCTTTGGGGTCCATCTCGTGTCCCGTCTAAGGGTGGTGCCAGGTATTTGTTGACTTTCATTGATGATTATTCAAGGATAGTTTGGGTCTATTTTCTGAAGAATAAGAACGATGTTTATCTAACTTTCAAACAGTGAAAAGTTTTGATTGAGAAAACAGATAGATAAATAGATAAAGTAGTTGAGGACAGATAATGGCATAGAATTTTGTAAAAAAGAATTTGATGGATTTTGTAAAGATGAAAGAATTGTTTGGCGCCGTACAGTAAGAATAACACCTCAACAAAATGGTGTTATAGAACGTATGAACAGAACTTTTTTGGACAGAGCTCGATATATGATATCAAATGTAGGGTTGACAAAGGATTTCTGGGTAGAAGCAGTTTCTACAGCATGTCATATTGTAAACCGCGCTCCTACAGCTCTTGATTTCAAAACTCTTGAGGAAGTTTGGTCAGGTACACCTGCTAATTCTGATTAAGTTTTTAGGTATCCGGCATACATGCATATAAATAATGAGAAATTGGAGCCTAGAGCTAAGAAATGCATTTTCTTTAGATATGCTTTTGGGGTGAAAGGATACATATTGTGGTGTTCAGATCCTAAATTACCAAAATTTGTAATTAGTAGAGATGTTACATTTGATGAATTGTCTATGTTAAATTCCAAAAAAGAGACTTCGAGTTCTTCTCGTGTAGATGAAGATGATACGCAAGAGCAGGTGGAGCTTGAAATTAGCAGTTCTAGTCCTTCTAAGTTGACTTCTTTTATTCAGCAAAGTACAGTACCGCTACATATTGCCTCTAATCAAGTTGTGGTTTCTAACGAAGAAGTTCGAAAAGAAGAGGAATATTCTATAGCCAAGAATAGACTAAAAAGAGAGATTCGACCACCGCAAAAATATGCAAATTTAGTGGTGCATGCATTGTCAATTGTAGAAGAAACGGTTGGATTTCATAAGCCATTCAATAAGTACCTGAACTTGATTAGCGTTCATTGTTCATGATTTATGGTCTTTTAACTTTTGTGGAGAAGGTGGAGCAAAACTAATATGTTTGAGTTTAGATGCAAGTCAATGTGGAGATTTGTTATTGGGTAACTTGCATCCCACAACGGGAAACCAAAGATTTCTTCACCAATTAATATTTTGTTTCATAAAGGAATCCCACATCAAATTTCTATGAATTCTAACCTCTTTAAGATGCCTATAAATAAAGGCTTAATTTGGTTCTTTGATGTTTACAACAACACCAGCACATTGAATAGCCATTGAGGCATTTATTCTTTGTAATACTTTTGTTATGTATTAGTGGCGTTTAGTGGCTAAGGAAAACTTTTTTAAAGCCTTGTAAATTGTCTTTTTCATAGTGAAGTTTTGTTCCGCCTCCGGCCGTAGACGTTGGTCATTTGAAACTTATAATTATATTTAAATTTTAATAAAATCTAATTTGAATATTTAAGAGTTTAATTTTGAAATCTCATAAATATATTATATTATAAATATTTATATTTTTATATTATTCTTTACACGTATTGTAGTTTTCTCTCTCTTATTATTTATATTATTAAAATTTTAATTCTTTTTAATGTCATTAATAATTTTTAATTAAATTATTCATTTATTTGTGTTATTATTTTCATTTGTGATTGAATTCTCATGGGTTGATTATATTCCTCTTCACTCCACAAGAATCACAGACAGACGCTATAGATCGTTTGAAATTAGAAGAGGAAAATGAGCAAATGATGCATTCCCTAAGATGCTATGGAAAAAGTGATAAAGTGATATTTTTCTAAAAATGAAAAGATAGAGGGATTATTGCAAAAGGCCAAAGTGGAAAAAAGCTATTTGTCTTTCATTTTCCAACTTTGCCAATCTAGAATGCAGTGCACGCACCCCTTACTTTCACCGAAGTAACACTCCGTTTCTATGTCTGCAAATTTTGCCCTCACTGTTTCTATGTCTGCATTATGCACAAATGTGTCTGCCTGTGTGAGGGACAAGAAGTATCCAACTGGGCTGAGAACAAACAGAGCCACTGCTGCAGGCTATTGGAAAGCCACTGGAAAAGATAAAGTCCTCTGTGCTAGATTTAGGTCACGTGCACTACTTCTGTGCTGCCGCCGTTGATGGAATTCTCTCGGGAACGATTTGGTTCCTTCTGTGCTGCCACCGTTGATGGATACAACACCTTACAGTGGAAATTCTAAGTCCACCGTGCCAGATTCAGGTTACGTGTACTACTTCTCCAACTCCATTATTGCTCAGAAGAGCCAAGAGGGAATGCACAATTATTTGAACGGCAATCCTCCTTTTGCTGCTGCTTCAAATTCTGTGGATATTTACCATAGAAATTCTCTCACAAATGCATTTTCCCGAGGTCAACTTACTCCTGTTCAAGGAAATTATCAGCTTTCAACTTCATTTTCAATGCAAGATCCTTCAATTCTAAGGACTTTACTACAAAACTATGGCCAAAACATAAACCAGATCTTTTTTAGACGACGATCTTTTTGACAGTAGCAAATATAGACGAGGAGCTTTTTTAGGGAGCTTTTTGACAATAGCAAATACTGTCGAATCCTTCTTGTATATACATGTGGAGCTTTCAAATAAGGGAGTACCGATCAATATAATACTACTACTGTTTTTCGAGCCTTTGTCTTCTTCCTTTTCCATCATAATTTTGTGTGTGTTTTGCTTTGTTTCTTGAATTAGAGTTGCTGTGGGCTTCTTGGTATTGTGGAATTAGAAAAGAAAAGAGTAAAGTTTATGGCACCAAGTGAAATGACAGGAGCTAGCAATACGTACCAATTACTTAATTAATAAACTGTAGAAATATTGAAGATTTCTAGCTTTGTGCAATAATTCCCAGTGTAAGAGTTCGTAATGCGAAGAGCACTATTTTGGATCAATTTAAGCCCAAAGTTTATCTCAAAGCTCAAGCTTTTTCACTTCTCTTTATCAGTAAAATGACATGTACAAGCCCATTCCAATTGTTCAAGTTCATGTGATGTCCTTTAGCTTCCTCAAGTATGTTCTTATCAATAGTCTAGTAATTATGTGAAGATTTGCAAACTATGAAGAACGCATTTTCTATTGATAAAACAAGTATTCTTCATGGTGAGAAATCTGATTAACATTCCAATTGGTATCTTTGTCTGTATGTGTAAGATTATATTTCATGAACATCATCCTACATGCAAGATTAGGATCACAAGAACCTAGTACTTTTGTAGGAGAAGTATGCATTATTCTATGACTATTACTTAGAAAAGGAATCAAAGATAGCTAGTTTTGGATGTATAGAGCTCAGAATATTTTGCTCTCAAAATTTATTGCCAGTGAGATATTTCAATACTTTAAAGAAATAGGTAAGAAAGAAAAACACTTGAAAATTAAACAGAATGAGTGGATACTCACTTAGATACCATCAAGAACTAGAAGAATCAAAGAAAGCCCCCCAGTGTTGCTTCATAAGGCCCGTGATAGCAATAGCCTTATATATTCCCACTACTTCTAGATTTTCAGCTTGGTGCTTTTCTTTTTCTTTTTTTTTTTTACATTAATTAAAAGAAACAAGAACACAGTTCTCATCTTTTCATTATTAAATGTGAAATATCCAAGGAAAAGGCCTTTAAACTATGATTCAGGAATTAGATATTCATCATTTACCATTTCTATTATATTCATCATTGATTTATGCTTTTCTCCCTACTGCCTATAGTGTTAAAAAAATTATATAACACATGATATGGAATCAAACAATTTAGTTGAGAATTGTTTTCATGCTCTGTAAGTGTTGTATATTGGATATTGGATTTTTATGCTCTATGAGTCTAGAATTATTTTTATATTTCTATGAATATTTCTGGAGCATATTGTTTTGGAAATTCTTGTATTGTTGAATTGTTGAATGTTGATTTGTGGAGTTGTTGGGGTGTTGAAAAGTTGATGTGGAGATTTAGTGTTGGCATTGTGATTATTGGTGTAAGGGAACTGTAGTGTTATTGAAGTATGGTGCTCCATATGTAAATATATTACTTTTATATTACAATATATATCTGTGCGAGAAGAGGGGAGGGATGACTGAGGAGAGAAAGAGACAAGAGGAAGAGGAAGAGGTAAATACAGGTTCTGTATGGGAAGAGGGGAGGGTGGACTGAGGAGAGAAAGAGACAAGGAAGAAGGGGAAAAGATAGATGATAGGAGGGGAGGGATGACTAATGAGAGAAAGGGACAGAGAGGAAGGGGAAAAAACGATTGGTTTGCTCATTTTATATAAAATATTTTAATTGCACTGTCTTTTCTTTTATTGGAGTCACATTAGTGCACAAAATATTTTAATTGCACTACCTTGACATTTTTCTATTGTTGTAACTTTATATATAATTAGGTTGCAGGAAGGGATAAGGAGGAATGGAAAAAGACAATTGGTTTGCTCATTTTACATAAAATATTTTAATTGTGTTGCCTTATCTTTTATTGGAGCCACATTAGTACGCAAAATATTTTAATTGCACTACCTTGACATTTTTCTGTTGTTGTGACTTTAAGTATAATTAGGTTTTGTTGCAGAAATGGACAAGGAGGAAGGGGAAAAGACGATTGGTTTGCTCATTTTACATAAAATATTTTAATTGCGCTGCCTTATCTTTATTGGAGCCACATTAGTGTGCAAAATGTTTTAATTGCACTGCCTTGATATTTTTCTATTGTTGTGACTTTAAATATAATTGGGTTTTGTTGTACAAAGGGACAAGGAAAAAGGAGAAAAGACGATTGGTTTTCTCATTTTACATAAAATATTTTAATTGCGGTGCCTTGTCTTTTATTGGAGCCACATTAGTGCGCAAAATATTTTAATTGCACTGCCTTAACATTTTTCTGTTGTTGTGACATTAAATATAATTGGGTTTTGTTGCAGAATATGTACATTAGTTTCATAGTTTAGAAAATTTATGTTGGTATATGTCTACATTTTAATATTCTAAATTTACACTTGTACTTTATTTTTTTAGATGATGCGAAGGTTTTCTATTTATTGGAATCATTTCATTGTCAAGATTGATCTTCGATTTGTGCATTATACAAGTAAGGAGATGTTCTAAAACCCAACCCACTGACCTTAAGCTATGTTAGGTAAAAATTAATATTTTGTCGAGACTGAGGAGAGGAAGAAATAAGGGGGAAGGAGAAAATATGATATCGAGAAGAGACAAGAAGGAAGGGGAAAAGATGATACCGGGGAGGATTGACGTACTCAATTTTGTTTCTTATTTTATATGTACTACTATTTCTAATAGATTCCTTGGCATTTCCTACTTGTTATATATGTAGTATTACTTCTCTTGTGGAGTTTAAGGATTATTTATGATTTCAATGTTCAAGAGATTGATTCTGATTTGTTTGGCATTAAGCAAATTGTGTTTTATTGTGATTGGTATTGAATAAGTTGAACGGATTGTATTTGGATTGAAATTGCAGGTGAATAGGCCTAAATACTAAGCAATTTATTTTTTTTAAAAAAATTTAATAAACGTCGTATTTGCTTATTAACTGCACAAAACCGTCGTATTTGCTTATCAAAAGTGACGGTTACAAACGGTCGTTTTTGGTTATGGCTTAACAGAATAAATATGACGGTCAGAGTGGTCGTTTTTACTAATGGTGGCAATTGTTCCAAGATTTATTACCACGGTTGAATACTATCGCAAATACTCAATAATTGCAACGGTTAGCGCCATCGTAAATAACCGTCGCAAATAAAAAGTATTTGCGATGGTTTAAAACTATCGTATTTACATCGTTGCATTAACTAAATACAACGATTTTCCAGCTTTTTGAAATAAAAACGACGGCATTATATACGATGGTCAAAAAATCATCGTTTATATCAAAAATGACGGTATTTTCTTAAATACGACGGTTTTCTAACCGTCATATTTGCTTGAATTTTTAGTAATGAAGGCCTAACATTTGTTATAAATGTCACAACATTTGGAGAATCCTATAAACATTTGTTACAAGTTACCCATAGGGTGTTAAGATACCTAAAAACAGCTCCTGGACAAGGTCTATTTTTCCGTTCTACTTCAAACAAAACTTTAATAGGTTACAGTGACTTAGATGGGGAAGAATGTCTATATTTTTCTTGGAGATTTATTAATATCCTGGAAATCTAAAAAATAATAGAAGTAAAATATAGAGTTGTGAGACAAGTTACATGTGAAATACAATAGTTTGCATACATGCTTGAAGAATTACAATTTATACTTAATCAACCTACATCCCTCTTTTGTGACAATAAAGGAGCATTATATATTATAGAGAACACAAATTTTCATGAGAGAACTAAACATTTGAAAATTAACTGTCATTATGTCAGAGAAAAATATGCAACAAGCCTCGTTAAACCACTTCCAATCCGTTCATCAACTCAGCTTGCAAACATCTTCACTAAAGCCTTGCCACCAACTCAGTTCCTCAACAATCTATTTGCACTGCATATTGTCAATATTTATGCACATTCTGATATAGGTCCTCTTTTGAAGGGGGTATTGAGACTGCCACATCATGTTCTAGATCAACAACCATATTATAAGGTGCAGATGATAGGAACCATAAGCCACCTGGATGACAACTTAGCAATGCATGTGCACTCACGCCAAAAATGCCTTCACATTGCCTTCAGTTTTGTTTTAGCTGGTTAGCTGATCACAAGTTTTATACTCGATTCTTTTGTATATTCATATATATTCTTTGGTATAGAGATTCGTATGATCTAAGAAAGGGGTAGACACATGTGTCTCTGGTTAGTACTGATAGCATTGAGCAATGAAATAGAATTATGTTTTTCCTCCATTAACTTTTCTAGAAATTCTTCGCGTCCTCTTCCTTGCTTCAACAATTCCAGTTGGTGATCCAAAGAATTCCGGCTACTGAGGGCAAGGAAAGGAGAGGGATGGAATTGATCCTCTCAAACTAACATATATTCTGTTTGTTGATTAGAGTGAAGGAGGGAGTAGAAGGAAGATGTAATTTTGAAAGTGAATGCTTGATTTACTTTCTTTATTTAAAAGAAAAATAAACGTAGAAATAATTAAAAAATGAAGTAAAATGTGAAAAGGATGGATATGTCCAGCTCGATGGTCCCTATGTCCCATTTATTTATTTAGAGTTTAGGTTTATTTTTTATTTATTTAGATATATTATTTAGGGTTATTTATTTATTTATTTTTCTAAATAAAAATTTATTTTTTATATTATAAAAATTAATTTTTATTTAAAAGTAAATAAAATTGATAGGAGAGACTAGGAAAATTCTTTAAAGTGGAGGAGAGCATGGAATAGGGATTTGGGGAGATGATCCGTACCGAACCTTTGCTGGGAGAAGCTTGGAGAGAAGCTCTCTCTGGCTCCATGTAAGATTTTTAGCATGTCCAAACAAGGTTAATGTAAATATAATATATTTGGTGAAGTGAAAGTAAAAGTGTTCCTTTCCATCCCCTCCACCTTTGTAAACTAAACATAATGAAAAGTGTCCCTTCCCATTCCCTACCACCTTATAAACCAAACATAGATTTAATTTAATCTCTCGATTCTCTTCCTTTCTTCTACATTCCTTCCTTTCTTCAACTCCAATCCAATCACACTATCATATCAAGTGTTTTTGAGGATCTAATGTATTTAGTTCGTGAAAAAAAGACATATCCATAGATTATCAACGTTGTACTCCAAAATTACTCAAATTCAAGAGGCAAAATTGGGACCCTGTAGAGAGAAGAATTGGCCATTTGGGACCTCCTTTCACCCCAAAATGAATAAAGATAGCTACCAGTTGATATTTGGACCCATTCCCTTCCATTTGATGACTGCTTGATAGCTACTACTAGTTGATTTGCAATGGACCGCTGGGACAAAACTTTTCAGCCACAGCTGTTCAAAACAAGGAAACAAATAGCAATCTCGAAAAATTCCGCCATATTTTGTATGATTTTCTTATATGTTAGTTCAGCAAAACCATTGATACTACTGCCAGGAGCAACTCAACAAATGGAAAAACTGGAAAAATCAAAAATTTTTTCCATCGAGAGCTCCGAACCCGCATTAAACCAAAGTTCTAATCCAGCTGCTGTCAAAGAGATACTTACAAGTTTAACTTCTACCTAGAAACTAACGCCTTTTTTTTTTCCCTTCCATTTTGCTTATATCCCAGCCCTCCCATGGTTAAAATCTACGCTAAAACCTAGCGGGTCAGATGAGGGTCAGCTTTAATGTAAATACCAGAAATGACAGCTAAAGAGTTTATCCATCGATGATATATTAGGGGAACAGTATTGCTGAAGAAGTAACTAGTTGATCTTGCTAGTAGGACTGATGAGGCCAAATGAAAAACTCAGCTGGTGAAGGCAGCAACGGCATTGGAGTCACCAGGGATGAGACGGGACCGGTAGTATCGGGCGTGCCAGCATTGTTGACGTTAAGATGGTGGAATAGATTGTGATGATAATATGGTGTTGCTGAATCGAATGGCACTCCACATGGAACCGGAGCTGGCTGAATTGCAGAAAAGTTGATAGTGCTGCTGCCGTCGCTGCTACACTGAGTTTGTTGATTGCTCAGGGATGGCTTCTGTTCGGATTCAAGAGAGAGTTTTAAGCGCTTTGCTGCTCCGCCAATGGGAAGAGCACTCTTCATAATGGCTTCAACATCATATCGGTTCATTTCGAAGTTGGTCACTGCATTCACCCCCCTGAACTTTATTGCCGCTATATCATATGCCTCTGCAGCTTCCTCCTCAGTAGCTGCCAGCAAAGAAGTAAATCAAGTCATTGGACTGAAAAATAACACCAGGTACCACGTCCTAATGTCGCGCGTCTAGAAATGGCATCTTCTTCAGATCATAAGATTAAACTAGTTTTTTAGAGTTTCTTCTCAACTAGGCAACTAGGTTAAATTGCAAGATTAGTTTAATTGATAACAAGACAACATTGAGTGCATAGAATTAACAAAAATGTCCTGATCATGTTGGTCTATTAGATCCCCGTGCAGGTTAAGCGTGCTGAATGCAACACATACGTACCAAAGGTCCCAAGGTACAAATCTTTATTCCCAGCAACACGACCTATCCTTGCTTGCCATCTACCCTGTTGATGATGCCTGCAAAAGTTTCAACACTGCCTGATGAATATTTATTAACAAGATTGCTAGAAGGTAACTCCATCACTAGATTCCTATTGATTAATTTCTCCTAGCTATGATTAATACAGAACTGTTACCAATTAGTACTAAAAACATAAGATTAAGATGTGAATAATTCTATTCCAGACCTAGTAACACCCCTGTAGATGGATGCTCCCCGAGAGAAACCGCTACTTTTCCTGAGACAATAGTGGCAACTTTTGTGAGAGTTTTGTAGACGGTAGGGAAAATTACAGTTCCATATGTTCTAGTCAATGTGTCAAAGGTAGAATGCGTTTGGCAGCCATACCTTCTAAGTGAGGCAATGAATTCTTGCTTAGTAACATGCTTCATTTCCTCGAGTTCTTTGGAATAATTGGAAACCTGAGACGATGTAAATTCCAATTCAGACTTAGCTCTAAGATAATCTTCATCCAGAAATATGGTAAACTTTAGCCATATGGAGTAGAAGTGAAAAAGAGTGGCATCTTACGGGGAAGTTGGTGGTAGCTGTGGGACCCCAGTATTTTAGAGCTGCCAAGTCATAAGCCCTTGCTGCCTTTTCTTCCTTGTCATATCCTCCTGTATTTATTCACAGATTCTTCGTAAATATTCACAGGAAACACAGACAAACCAAAAGAAGGGGAGTATAAAATAGGAAATCACTTACCCAAGTAAACTGCAAAAAATTCCAAATTTGCAGAGACAGCCAGGAATCACAACCCATTTCATGCAAAAGCAATGGAAACATCAGTATTTTCTTCTAGGAGATGGTCAAATTCCTGAGCCTAATTGAAAACATTAGTTCAAAAAGAAAAGCAGAAAAAAGAAACTCATAGCATGCGCATGAAAGCTTTATCCACCACAACCTCTAATGAAAGAGCAAGACCAAAGCCATATGAGGTCCTATTCACCATCAAAAGGTATCCTTGATCTGTCCCAATTTTAGTCCATTTCCAGTGCATTACTTCTTTCCCTTTTCTAAAAGTCACTCCATCTATAGCTCCTTGTTTCTTGATGTTTTGTCTGTTCGGTTAATGAAAGCATGTACAATCCCACATGCAAATCCATCCAGTTTACTATAAGTTCAGGCAGAAGTGATGGTTTCAACTGCTATTAGTATTATTCATTGACACAGAAATATTAGCTCTGAAAATTCTAGTGCCAGCTCATTGAACGGCACGGAACAATAGTAGCAGAGTGCTAAATGTATAAAGAAATACTCTATTACCAAGCACAAACGCAAGAAGGCCAAACCCCTTATAGCAAATGAAGGGTTTTGTATGATAAATGTGTTTTAAATTGGAACCCTCGTGAGCAAATGTGCAGTAGTAATAACAGGAAATAAACTAGTAACACAGTTCTGAATCTGCAATTAAAATATTAGCAGGGGTGTGAAAATCCGCAAAAAATGGTGGGCACTACATTTTAGCTTTCATGTGGGGGTGGCGATGACAAGACTTGGTCAAACTAATTGATAGCCACTGGCCCTAGAAAGAAAGAAAAAAAGCAAAAGCTAAAAAGCAATCTCTGATAAAAATTTCAGAGGTTTCAGACGCTAGTGTTCAGACTAGCTGAGGTATGTAGACAAGCTGGGTTTGGTCATATAGACCCTGTAACCTGAAAGAAATTTTGGATAAAGAGGTTCAATAAACCGGACAAAACTTTGATCGTACCCTTCGGTGAAGACGGAATGGATATTCATAGACCCCTGGGGGAGGAGGGTACAGAGAAAGAAAGTATGACATGAGGCCGCAGAAGACACCAAAAACCATAGCCAAAACATGAACTAAATGGCGGCCCATCTGATCATACCCGCAAAAGAAAGAAAGCAAATTTTGCAGAAAAGAAGTACAATTGTTCATTTATATACCATCACTCAATCAATCATCATAAAAGTTCTGATTTGAAAGAAAGAAAATACTCCTCTCCACCTGAGCCCTGATCAGGCCATTCAGATTTCAGGCCCCTCCATTAATGTCATCTTTCCTTTGCATTTGCATGCAACCTTCATTTCATTCCCACAGTTTTATGCAGAAAAAGAAAATCAGCAAAATAAAATTCGATGTCCCTTGCGGTCGTACCTTGACGCCCTTTTCTTGCCTGGCCCTCTCTTCTACAGCTGTTATCCCATAGATGCGCCTCGTATCTTCCTGTCCATCTGTGTCTGCAATCAATCAACCAAAATCAACTTTCAGGACCCCCAGAAAAACAAAACCCCACTTATCGGATTTTCTTTTTGTTTTGGAATTAAAAGCGTTTTGAATTAACTTTTTGGTTCGATCCCTCATCCTTCTCAATCAACCGGAAGAAAAAGTGCAAAACCAGTGTCGTCTTATGCATTAAACAGTGGTTATACTATAGAGTGGCCAATAGCAAAACGTAAAATTCAAACGATGAAAACCTCTTAGAAACTCTGCTTTTTCAGCAGCGATGTTCCCAAAAAAACTCCAACATTGAGGAAAATAATCCAAAAAAGCCATAAAAAGAGAGAAAAAAACCTGGTAACGCCTCGGTAGATTGAAGTTCTCTGCCCAAAGGTATCAGCAATTTTCTTACAGCTCTCTGAATCAACAGCAACAATGGCTTTCTGATCAGAACTCTGGGTAGTTACGCCCAAAGACAAAGCACCGGTAGGGCACTGAGAATAGGCCAACTCGTTTCCCGACTCATTAGACTGGCCAGTAAACTCGCCGCACATGACACGGGTTCTTGCAACAGAGGCTGAGTCATCAACTTCCGAGCCCGAGTTAGTAGAGAAAGCCTGAAACCCCATAGTTTTGAGATCTTGTTGGTCACCGAAGTAAGCAGCAGCAGCTGAGCCACCCTGGTCATATATGTGAGTCAGGGAAGAGTCCTGCGTCTCCGTCGAGTCACCGCCCAAGAAGTCCTCCAGCTTTGGCGGTGGCTGATGTTGTTCTAAGAAGCTAGTGAAAATGGAAGCGTGGTCATGACCACCATTCATGTTGCTCTGTGCTGTAACTTCCTTTACTTGATTCTCATCCTCTGTATACATGACTTGATGACCCTTTGAGTTTTGCCAACCTGAAAAAAAAATTGTGATCCCAGACAAATTTTTGTGATCCGAGCTGTAAATGAGTTCAATCTATAAAAAAAGGGTCGGTTTCGTAGAAAAATTTACAACTGCAAAACTCAGGAGAAAAAAAAATGAAATTTTAACAAAGACGCTGCTAGCTAGACAATGCCAAAGGAAGAAACTAACTGAATATGGTCTGTGAAAGCAAGAAACCATTTGGGTCTTATGTGAAAGGTATGGAGTTTGAGAGAAATGTTGAGTAACGGAAATGTATGACACTAATGCATAATCTTGTCTTTTACCCATTTTTTTTCTTATGGTTACTCAGCAAACAAACAGAAAACTTGGCTCTTGCTGATGCAAAACTAGGTCAGATAATTAATGGCTATCTTGACTTAAATTTCATTTTCCATTTTTGTTTGCAAAGGTATTCAAAGAACTGAAGTTGAATAGTACAAAAGAAACCAGGAAAAAGTGCATGAACAGAAATCTATGTTTATATAAAATTTGAAGTACCATTGCCATAGAAGTTATCCGAGAAGTAGTAATGATGAGAATCAGCAGAAGAAGCAGCGTCGAATGGTGCAATTTTCATGGTGGATTGAAGCATCTGAGGCTGTGAAGAAGCGCTCAGCATTTCCATCGACGACAGCGAAAAAGATAGCCAGTTGTTCTCTGGTGCCATTTTTTTACCCTCTTTCCTTCTTCGAGTTACGAATCTTTCAATTTTACAAAGAAAAAGAACTCAACCTAAACAAGGAGGAACAACTATTCTATCATCACTTCATGATTATCCTCCATTACAGTAAGAACCCATATCATAAATCTCACAATGTGAGAAATCTATAGGGTTAGTTTCCTCACTTGAACCAAATGTACGCACCAACTTGAGCTCAAGAAATGTGATAAACACTCAAAGACAAGCACATGCAAAGTTGAAGAAGAAGCAAAGAAAGTACTCGGCAACAAAGTACAGAGCAGAGTAATTTGAAGAGCAGTAGAAGGAGGAGGAAATGGGAGCTAGCTGGTGAGTAGTTGTAGAAGGAAAGAGGAGCGATTGAGCAGGTGGAAGAATATAATGGGAGCAAAGAACGGTTTCTTCTGCCATCCGGCTGAAAACAAGAGGGACACACTCGATTTTTCTTTCCTTCTTTGTCTTTTTTTTCTTTTTTTTAATACTCACTCAATCCAACCCTTTCCTCCTAAATTACTAATTAAATATTTAACGTAAAATAATTTTAAAATAAGAAAAATATATTAAAGCACAAAATACAAAATATAAAAATTAAACAACAAGTTATACCAAAAAGTATGGTACAAAATAACATTATAAATTTTGAAAATTTTAAATTCTGAAAAAAAAATTAACAAATTAAAAAATATTGAGAAATTGTCGCCATCCTCTTCTTCTAATCTGACACTTGGTTATAATTTGCTCACTGAAAACATAATAGTAAATGTGTATTTAGATCATAACTCTTTTTAAAATAATTTATTTTAATTAAAAAACTTAAAAATATGAAATTTTAATATAGAGTTAAGGAAAAAAGATTATATTTTATAAATATATTATAAAAATAAAAATTACTTAAATTAAAATTTTGATTTAAGTTGGATAACAATCTAACTACGCTCTAAGTACTTAGATTGCAATTTCAGTGAGAAAAATATATATATAAACTAAAAAAAATAAAGTATGAAAGAAAAATCTGAATTTGGGGAATAAAAAAAAGAGTCGGGACTTGGGGGTATTAGGGAGAAAATAATAAAAATAGGAGAGTGAGCAGTGACTTTTGGCTCCGCCCAGAGGAGAAGAAAATTTGTCTGCAAACAAGCTCGCGAAAGATCCGGGCTGGCGGACAATTTCCTTCGTTTATTTTTTTCCTTTTGTTTTTTACCTTCTCAATGCTTCCATTTCTTGACGTTATTGACCTTCAAGGTCGGTTGTTTTTTTTTTTAATTATTTTATTTATCTTATTTGTATTTCTATATTTTACATTTTTTAATTAAAAAATATTTTATCACTAAATTCTGCTATTTTCTTTTTAATTTAATTTGTATGAAAATTTTTATTTACTCGTGTTATTCAATTATTCCCAATATAAATGTAATATATATATTAAAAATATATGAAATTTTGTTAAAGTAACATGATAATAAGATTATATATTAATAAATAAATACATACTATTTCTTAAGATATTTTATTCATGAAAATTTTATTAAGAGAGTAATATTTTGCACCCCTGTCGGATGCTTGATGTTGTTAAACAAATTATGTGAGTTTAATAAATTGAAGTGTGATTCACATTTTTAGTCATAATTTATTTAAAAGAATGAAAAAAATAATTTTCAAATAACATAAAAAAGATGGAATGATAAAATAAATTATTTACTAAAAATAATTATATATGGTTTTACTCAAACAAATAGAATGATAAAATAAACTATTTACTAAAAACTATAAAATTAATTATATGTGGTTTTCTTATATATTATAATTGCTTGTCCCCATAATTAATTTAATGATAATCTGTGGATTATTAATGAATTTTTCTAATATTTCAACAAAGTCTTGCATAGGGGTATATAGGGAATTCTAGACAATTTAATAGGCAAAAATCACTCCATCATGCATTGAATTTGCCATTAAGGGCAAACAAACGAACCGGAAAATAGGTGACCCTGCTTGGGTCACTACGGGTAGTGGTGAATCCCACAGCATATAATAAATTTTAAATTCCCCCTTGTACTTTTTACTTTAGAAATCAAGTTTCCTATTATTTCTTTTATTAAAAAAAAACACTATCTTTAATAATTTGTTGAAAAAAAAATTGTTATCCAAATACTAAATATGGACTTGGATTGGGTTATATTAATTTTTTAAATATAAATATCATCTTGAATTTTATAAAAAAAAATTTATTAACTCAAAAATCGATATTCCTATCTTTTTGGGATGAATAACAAAATTATTCATATTTCATAATTAAGATTAATTTACATTAGATAAAATTTTCATCAAAACAACAAAATCTAGTATTCTTTTAAAACGAAAATTAACCTAATTGCACTCTAAATTTTATCTGTCATAATCTTCAACTTCAAGCACTAAAAAAAATGAAAAACTTTAAAGTTCAAATTTGATCTGTTTTGAAATTACAAAATACGTATTTCAATCACTAAATCATTATATTAACACTATAGTTCTTGTAATTTATTACAAAGATTAAAATAAGAAAAATTAATTTATTTAGTCCATAAAGTTTAAAGTTTGTAATATTTTCGTTCTTAATAATTTTTTTTACCATTATAGTCCCTTATAGAATTATAACTTACCAAGTGATTTCCAACGCTCTTTTTCAATGTAAATTTTGGTTAGAATAAGTCATTTCTATTACACTTAAATTTTCTTTTTTAAAAAATAAGCATATTAATTAATTAAGTACAATAAGAATAACCTATTTTAATGGAATTTATATAAGATAAAGGAAGAAATAGACTAATTTTCCTTAAAATTATAATATATCAAGAAAATTCAGAATGTGAATATAACCAGACGCATCACTAAGGAATGCTTGTACAACAAATGCCTAGAAATCAAGTTTTCCCTTTTACTTTTTACTACAAATATGATTTTTAAATCCTCCCTTTTACTTTTTACTTTAGAAATCAAAGTTTTCTATTATTTCTTTTATTAAAAAACACTATCTTTTAATAATTTGCTGAACAGAAAATATATATATTTATTGCTATCCAAATACTAAACATGTACTTGGATTGGATTATATTAAAATTTTTATATATAAAATATAATCTTGAATTTTGTAAAAAGTTTATTAACTCAAAATCAATATTCCTATCTCCTTGAGATGAATAACAAAATTACTAATATTTACAATTAAGATTAATTTACATTAGGTAAATTTTTCCTCAAAAAAAAAAAGAAAAAAAGTATTCTTTTGAAAAGAATATTAATCTAATTGCACCCTAAATTATATAACTCACAATCTTCAACCTCAAGCCTTAAAAAAAAAAGCAAAATTTTAAGGTTTAAATTTAATCTCTTTGTAAACTAAAAAATATGTATTCAATTACTAAATCACTATAATTTTTTAATTTATTAAAAATTAAAATTATACTTAATATATCGAGGATGTGAATCCAACTAGACTCATCACTAAGGAATGATTGTAAAACAAGGCTTAGAAATTCAATTCAACAAACTTATTACAACACTTAGTGCCCCTCTTGTTATAAAAGATTTAACCTGTTTTATGGATTCAGAGATTCCAAAACTAAAACCCATAATCATTCCCTAATCAAACTAAAAAATAATAATTCTAACAAGATTAATTCATGGTAGAGTAGGTCCATTCCACACCTAGTCCTATAATTAATTTGGCTTTGCATACTTTTTTCTCATCCTCTTTATTTATCAAAAGCGTTCTTCATTTTTTAGCTATTAAAACCCAAATCACCCTCTTAACCCGATAAAAGGAAAAGGGAACTGAAAGGAAAAGGAAAAGGAACAACACTTGGAAACACCCTTCCTAACAACAAACAACTGTAGAAAAGAAAGCAAAAGAAAAGAAAAGAAAAGCAATGCTGTAAGGCACTCTATAGCTTATGAAGCCGAGAACATTCAACAGCAGCAGCCGAGAAAACTGGAAACAGTAAGCCTGAGTATCAGGACTTGTTCCATTTAAGGGCAGAAATCCACTCACCCTAGCCACCCCCTCTACCCTGGCCGACCCGAACACCATCAGCAACCCTTGTTCTGGGGGGCACCCCCAGCTTTTAAGGGAGAAACCCTGAGTATCCATATGTAGTCATTCTACGATGCCACATCGAGACCGGTAACAGCTACGCATGGAGAGAGAGTATTCTTTATGATCATGTAACATAGGTTCTTTATACGTACATAGCCTACGAATTCTTTTAGGGTTTGTTTTTGTGATGCATTTTGAGAGCTTTTAACTATTTCTCTTGTACCAAATCGTACACGTTGAACAATTGATCTATATATGATGGCTTGTACAGTTGCACTGGTAATAGAAGGGACCTGTCTGTCTTTTTGCCAAAGATGGGAAAGTGCATCCTATGATAACTTCTTAATCTTAGGCAGCCTATATATTGTTCTAAAGAACTCACTATTCTCCTTCACTTTTGAGGGTCAATTTACCTTTTATTTTCATGGGGCGGGGGGGGGGGTTTGCATAGGGTCAATTTACCTTTGAATACTACCACAATTAAAAGTGAATATTAGTTATTGGTTCTGTACATAGTTTTTCAGACACGAACACACACATATATGTATGTATGTATGAATGAAATAAAAAACTTAAAATTAAAAATAAATTGTACAAAATAATGCTTAAGAAGATAATATTATTTAAAATATTTTTCAAATGTAAAATATAGAATTTTAAAATATATATATGGAGAGAGATATGAAAAAAGTATTTGCTCCATCAAAGGTCATTCTAGCAATTGTGTATACAAATAAAAATGGTTTATTCAATTGATAAACAATATATATATTATAAGATTGGATGTATTGAATAAATATTTTTATAATATATAACAAATAGTATCAATATTATAGTTCAGACAATAAAAGTTGTGATTAAAATGTCAAACACTGTATACTTATATGTTATGCAAGTTAAAATAATATAAGTTTAATATATATATATATATATATATTATGAAGATCAACTATAGTTATATAATAAAATATTCTTTCTATCTTAAATAAATTGATAGTATTTGACTTATAATGAGATTTTATATAAAAATAAAAATTATGTAAATCTTAAAATATTATTTTAAATTTAAATATATAAAAAATATATATAATATATTAAAATATTAATTTTTTAAAACAATCTAAAATGATAAGTAAATAATTTTTTTATATAATTTGGATAAATAACTTTGTCACCAATACGAAACTCCACGTAATGGATAAATATAAGGGTGAAAGTGTGAACTAATATAGGAAATAAGATAACATTGGCATTTTGGCATCATTTGTGAGAAAGAAAAACAGAATCAAGGTTTGGGACGCAAAAGAAGACTGGAAGGAAGGGGACACGTAAGCACGGAGGATTTGATTCGTTGAAACGGCGGTGGAACAACCTTCAGTTTGCTTCTACTTCCTCGACTGACATAATAAACCACAATTCTAAATTTTTTTTAAATAGATATTTATAAAAAATTTATTTTAAAATAAATATTATATATATATAATTATTAATTAATTAATTTTTATTTTATCTCTATTTATTCTAAATCAATTATATAATTTTTAAAAATTCTTTTTTCTTTTTACTTTTTGAGCATTTTAATTGATCACTAACTATTATGTATTTAATAATAATAAAATAAAAATTTTATTTAAATTATAATATTACTTTCAATGTTTATAATATATGTAAAGAATTTTATGATTATTTATTTTGAAACAAATAAAATAGTTTAAAATACAGTATTTAGTCTGGGGCCTAATAATTTTATCTTAATAAGAACGTGGTGACGTGGCCTCTCGTTTCCCATTTGTTTAGATAGAGAACGAAGGAAGGAGAGAGATTGCTCATCACTCGTCAGGCTCTTTCATTCATTCCATTCTTCTAATCTTAGCCTTGCCCGTTATTTTATAGTACTTCTTAATATTTTAAAAATATCAGTAATATTTTGTATTTAAAATTATAATATATTATATATTATAATAATTAATTAGTATATTTTATATATTTAAATTTAATATAAAATGTTATGAGATTAATATATTTTTTATTTTTATTATATTTTTATTTATATTTTTATATAAATTTTGATATCAAATCAATTACTATCCGTTTGACTAGGTAGGAAGAAGTAGCCTAAAGGCCCTAAACTTTGACTCCCCCCGCGCCCCTCTACTTACCCTGATAGGCCCCACCCCGTACCCTTTATCTTCTTCTCTGGAATTCTTTGTAACTAAGTTTTGAATTTTTATTTAATTTATAAATTTTTTGAGCCATTATTCCAACGAGGGTTTTTTAATATTAATCTCATTTAATTTTGATTTTTAATTAGATTATTTAATTATTGAATTGTAGTTCAATAATGTTTAAATATAATAATCGATTCGAGAGTCTCTCCTTTTCCAATATTAACAATAGTTTAAAATTTTACACCGACATGCATAAATTATATATTTGAATTCATACTCATTTGTTAAACAAAATGTGAATTTTACTTAATTATCGGAACTCAACAGCAAAATTACAAATAATGTCGTAATTGACATTATATAAGGATTTGAATCGAGTATACTTCTTATTTAATTTGAAGTCAATTATAATATGAATGGTGTTGCCTAAGCTTTCAAGCTAAGGTTGATTTTGAGTATATCTACCTTTTTTAAAACTAAATAATAATTTTTAAATAAACTTTTAGTATTTATTTTAATTTGGTTTCTTTCGTTAACAAAAATCATATAGATCTAAAACCACCATATTGAATATAACTTCGGGAAGTTTAAATATTGCTGTCCTCCTTTAATATTGCCACATACGATGCTAAGCAACAAAATCCGATTCTAAGCAATCTTACTCAAATAAAATATATATATACATATATATATATATATATATATATATATATATATCTCGAAAATTGCAACAACTGTCATCCTATTACTAATTTTCACTATTGACGTTCTTTTTTTGGATTACTAATAAGCAAGAAAAATACTTATAAAAAAAAAGAAAATTCCTTAGATAATAAAAAAAAAACTTATAAATCATTATCATTTAAGGATGTGAGGGAGAGGAATTTGTTCTCAATCTAAAAATCAAATATTAATTTTAAATATTTTTAATTTTTAAAAAATTATTATATACTCATAATACATAATTAATATCTTTTTAAAAAAACTAACAATCGCTATCTAAAAATAGTATAAAATTCTTAATATTATGAATTATTGGAATCTTTATTAATTAGTGGAGGCTCCACTAATTATGGATTTATGTGAATTATTAGAAGATTTTTATGGATGTCCACCATTTAGTGGAGACACCACTAATTAAGATTAGTGGAAGATGATGTATGCCATGATGTAATCCACTAATTAGAGCTCTATAAATAGAGCTATTCTCTAAGCTTGTAACACACCATTATTTTGTGAAAGAAAGATTAGTGAAAGAAAGGTTAGAGAAAATTGTGAGAGAAAAGAAAGAGAGAAATTCTTGTGCAAAATAGTTAGAGTTTTATTAGTGTGTAGTGTGAAGATTTTATTCTAACACTACCCTAATTTTATAACACTTAACACTAATTATATCAATTAACTCAAAAAATAAACAAATTCATCTCAATAGAATTACTATCAAAATATATCAATATATATTATATACGTAACATGATTATTATTACCCCCAAGAAGGCACCTAAGTTGCAGGGGAAGGTGGCAAAATTCAAAGTAAGAGAGAGTTGAGTTGTGAATTGGGATCCATGTTTAAAAATAGTATATTACTATAGTAAGCGATAAACTAAATTAAAAGGGCTTGGTTCATGCTCTTTAGTCCGGCCTCGGGTTTGGGATCAATCCGACCCTGCCGGACCAACTTGCACCTTTTGCGTTCATATGGTTCTGAACCAAGTGCATCTCTCTCTCTCTCTCTCTCTCGCTCTGTGCCCATATGGTGACTAATGGGCCGCCTAAGACGTAGTATCATCCTGCCCATGAAGTTCAAAACTCCATGTGACCTCACACGTGGTCTATAAAGGCTCGCCAAAAAGTAGACAACTCTGATTAGTTTAATAAGATGACAAATTTTGAATGACTCATTGCCAAGCTCGCACGCTTTCATGGCACCTAGCCAGACAAGCAAGTTATCTGCTACTTCATTATCCCCAATTCCACCCTTTGGATTAATATATCTAAAATTTTGTTTAGTTTAAAAAAAAAGAAAAAAATATTTATTTTTATTAGAGAAAATAAATTAAATTGATTATATGTAAAAAAAAGTTGATGAATGATTTTTTTGTCACATTAAATTATTATAATATTTATTATTTTAATTATTAAAAATATATTTATCTTTTAATATAATTTTACTTTTCAATCCCTCCAACTTAGAAGGGATGTTTTGTTAACGGAAAGAGAGAGTATTTACCTTCTTTTACATTTATCTATAACTAAATATAAAATTTTTGTTTTTATTTATTTTTATATTTATTTTTCTTCCTTAAATATTTTTACTTTTTATTTCAGCCAAATAGAAGATACAGGTATTTGTTATTCAATCCAAAGTCGAGTTGATCATCCGTCAACTAATTGAAGAATATAATTTCAAATTTCAAATTTTTAATAAGATAATATTAATTAATTTAACAACAAAAATAATAATATTTCAAAATAAAAAATTTCAAAACCCATACCAAAATAACTAAAATATTGTTTATCATAATTTAAAAAATTATTCATCTTATAACATTCTTGTAGAATATTAGTGATAGAAGCCATATTTTGAGAAGATATTTTCATTACATCAAAAAGGGTATTATTGTTTGATTAACCTTTTACACTACCATTTCACTTTAAAGGAGTGAGTATTATACTTAGCTTCTTTTGTAATAATAATTATACAATTTTAAATAAGTCAATTCTATGTTATACTGGTATTTTTTTAAAAAAAAGGCTTAAATAATTTATGGAAAAATAGCAGCTTGCAATCTTTATTTGTATCGTACAATTATTTAGTGCAAAATTTTAGATAAATAAAGTTTTTCTAAAAATTTTGTAGTCTTTGGAAATTAGGAGAATTATTAAGCAATAACACATGTCGGCCAACATAAAGAAACAAGAAAAAATAAGAGAGGGGAAGTCAAGTTTTGATACCAATCTGTCGCTAAAAGGAAACAAATATTCTCATTGTCTTTTCTTTTTGAACGTCCCATACTTATCTTCCTTTAGACACCCAAAAAAAAAAAAAGGGAAACATGCCCATACTTATCTACACACTTCAATAACATTAGAAAATAAAATTCCAATAATGAATAATGAATACAAAAAAAAATAGAAAAAAAATAAGGGCTATACATAATGAGGGTGCCTTTATCTGAAAACTATAGCTAAAACTAATGCGTTAGAACGTATGATATAAACAGAGATGGAATTAGGGAGTAATGGTCATCTAAATTTTTTTATAAAAAAAATCTATTTGTTTTAAAAATTTAAAAATTTTATCTTTTATTTTTAAAATAAATAAAAAATTATAATATTATCTCGATATCATCTACGTGTGATTCTATCTTTGAAAATAAAACTAATTTTATTTTTTTAAAGAGAAAGGTATTTTTATTGGACATTTATTAAAAAAAAAAAAAAGAAATCTTTACCTAGATTAGAACTCCAGCAAAGACTTAAAAAATAAAATAAATTAAAATTCCGGCCCATTTATATAACTCCACGTGGAAGAAATGCATCAACCTAGAAATTTATATACTATCATAAACATCACTAACGTGCAAACCATGATCTCGATTTATCAACAATCAAATGAGAATCAGGATGTGCGGTCCTGATTTAATCAAGATAATCATCCCCAGTCCTCCTCATCATCGTTTTATCCTAGGCTTAGGTGTCTTATTATAATAATTACAACACTAGATTTTAAAAAAAAATTATTAACAATAGCTGGAAAATAAATAATTTCTTAATTTTTATAAAAAAATAATACAGTAGTAATTAAAAAAAGTTTTTCGGCCCATAGACTCGACTCGTGCAATGCAATCAGCCCCCATTCTCCTCCGCTTTTGACCTTTGACTGGAAGGCACGTGCGCGGCATCTTTTGACTCAAATAGTTGAGGATTCCGGGGGACACGCACGTGCACTTCCTGTCTCAGGCTAGAAAATAATAATTGTTAGCATAATAATAATATTGTTAATAATATTTTTATAAGGAAAGAAAAAAGAAAAACTTTGGTAGCATTTGGAAAAGTGTAATTAGGATCCTCATAATGTTGGTTAAAGGGGAATAATAATTATCTGCTGCTACTGCCATACATATGTAGCTGAGGAGACAGTGGCTACTATGCATTTGTCATGAGGAGGTCCCACTTCGAAATTGTTCTAGTCCTATGTGATTGATGGATTTTTGATAGTATCACGATGAGAAATGCACATGATCATTTAAAATATTTTTAAATTTTTTATTAAATATTATAAAATATAAATATGAATATTATTACATGAGAGCAATTGGTGGAAAGTCTTCTTTTTCCCACTGCCGCAACAATATTCTGAAGAGTGTGTGTGGATGCCGTTAGACGACGAAAAGGTTTAAATGATTATTTATATGAATTTTAGATCTTTTAATATATTCTTTCTATAATATTTTTTAATATATTTTATTAATTTAATAAATATTTAATTAACATTTAGTATATATATTTATTAATTTATAAAATTTAATAAATATTTTATTAAATTAATAGATACATACTACGTTTTTTAATGATATACTGAGAGTGTTGCAGGGGATGTGTTAGAGAATTTAGAGCCATTCTCATGGGATTTCATATTTATTGCTAAAAAGCCCTTTTACTTCGAAGAATTAAATTATACGGTAACATAAAGTGGGCTAATGACTCACAACTAATTATGGGCCCAAACAAAAGGACCGAGTATTCCAAACAATGTTCCCTTTACCTGCACAATAAGCACTAGCGCTGCGTTTGAGTCGAGTGTAATCTTAAAACAAATTTTGATTTGGGTTTGATGTTTTTAAATAAGCTTCAAACTTGAATTGGATTTTAGATTAAATTTTAAATTAAAGTTAGATTTCAATTTGATAAAAATATTTTAAAACTCGAACTCGAATTAATTAATAAGCTCGTTGAAGGGTCCAAATTAAACTTGAATTCAAATTGTTTAAAAAATATATAAAATAAACATTTTATTATATATGTATAAAATAACATTAATTAATCTAAATATATTTAATCAAACATTTTGTAAATTTTTGTGTCAAATGTTTGAGTTTTCGAAGTCAAAGTGACGAAAATTTGAAGCCTAATATTTGAATTCGATTTCAAACACGAAAATATTAAATTCATGTGTACACGCATATGAGAAAGTCTTGATCTTTTCTCATATTTGCAAGATTTCTCCTTATCTAACATCTATCTCTTGAAAGTCATGTGTACGCTTCTCTCCAAGTTTTCGAGGTACTTCTTTCCTTACAAATGAATACCATTAACTGAGATAGAGTTATATTCAGTTTACATATGGTGTATAATTGACATGAGTAATTTTATCAGTAACTAACAATCTCTTTCTAGACATAACTTTGCCAATAAAACACATATCGATAAATATGCCATACTCAAGAGATTTATATTTCTCTATCTTTTACTACCTAAATTATTCTTCTCCTCGATTTTTACTATCTCAACATCCCAAAACCCTAACAACTAGACTCATACCTCTTGTTGGAAAAATCTAAAATGGGGTAGTTGACAAGAACCAAAAAACGAATATGATGAATAAAATAAGGTATAAAATATTTACGTTGTTCAGTTTATTTAATCAAGCCTACATCCATGACAAAGATCACGAAATATTTTATTAAAGTCTCTAAGAGATTTACATAAAGTATTCTTAATATTGTCCTAAACCTTATCTTACACCACTTCTACGCTCACATAACCTACCCATATATCCCATAACACGGGATATGCCAAAACAAAATAGGACACCTAGATAATTTATGACTCTACTTATATTTAAATATCAAATCATAAGATTTCTAATCAACGTAGAATGTAATAAGAATAACTTTCAAATTATAAATATATAAGATAATAGTAATTGAGAAGAGATTTGATTTGCCTACAATCCTACATATTAATAAAATAAAACATCCACGTATCTCATGGTGCCTCCCATAAGAATTTCATCTTGTTAGATTTATATTAAAAGAAGTTAAAAATATTGATTTGAAAACATTCTCCCTTTATTATATATATTAACAAAGTTAACATAGATGGAATCAAGAACTTTTTATATGGTAAAAATGCTCTACCAGTTAAGATACTAAATTGTCACTGCATGGAAAATTATACCGAGTTATATTATAACATAATTTAACGATTAACTAATTATTGTCAAAGAAAAAGAAATAATCAATTATAACTTCGTTTTTAGAAAATAAAAAAAAAATTACTATTACTCTAGTCGTTTTGTCTCTTAATATGCAGGCCACTCAATTCATCAATTTCTAAATTTTAAGCGCTCCACCATAAGGCATGAGTCAACTGGACTGATTATACATGACCAAACCCAACCCAAGGCAATTTGATTCTGAGCGGTAGGATTAGATTAATCTTGAATATATATATATATTGTCTTTTAACGATTGTATGCATATACACAATATTTATTATACAAGTTTTAAATGTAGTGATATATGAAGAACGGATTAATCCAAGTATTTTTTTTAACCCATTTCACAAGGCAACACTTCATTCGTTCTAAAAATAATGTTGATTTAGATATAACACGGAGATTAATAAATTATTAAGATTTATATAATTATAATAGAAAAGAATTATTATTTCTTTAAATAAAAATAAATATCCATTAATTATTCTTCTCTATATATTTATTAATTATCATTTCTTCATTGTTTCATTTCTTCTATCTTCACTTAATGATTTATTGGGAATACACATATTTAATAAGTCAAATAGTTGAAAGATAGATAAATTAGGAATATAAATAATAAACGTATTATTGATTTGTGATATTGACAAGTATTTTAGTGCAATAAAAATAAATTTTTTTTACGTGATTTTTAGGATGGAGGGAGTACATCATTAGACATTATTTTTTTTAAGCAAAAAAAGATATTATTAAGAGAGTTATGCTAAAACACTAAAATAAACAGTGTCAAACCATTTGTACACTTATCTAACTTATACTCATATGCCCATAATATATACTAGAACAAATTGTGACACCTAGAAAACTTATGATTTCACCTATATATAGGTACTTAGTCACAAGACTTCTAATCAACATAGAATGTAGTAAAAGTAATTTTCTAATCTAAATGCATAGTACAATAGTAACTTTCTAATTCTAAATATATTAGGAATATCTTTTTAATTAAACCACTTTGTTCTAATATGATTAAGAATGTAAGACAAAATCTAACAATCTCTATCTTAACTTGTATTCTGCCTTCGCTAGCCTTCTAGATATGCAGCAATATCAAAGTCACAATTCTCTTGATTCCATTAACCTTTGCAACCATCAAAATTACATTGATGCCTAATTATATAACTGAATTAGAATGATCTCAATAATCACAATTATTCTTGATTCGACTTGGTCAATAAATATATAATTGTCTTCAAATCCAACATGATCTATTCACTTGTATAAGAAAGTGTCGATCTTTTCTTGTCTTTGTAAGATTTTTCCTCACACTAACATGTATCTCCTGAAAATCAGGAGACATTAGAATAAATTATGACACTTAGAAAACTTATGACTCCACCTATATATAGGTTCCAAATCACAATATTCCTAATCAATATAGGATATAATAAGAGTAACTTCATAATTCTAAATCATTAGGAATATCTTTTCAATTAAACCATTTTATCCTAATCTGATTAAGAATGTAAGACAAAATCTAACAATTCCTACCTTAGCTTGTATTCCGCCTTCGCCAGCCTCCTGGATATGTAGCAACATCAATGTTGCAATCATCTTAACTCCATTAACCCTTGCAACCTCAAATTTTCATTAATGCCTAACTATATATAATTGAATTAGAATGATCCCAATAATTGCAATTATCCTGATTCGACTTGGTTAATAAATATATAATTGTCTTCATATCCAACACGATATATTTACTCATATGAGAAAGTTTCGATCTTTTCTCTTATTTGTAAGATTTCTCCTCACACTAACATATGTCTCTTAAAATTCAAGAGACACTAGAACAAACCATGATGTCTAGAAACTTATGACTCCACCTATATATAGATACCAAGTCACAAGACTCCTAATTAATATAGGATGTAGTAAGAGAAACTTTCTAATTCTAAATGTATAGGGTAATAGTAATTTCTTAATTCTAAATAAATTAGTAATATCTTTTCAATTAAACCATTTTATCCTAATCTGATTAAGAATATAAGACAAAACCCAATAATCTCCACCATAGCTTGTATTCCGTCTTCACCAGCCTTAAGGATATGCAGCAACATCAAAGTCGCAATCCTTTTGACTCCATTGACCTTTGCAACTACCAAAATTTCATTAATGCCTAACTATATAACTGAATTAGAATGATCCTAATAATATCAATAATCACAATTATTCCTGATTCAACTTAATCAATAAATATATAGTTTTGTCCTCAAATCCAACACGATCTATTCACTCGTGTGAGAAAACCTCGATCTTTTCTCATCTTCATAAGATTTCTCTTCACACTAACATATGTCTCCTGAAAGTCATGTTTTCACTCCCTTTCCAGGTCTTGAGGTGCTTCTTTCCTTATAGATGGATATTATTGCCATACTTCTCTCATTCGTTGGGACATTCTACTCATGCATGATTTTATGACTTTGCTATAATTAAAAAATTCAACCATTTGAATTTTACTGACTCAAGAAAATATGAGGTAGTTGACAAGAACAAAAAAATGAATGTGAAGAATAACATAAGGTATAAAAGATTTAAGCGATTCGATTTATTTAATCAAGCCTACGTTCACAGTGAAAATCACGAAATACTTTATTAAAGCTATTAAGAGATTTATATAAAGTATTCTTAATATTTTTCTTAAACCCTATCTCACACCACTTATACGTTCATCTAACCTACATCCATATGTCCCAAAATATTGGATACGCTAGAACAAAATAGGACACCTAGAAAACTTATGACTCGACATATATACACTTACCAAATTATAAGACTCTTAATTAACGTAAGATGTAATCAGAATAACTTTCTAATTCTAAATATATAAGATAATAGTAACTTCCTAATTCTAAATACATTATGAATATCTTTTTAATCAAATCACTTTATCCTAATTTGATTAGGAATGCAAGATAAAACCCGACAATAACGGTGTGAGAGTTTGTGTCAAACATTCAATAAGTTGATCAAACTCTAAAAAATTTCTTCTAAGGAGGATAATTTCTGAATAAGCATTTGACAATCACTTTCAATCGTAACGTATCTATAACCTGCATCAAACAAAATTGAATATCCTCAATGAAAATAAAAATTTTAGCACATAGGACTACATTCTTTGATGCCCCTCTGCATAAGTAACATGTCGAAGAGATACCATGAACTGTAGAATGGAAGGAAGCGAAAAAAAAAAAAAAGGAAGTACTAGTCGGAGGGATGTTTGAAGCTGCTTTCCTAAAAAAAATTCTTGGTTTTAGGTAGGGACGAAACCAAAAATATTGTATTGAGAGGGCAAAGTATACTGAGAGATTAATGTTGTACTTTTTAAAAAATTTTAGAGGGGCGAAATGTTAAAATTTATATAATTTTTTAAAAATTTTTAGGGTAATTTTAAAAATTTTGGGAGGGCAGGCCCTACCCCCCTCCCCCTAGATCCGTCTATGGTTTTAGGTTGTGTTGACAAATGCCAAAGATAATACCTTAAGGCTCTGTTTGATTATCAAGAAAAGTGAGGTAGAAAGTAATCGCATTCCTCATTTTTAAAATTCAGTGTTTAGTTCACTATTTATAGTCTAGGAAAGGAATTTGATTCCTTATATTTGAAAAAATAAATATAGAATATTGAGAAAATAAATCCTTATTAGGATGTGGAATTGTGATTCATTTCCCAAGAGTTCAAATAATATAAAATATAAAATATAAAAATTAAAGATAAATAAGAAAATTTATTCATATCTATATTATTTACTTTTTCGCATACGTTTTTTCTTACTAATTTTTTTTCTCCTCACACATCTCCCAACCTAGTAGTATATTCAAAATTTATATATTCTCAATTATAATATATATATTTATATATATATATATATATATTCAAAAATTTAAAAGACTATACATTTTAAAATAATCGTAAAATTTTAATTTTAAAATTATATCATGATCAAATTAATTACATGAAAAGAAAATTTATTGAGTTTTCTATAAATACTTTAATTTGACAATAATTAAATATTATTTTCATTAATATTAGAATTTGAATCCAACATCAAGAATAATTAAAATATCATATAAAATAAAATAAAATTTATAGTTAAAAACGTGCAACACTATTTATATAATTTTCATTTATTATAACAATTTAAAAGAAAAAATATATAATTAAATTGTATAATAATATGTGAGATATTAAAAAATAATTTTAAAAATTTTTATATGTGTAATATTTTATTATAGAAGAGTAAAAAATACTTTATATTATTTTCTTTAATACTATTTTTTAACATTTTTAAATAAAAAAATATAATCTATTTAGAATCATATTTTATAAATCCACTTTTTAATAATTTAAATTTCGTAATATTACCTTTTTATACGTGTCAATCGAATGATGCATAAGTGTTTCTTTCTTCTTTAAGGAAGATGACATAAAATTCATAGTTGTAAGTAAGGTAATCAAATTTTACAGAATAAGTTCCATTTACAGAGTGGTACCATATTATTCTGTCCTTCGGCAAAATTGGATTAATAGGAATAGTACAGATAACATCGACCTCGTTGGGGAGGAAATTTCCCCTGAGACGGTCATCTTTGCCTGGATGATGTTTTTTTTTAAATCAAAACCTCCTTCCCAGCATGGGAGAGGAATTTTTCTTTCCATTATTTTACCTTCTTCTAAACTCAATATTTGACATGATATTTGGTTTTAGCAGTTTATTATTTAAGTATTTGATTTATAATTCAAAAAAAAAAAATCTTAATTTTCCTCTCTCGAATATAAAAAAGTGAACAATAATGTCTTTTTCATATTAGATGTATGATTAGAGTTCCTCGATTTATTTTTATGGAGAAACTGCTATATCTCTTTGGTAATATAAATCTTTTTAAACTTTATACATAATTGTCTGAAAAAGAGATATTTTATTGATCAAATTACCTCAAATGCCTATAGTCAAAAACCATTTAAGAAATTGGAAAGGGTAGTATATAAGATAAAGAGAACGACACATGTGAGATTCAATGAAATAGAGATAATACTGACTCTAAAATGAGTTAGATTTTCATTTGGAAAAAAAAAAAAAAAAGAGTTAAATTTTGAAATGGAATATAGACTTGAAATCCGAATAGACTTGGGCCTCAGTAGGCCGTTTGGAAATCGTTAGCAGATCTACCTCATTGGGCCTGAAAGACAAAAGTAGGGAATTAGTAGATCTTCATCATTGGGCCTCAAAAACAAAATTCGCAAATAGTAAGCAAAATGTTAAAAAAATTGGAGATGCGGGGAATCGAACCCCGTGCCTCTCGCATGCGAAGCGAGCGCTCTACCATATGAGCTACATCCCCTGTACAATAAAGGGTCCAAGTAAATATATTTAATGTTTTCAGAAACAATAAATTCTACACAAACTAATACATATCCTTTCTCCCCCCTTAAGGAAGGGATATTTTAGCTGCAAGGTAGTAATTTTAATTGATTAGAAATCCCTTAGATAGTAAGCTATAAATTCAATTCGTATCCCTATATATATTTTATCTTAAATTTATTAAAAAGAGAGAGAGAGAGAGAGAAATGGCACATTCTATAAAGATTAGTTGAACAATAATGTAGTCCAAAGCATATATTAGGTCTGATAATTACTGTTTTCTGTTGAATTTAATTATAGTCCATCTAACATTATATAATCAATTATTCCCTCCATCTTATAATATAAGTCGTTAGAGACTACTTTTATTATTTCAAATAACAAATCTTTAGAAACTTTTTAAAAATGTTTTAAAACTATTTTTACGTTGTTTGCCTTATTTATTGTTCTCTTTCTCCCTAATTTCTTCTCTTATTTCCAAGATATTTAAATAAGAGTATTTTAAGAAAAATATATATAAAGTCACATTATTTTTAAGAATCTTAATATATATGAAATTAAATCAAACGACTTATATTATGAGACGGAGGGAATACTCAATTTGTTGATGACTTCCCTGCTACGACTTGTGCTTCAAACCCCGTGTGAACAATAATTCTTTTCTTTCTTCTTTTTTTAATAAAAACAGGGAATTTTATTAAATACGAAGATGCCATTTTTGACTCGGAAGTCTTGCAAAGATTCCATGAAGTTATTAGGTAGTCAGATGTACGAGAAAAAGTCGTGTTCCTATCCCTACACCGACCGCACTTAAAATGTTACGTAACGAAATTTCTAACTCCTAAATTTTAAAATTATTGAACTTCATTGAATTTAGCAGATAAAAGTTGTCCAAATTTAATAAAGTTTATCTATTGTTTATAAATAAAAATTATAGTAAAATACTTACTAAACTTTTAATAAAGTTTATTACTCTTCTCGTTTCATATTATTTGATTTTTTAATTTTTATATTTTGTTTTATAATATTTAGCTTGTTATACATTCTCATACATCAATAATTAATATTTTTTTAATATTATACTTAAATTTAATCAAATTATATTTAATAAAAAATTTTCTAAATAATTACTCATCTTTGTATTTATTAAGAGTAAATTTAGAATATAACTAAAAAATACTTATTGATTTCAATAGTCTTAATCTATGTAAAAATAGTTATAAGGCAATATAATATGAAACGAAAGAAGTATTAAAAAAAGTCTATAATCACCATAATTTGTAAAGATTATCTAAATTAAAAAAATTATTTAAATTTATTTATTAAAAATTTATAAAATTATAAATAAAAATTATCTATTTAACACGTTTTACTTCTCATCCCTCCTCTGTGCAAAGCACGTACAAGTATCAAATTATTATATAATCATGAGATGATAATTTAATTCATTAAAAATCAAGTAAAGTAATAAACAGGAGCAGATATACGGTGGGGGGTGGGGGGGTGGGTGGCAATATTATTCTTCTAGGACGATGTTTGTCTTGTTTTGCCCCACTCAAACTCCTCATTTAGTGTCTGTCTTAGTTAGGCCTTTGGGAAAGTAATTGAGAAGTAAAAATCTATCTGAGACAAACCAAATATGATCAAACTAAAGTGAAATTACTGTTTTTAAGTCGGTTTAATTTCGATTTGAAAAGTTTTTAAATTACAAAATTAGTTGGATTTAAATAATTCTTTCAAATCGAAATAAATTAAACTAAAATAATAATTTTTATAAAATATTATATATAAGGTAAATTGTTAATTTTAATCTCTAAACTTTTTATGTTTGATAAGATTGATCTCTCTTCTTTGTTTTCAAATTATTAAGTCTCTTATCTTTTTTATTTTGGCAAATTAAGTCCTTCAAATCAATTTCTGATAAGTCAATGATCATCGACTAGTCAACTTCGGTGTTGACCAAATATAAAAAGATAAAATTGTCATTTTATTGTATACTAATTTAAAAAATGGGTAAATTGTTATATTTAGTCAATGTACTTTTTTTTTTTTACATAGTTGGTCCTTCTTTTTTTTTCAACTTTTTAGATCTCTTATCTTTTTCCTTTTAGCATATTAGGTTCTTCTGACCACTTTTGACCGGCCAACTCTAAATCTATACTATTTCCTTTTTTCATAATCTGGTAAGTTTGTTAGTTATAAATATTTTTTTATTATATAGTATAAATATAATATAGGGAGATATATTTACTTTTATTTATTAAGTATAAATTATACATTAAAACACCCTATACCCTAAGAAGATATCGTCACTGCCCTATTTAGGATGAGTTGGGTCCTAACCCCTAATTTGCTTACATCATAACCATTAATGTCAATCTAAAAAAATAATCCATATACTTGATTTGATATGATAAAAATTAGATTAAAAATGTACTTTTTATTTTATAATAATTATTACTTTTAAAAACCTTTTATACTTGAAAGTATTTATTATTTTATAAAATCAATCTTTTATCCATTATATTTTCTTATTTATTACTTTACTCAATTGTAATATTAATTAAAATTTTAAATAACTTAGATTTTTTTGTTAGGATAATTTAATATTTTTTCTAAAAATATATCAGAATTTTCTTATTTATTATTTTATTCAGTCAGTCATAATATTAATTAATTTCTAAATTTTCTAATAACTTTACAAATTTTTATGAGAGTTTCAATATTTTTCTAAAAACATGTTAAAATTTTCTTAATTTATGCATTATGTATAATACCGACAATTATCTTGAATTGAAAGAAATACTTTTCTTATCTTTGCAATAAGAGATATGCAAATTTGAAAATCTTAAATTATCACTATTTAGTATATTATGATAAATAAAATTAAAATAGTAAATAAGTATTCAAAATTATTTAAATTAATATTTGTTAATTTAAATTAATCATACTTAGGTTTAAAATAATCCATATAAAATAATATTATTAGATTAAAAATATATATATAAAGGCTCATTGATTTAGAGTTGGCCCACCTGAAGTGATCTGAAGGACCTAATGTGTCAAAAGAAAAAAGATAGGAGATTTAAAAAGTTGGGGAAAAAAAAGAGGGACCAACCATGTAAAAAAAAAAAAAAACAGTTTAGGAACTAAACATAACAATTTACCTATTTTTTAAGTTAGGTGCATAGTAAAATGACAAACTTGCCCGTCTATATTTGGTCAACGCTGGGGTTAACTAGTTGACCGATCGTTGACTTTTCAGAAATTGATCTAAAAGATTTAACTTACCAAAATAAAAAGGATAGGGGACTTAATAATTTGAAAACAAAGAAGAGTGATCAATCTTGCCAAATATAAAAAGTTCATAGACTAAACTTAATAATTTACCTATATATAATTAAAAAAATTATTTTGCATAAAAAATTTTTAGGGATATATTTGTAAATTGAAAGCTTTTTGTATCATCAATTCTTTTTAGTATAGTTCTAAGGCTTTCTTTTTCAATCTTTTTATCTATCAATGCTTCATCTCCTTTACAATATGTTTGGTTGGAGTATAAAGAGGGAAGAAAAGTGAAAGGAATGTAAATCTAGATGTAAATATGTTATTTAC